>JAFIDM010005346.1:47741592-47753266 GCA_023159025.1 Thereuonema tuberculata | reverse complement strand
GAATATTTTATCAAATTCAAATTTATTTACGGGAAATCCTTCGAAGAAACGGATGAAGGCATTTTATTCTCTTTGAGTTTTCGATCTTCTGTCTTCTATTTTGCATATTTAGAATCGTTCTTCGTCTTCAAGTGCGCAAAGGTTCCCTTCTTCCAAATTTAATCATATTCACTAATTTGTGCCTAATTGCTGAAACTGTAGGATAATTACTTTCACAAGGGATTTTTCTTAAGACGGACAGAGAAAATGAGTTCCCTTGTCGTTGAGTCTCATACTTTACGGCGACAAGTAATGTTCAGAAATATTTAATTTTATTTTTAACTCAGACATTCTTACTAAAAGAAACATATGATTTCATCAGATAGGATTATATATTTCAGAGTCTGTGGAAAGAAAGTCGTTGCAATTTTTAGAGACAGTCATTGACATCACAAAGATGTGCAGAAAATTAGATCTGTAATTGTAAGAAAAGTGTCTTATCACGGCGGGAACTGTTAAATAAATAATTGAAGAGGCCAGTGCAAAATGTTTTAAAGGATTTCCAAGGATGGAAAACAGGAATTTAGGATTACTTTGTTGAAAAACGTAGCACTTATGTTCTGAGAAGTGGAAATCTTCCTCACGAACTTCTGTCTAGTGCTCCAGTCCCTTTTGAACCAATCCGAGATCAGCATTGGTGTCAGCTGACCCGGAAGCAACTTGCCGATGACTCACCGAAAATAAACAACAAAGAGTAAAGGTGTTCTACTACAGGCCGTGTAGACCCTTGGAAGGCCATTCATGTTCCATCATCGACCAATGGGACTAGAGTAATCGGTACCCATTTAATAGAGGGCTGGGTGACCCTTAAGGTCGGTATGGAGAAGTAACATCTGATTTTAACCTTTGGGACATTTGACAATTGATTCTGTTTTCAAAGTAATGGCAGTCATGTATGAATAAAATCAGAAAAGCTTTTATTTACTCCTATGTATGGAAACTTTTGGCCCACCCTGTATAATACTAAAAGCAAATGATACGAAATTTCGGCAGTGACTACAGTTCCTGCATAAGTAAAGACTTTCAATTTGAATCATTTGATCAAAAAAAAAAAAGTAGATCCTGACATAGATCATATTTACTTCGCTTCATTAGATTGAAATTGTTTTCTTTGTGTGTTTATGTTTGGTCGATGTACTGTGGTGCTGAGCACAGTAAAGACAAGATGTCTGAACAAATTCCTAATGTTCTACGCTAACACCCACCGACTGTTATTCTCCTGAAACCAGGCCTAGGAAAAACCCGGATATTCCCTTTCTCCCCTCCGTCTCCGCCAATCTTATAAATCTTTTATGCAAATGATGTTTCACTTCCTTCTCAGCTTGCGTAGATTCCTTCCTCCGAAATTCCCCTTTTGCTGATGCGGTCTGCGGGGAACGTCTTCGCCTGTCCTCCTCCGCTTCCTCCCTCCTTAATAAGACTCGACTTAGATCTTCCTCCCAGAGGAGGGAAGAGTGAGGGATTTGGCTAAGTGGCCAGAGGGTGGGTATCCAGTGGTAACCCACTCTCCGCTTTAGGCAGGTCGTGCCACGATCGGTAGTCGACCGGAGGCTTCTCTAGGCTTAGTTTCTTCATTTCGCAGTGCAAAAGAAAAAAGAATAGTGTCTTTGGAAACGGCCCCAGTGGTTTTTTTTTTTTTTTTAATGCTCTAATTCCTCGTCTTATCATCGTCATCTAAATGGTCATTTCGTGGTTTGGATATTTGGTTGTAATGAAAAGGCCCTTTCGTTTCATGGATAGTTAAACTAACATGGTTAATGTCTTTCCAAATTATTTTTTTCTTTTCTTTTCTTTTGTATTGTTGAGAAATTTTTTAAAGCTGTTATCCCTCAATTGAAGCCTAAACATTTTTTTATAATTTAAAAATGAATGATACTTTATAAAATAGTACCTAAATTTCATTTAAAATTACAGTTACTTTAATCACTATTAATTTTTCTAATTTTCCTGTTTTCTTCAAATTAATTTTCAAATTTTATTATTTTAATTCGTAACTGATTTTCTAATTTTATTATTTTTAACTATATTAATTTTTCTATTTTTATTATTTTAATTAATATTTAATTTTTTAATTTTACTGTAATTATTTTTATTCATAACTCATTTCCTCATTTTATTATTTTAATTCGCACTAATTTTTCTAATTGTATTATATTAATTTGTAACTCATTTCCTCATTTTATTTTATTTTTAAATTCTTAACTATGCTTCCTAATTTATTATTTTAATTAACTTCCAATTTTCTTAATTTTATTAATTTAATTCATATTAATATTCTTAATTTTCAGTTGCTAATTACGTGTAAGTTTTTGCTGTTTTTATAACACATTATTATTATATTTTATTTATTATTTTAATTAACTTCCAATTTTCTTAATTTTATTAATTTAATTCATAATTCATAAATAATAAGTTTTTGCTGTTTTTACAACACGTTATTGTTATATTTTTCATCTTTCCGTTATTTTTAGGTAATTTTTAAAATAAGATTTTAATTTATAAAAATATAAATTTGATTTTACTGTTAAAATAAAGGAATCGAAATGTAAATCAACAAAACAATGTAGATCATTGAGTTTTCACTTGTTTAATCCTAAAATATCCGAAATATTTATAATATCTTTTTAAGAATGTTTGTAAATCATTGGTCTTCAATCTCGGAATCTTCGAATTCTTTTTGCATTTTTACCCCAACTGTAGAAATATGACAATTTTTGATAGTACATAGTTAAATAGACTTCTCTATGGATTTTAATTCCAGAAAGCTTATTATAAGTTTCCTGTGCAATTAAGAAAATTAAGCTGAGATACGTATTTTATTTTCCCATCAAAACAAAGGCGATAAGATGTGACTGTCTCCAAAGCAAAATTGCCAACGACAGCACTTAGCTATTCTTTATCAAACATTGTTTACGTTGTAGGGGCGGAGAAGTAAATTGCTTTTAGACATCCCTAATCTTAAAAGGGGCCTATAGGGGTCTTAATTGTAAATTGTTTCTGGTTCCATAGAAAAGGCATCAACAAAGGCGGCGCAGGAGCAGGAAAAGAGGTTAGGTTCAGTAAACTCGCTTACGACCCGAACAGAGCTCTAGCAAATGGGCTAAGAATTTGTGGGTTGGACAGCCAGCGATAATGGTCCCCTCGTTGCGCCATTATGTCATTTACTTCTGAAATATTAACGAGTACATTATGTCGTAAAAGTGGCCGCCATTTTGGCTGAAATATTTAAGCAAAACGGGTTATTTCTATATCGTAATAAGCGTGGGTAGGTTGTATTGATTTTGGTTAAGCTTCTTCCCCGCCCACACAGTCGATCACAGAATTAAAGTGTACACCTTTCATAAGGGAGCGACTCTCTTGGGACACAAAGGCTTAGAATTAAAGCACGTGCGTGGAATTACAGCTCACTTATTCAAAAGCGAAACATAAAAAATTCAGGAGTGTGTTTAAACCCAACTTATAATTCAAATTATGTAAATAATGGAAGATGTTAATATATATGCAAGTCTGTTTTTTTTTTCTTAATTTAATTTATTCCTGCAGTACAAAAAGATAGTGGTCAAATTACGTTAAAGAATAAAACAAAATAATACAGTAGTTCTCAGACTATGGGGTGCAACTTTAGAAAATGATTCTCTAAATTACAATCCCCACATGGCCGCGCGGTTGGCGTGGTGGCTATGACATTGGCTCTCACCTCTGAGTACCGGGGTTCGGTTCTCACGTGGGTTTCGTGATGGTGGACGATTCGCGCTGGGCTGGTTTTCTCGGGGTTCTCCCATTTCCGCTGCACTTCTCCTACAATACTTTCTCAGTCTTTCTCTCCATCTGTCACTTCTATGGGTTAGTACAGGTAGATCTCCGGTCGCAGTGCTTGGCTTCTCTGCCACCCACTATTCACCACATACACATAAAAACATACAATCTCCCACTATTTCAGCATGTATTAATACCCGGAGACCAACAAACTTTATAGATCATTTTTCAATAAAGCTGCCACTAGTTATTATCGCTATTATCGCTTAGTGTGTTTTTCCGAATAAGCAGAAGATACGCTATGTTTTCTCTATGTTTTCAAGCATTTCATTATTGTTTGCAGCTGTTCCTAATTTACACATAAATGAAAGCAGAGGAACAATCAACCAAAGGATCTTATCTCCTTTTCCTTATCATTTTGGACGATAACTGAAACCCCAAACATCTAATTTATAATTGAAAAGGAATGTACTTTCAACGTGTAAAGTTATTATTGATTTCTGTACTAACAGACTCTTCTGTTAAGACAAGTTATACCTTTCCTCTTCAGATACGTTCATTTTTAGATATCTCGCTTTCTTTTAAGCCACCATTGGTAATTCACAATCAGAATCGAGTATTGATGAGTTTGTTATCATCGCCCCGTTCTCTGCGGGACTCCAATGATGTGCGAGTCCGTAGAGATACTATTTATTAGTTCTGAATGACTTGCTTTGAATTGATTGCCTACGAACCACGATTATCAGACCTCTATCGCTTCATTTGGACAAAGTGAAAACACCGTTCGTTTCACCTTCGGAATTCCGGAATATTAATTTTAGTATTATTTATTATAAACCTGAGAAAAAAAATTATAGGTTATTATTATAAATTCATTTGGTTATTTCTCCTTTTATTATCAGAAAATTATTGTAGAGAATTTCAAACCTACAAATTATTGTAGGGAATCTCTATTGTTTAGTTTAGTTACGGTATATGAAAGAATATTTATTACAAATTAACATAAAATTTGTGTTATTTCATATATATTATAAAATTAACAAATAATGATAGTATAAAATTTATTCTAATGGCCGCTTTATACGCTCTCGAAAACTTGCCTCCAACCGGCAAATGGCTCGAAAATCTCCCACTTGCCCGAAAAATCTGCTAATTGCTCTAATTGCGATCATATACCGTAACTCAGCGCTCTTGGCGGCGAGAAAATTTATTTAAAAAGCTACATTAGTGTTAACTTCACGTTGAAATCTGGATATTCTTTGCTCGTGGTTTCAATTAATGGCTTCATTCACCACATTCTCTTCCTCCTGGATCTTTTGTTTCCTTTTTCTTTATCTCTGCTGTGAAATGGGATGAGTATTAATATCGAAACAAAGCTGCGAAATCAACTTTTTTGTCGCTTCACCGACAAATATTGTTAATCGCGATCTAAACGAGAGCAAAACGCGATTTGCCACTCACATGTGTAAAGCTATCGCTTTTCACTCAAGCTGCAACTGGCAAACAGCATATTTTCGAGCGCGCTTGAGGTAATTTTTCGACATCGTGTAAAGCAGCTACTTTTTTGCACCATTTTCAAGAGGTGCGAGGACTGTTTTTCTCTGGAAACATTAAAACAGTAACAAGGAGTTCAAAGAATATATTATAATATTTAATTCCTTTTTAAAATGTTTCATTTATATGTTTCACAATTAAGTGAAAACTAAGTGTTATTTAGTTTATTTTAAAATAAAATATTACAACAATAAAATAAATTACATAAGTTAAAGGAGTTTAACGTCGACAACTACAGAGTTTAACGTCGACAACTACAGAGTTTAGCGTCGACAACAAGAAATGCTGAATTCATTTCTTGTTTTATTTAATTTAAATTAAAATAAATTACAATTAATTTTTTTATTAAAATAGAAAATTTTTTATTTTATGTAAAATTTAAACAATACCTAGAACTGGATTGTGGGATTTTAAAAGTTATTTAAGTTCCAAAGCTTGGATTGCATTATTTAGTAAAATACCTTCGTCTCCAATCTTGGAAATTCATTCTGTAGGAAACGTCTTTTCTTATTAGTGTATCTATGCTAATTTCAGCATGTGTAGGTAAGACCTGTTTTACGACAGAACAAAACAGGGTCATAAAATGAAAAGTCGTAAAACATGACTAAGTTGTAATGTAATTAAATCAGGCAAGTTCAAAAATTATCACAAATTTCCCAAGTATGTACAAATATTGCCAGTTTTTTTTATGTTTATTTTAACATTTAAACATATGTTTTCTTTTTACTTATACATAAAAAATTATTATTATTATTTATGAGAAATAATAAGTGTTACTGACTATATTATTTGTATACATAGTTTTACTGACAAATATCACAAAATAAACATTTGAAGGAAACTTCACAACGAAACCAATATGGCGCATTGAATGTCAACAACTTTTGGCATAGTATCATTGCTTCCTCATAATGTAACACGAAAAAGCAAAAGAAGATCATATTGCATGTTTGAACTTTTAGACGTAGCTGCCGTGGGTTACTGAGTTGCGATTTTTTTAATTTTTTAGGTGATTTTGCAACGGTCGTAAAATGAACCATCGTAAAACGGGAAACGGGATCTACTTGTTCAATGTTATAAAATTACAAGAATAAAAAGAGAATTCGTTAATGCTTTTTAGACGTAAGAATAATTAATTTTTAGTTTAGTTTAACAATCTGGCGGCGTAACAGCTGTTATCGTTGCATCTTTGTTGGTTTTCTGTTTTCGAATTGTATTGTGGTATTGTATAATTGAATGTTACATTGTTGAAATACAGATCCCCACTAAATGCAAATCTTACTTTTTTGAGGGGGGAGGAGATAAAGTTTCGGGGCTAAATTATAGATAATAACATGGTTAAAATTTTTGATTGTTTATTGAGATTATAGTTCAGGTCACAAAACAATACGAAAGATTTCTGGCAATTTTTAATGGATTAATAGCGACATCTATTGTTGAACAATTGTTCGTGAATGATAAAAGTGTAATGCAATGTAATTTCTTAGGTCCATATTATAAAATTCAAGTGTAAACTTTGGCTTTTAATTATCAGTTCTGCCACATTGAACATTGATATTTAAAACTGAGTATCACACAATAATATTACCATACATTCTTCTTAAATCTTATAAAAACACTTACAACTCCATTTCATCTAAAAACAAAGAAGGAAGAAGGTATTTTTCTTTCTCTTTTCTATATGTTTTCCTGAAGAAAATCCTCGCTTAGAGGATTGAAATATCGAAGTGATAAAGAAGTTTTTAGATGAAATGGAGTTGTGAGTATCACACATTTCAAAATGTTCTATTTTCTTTTTAATCACTGATAATGATCTATCAGTAAGCAGGCCGAAACTGTCGTATCTTGCAAATATATGTTTTTTCAAAAAAAAATTTTTTCTAATGTTAACACAATTAATTCGAAAATATAATGTTTTTATATATGCGATACTTTGTTTTAAATGTCTGTATTCAATGTGATAGCCGCGCTGGTGTGGTCGAGCGGTCTCAGGCGTCGGTCTGTCGTGAGATCAATGTGCCAGCGCCCGGGTTCAAATCCCGGTAGCGAGCATGGATGTTTCAAAAATTTCCTTTCCTGTGTTGTAGCCTCTTCTTCACTTTCTCTTCGGTCTGACGTCATTCCTTAATGGCGTCCTGGGGAAGGCCACGGGAAACCACCCCAGTATCTTTCCCTTGTAATTCTAGGGAGTCTGCTAGGGGTTCGCCGTCTTGGGAACACTAGCGCTCCCTGGAGCACGGATGCTTCGGCAACGAAGCTCGCACTTCGGTGCGAACCGACCACACACATTCAATGTGATAATTTTTTTTTTTTCACACGTTAACATTGAATTGTAGAATTATCTGTAACCAATCGATTCCAGTCACGATAAGAAGTTATGGCCGTTTCCTTACACGTTTCTTTGATATAAGAATCTATCTACTGATTGGGTATATATATCATTTATACTGAAAACAAAATTCTTTGATATGTTCAGAATCGCTAATGTATCTGTCCTAAGTACTGCAGTTGTGTCATAAGGGTTAGTGCTAATAAATTCTCATTATTGTGATACTTATTTGGTTTGTGTATTTTGATGTCAGCGAATTCTCCAGAAACATTGCCACGGATGATTATTGGGAAATTAATACGATTGTTTGCAGTCGAGTTAACTTAGGTGTAGTGCAAGTCACAGTGAATTATCCAGGGCGGAAGGAATGCTTCTAGAGATTTCACTCAGACCTCTTCAAGCTATCATAAATCAATGAAGCGGTGAAAATTGAAATTGCAAGCATTTCTCTGTGGTTCGAAACGAAGTGTTTCCAAGTACCAGATGATTAACTCATTTTATTTTTAGAATAGATATGATTAGAGTTGCTGCAGTGCCATATTTAAAGGAAATTGCGGACATAGTAATCTTCTTCTAGGACTTAATACTCCGATACCGTTTCTTGGAATTTGCAGTTTCAATTTTGCATTTTTCTTCTGTACTTTCTAATGAAAATAAAGTTTATTTAATGTATTTGTTATCTGTCTAGGCCACCCCCCCTTTACATACACATATATGCGCGCGCGCGATAATTTTAAACTGCTGGGTGAAAATTCCTTAAAACTTAGTGTATGTTTCCTTATCGGAAATTTAAAGCGAGACGGCCTCAGAAAATCCCATAGAAACGCATTGTAATCTATAAAATAGATTTTTATACATCTTCCTGGTTCTTTTATCGGGGAGGCGGGGTTGGGCTGATGAGTCCGTAGCAGGACGAAACAGCTGTTCCCAACTCCTCCCCATAATTGAAACAGAAGGCAATTTTAATTTATTCATGTGCTGGTTTTGTTCTTGTTTCCCCTTTTTTAATCAATTTGCACAGCACGTTAAATGTTTTATTCAGGTAATACTTCATTGTTTTAAACAAAGAATATTATTCTTTTAGCTAATCCAGTAATTAATCCTTACAGCATTACTCTCTCTCTCTCTCTCTATCTCTTGGTTGTTTCTCATTCAAACAGATCCTAGGGTTCACTCAGCCTTCTGTTCACTTCATAAAGTTGTTGTTTTGTTTTTTTTTCTCCGGACGAAGCTTTGGATTTGACCTTCACTCTGAATTTCTATTACGCTGATGCTCGCAGGAAACTCTACCTCATTTTCGCCCTCTTTCGAGATTTCGGGTAATGTGTTTTACCTTTTAACCCAATAATACTAAAAAAAGTTTACTTGATGAAATAACATGTATACCTTATATAACAATTGACTTAAAACAAACTGTTCTTGATATTTGGCATGCACATTTACAGACAAGAGATGATGTAATTTTTAGATTGAAAATTATCTCGTGTGGATTCTTGCCCGGATGTTAGCCTCTGAAGGGTGACAAAATTTCCCACAGAAACGCATTAGAACAATTAAGTCGATTTCTAGCGATGCCTTAAAAAAATCTCATGAACTTGCTTATCATTCCTCTTAATGACTGCTTGTGCTTTAATGCGATTAAAATTAGTCAGAATTAAACAACTTAGGATAATATTTGTAGGTTTAATTTTGCTATTATGCATTTTTTTGTAGGAAATGGAAAATTTGTATCAAGCAGAAATACCAAATACAAGATGTTTGTTTTGTATTTTTTATACTAATATTCCGTTTGTATTAAAAAATGAATTAAGTTATTTTCATTTGTGTTATTTTTGCCACTTTAAAAAAAAAAAAAAAGAAAAAAAATATGTATAAAAAAAGGCAATATTTTCAAGGAAACTACATTTCTTTTCTTCTAGCTCGTTATCTGCCAGCTTACCAATTCAGTATATACAGTCCGACCACGATAATGTGACGATCGGAAGGAATCCCACGTGATTATGACGTATCTGTTTTTCAGCCAATCACAAACAAGCGCGCCTCAAAGCAGAGGTCTCTATTAATTTCTTTCAAATGTCCCAGAGTATTTTACCGAGTAGTGCTTGGAAAATTATTTTCAGGTTGAAGATTATTTCCGAGACGAATTGGAAAATGAAGGACTAAAATTAAAACTAAATTTTTGTTTTATAGCTGTAATGTAATATTCTTCGGAACCTCTGAGAGAGGCTAGTGCTGACGTCGAATGGTCACGTTATCGTGGTCGGACTATAAAGGCCATCCAGAGTCGGGCATATCTGTACTATCCTATCCTTGCCACCATTAGGAATGTTTGTAATTTACTAGCTGTTCCACGTCGCGTAGATTCAGTGGATTTTGTTTGGTCCGTCTTTCACGTGAGTGTAAAGACCTCAGACTCGCGTGAACATTTCGGATTCCGACCGCCCCATTTGCAGAATACAAACATTGAAAAGTTCCCAATCTGAAGCCATCGAACGCAATTGCAGCAAACATTCTGCGAAAACGATGCTCGCTCAGTAGAAGGATGAGGGGATGGGAGAAGAAATGTCATTGCGCTTCTACCGGTTTGGAAAAGAATGTCACTGTGAATTTCTTCTGATTCACACATTTCCTAAGGTTGCCACTTTTTTCTTTCTTTCCGTCGCTAGATGGAGCTTTTCATTGGGAAGATCACAGTCCACGTTCGAATGAACACGCAAATACCCCGTAATTCCGGTATTCTTTCTTCTTCCTTTCAAAACTTACGAAAAGAAAAGAGAAGGGGAGGAAAAAAAAAAGTTACATTGTTCTTTTTTCGCGGAATGTGATTAGTTTTGAAACAGAACCAGAAATGAAAATGTGATCGTGGCATCGCGAAAGTAATTCCTCGTCTGTGAGTTTTCATGGAGAGAAGTTTTCCATTTTAGTTCTGGGAGGGAGTCGAAGAAAGATAGCCCCGTTCCAATGAAAGGAACAACGCTTCTGCCTTCATTCACCCCCCTCCCTGCTGACTTCTCCACTTTTTCTTATGCCCCAATGATTTCAAATCTTAGGAACTTTAACAGAGACATGCACTTCATTTTTTCTTCCAAATGAAATGCTGAATGCCGCTCAAATCGATTTCAGAGCCTTTTCTTAGATTCTGTATTTTGGTGTTGATCCTGTTTTCAATATTAAGAATCAGCTTTCAAGAAGCTAAAGTAGATACGATATCATTTCAGTAAAATACAATTGAAGGGATAAGAAATCCGTATCTCTCTAGAATATCTTGCCGAGAGGTTTACAGTGCGATACATAACTACAGTAATTAACTTCATCTGACATTACTTGCCCGAAGAAAGCCAAAAAAGTTACAATCTTCTGTTCCCCACGTCGCGAACTTACGTAGACCTGAGAGACGTTAATCGGTATATAAGCGAACATTGAATAGAAGAGAATTCAACGGATTAATTAATTCAAATTTGACCTCTTATATGATCTTTTTTATGTACATATATAGTGTATCACAGTCAGTATTTTCGGATGTTAGAATCTATAGTCTTACTAACATTCTTAGGCGTGTCAAATTTTGCAATTACTTTTGGTATTTCATTTTGAGTTTCTCGAGATCATTGTTAACTAACTAATAATAATAATAAAAATAATATAGACATACGTATGTACACAAAAACACCGTGTGGACCCGGTCGTAAGGCGCTTAGCCTGGAGGATTCAGTTCAATTTCCGATTCCGGCGGATTTTGGGAATTTTTCCACTGTATTCTTCGTTTAAACTGGTTCAAGAATTTACCCAGCCCTGTGGAAAATGGTACCAGGTTTCTATCCCGGGGTTAAACGTGGTTGATCACGCGATCTCTACTTCAGTTGGTCAGGAAACGCTGGGAGCCTTTCTTCCTGCGACCCCAAGGGAGGTAACTTAACTTTTTCATAAACATCGTAAATAGCGATTCCTTATTACTGATACCTCACAAAAAATAAAATATACTTACTGTTAGACATT
>JAFIDM010005346.1:47681560-47741582 GCA_023159025.1 Thereuonema tuberculata | reverse complement strand
TCACAAAAAATAAAATATACTTACTGTTAGACATTACTGATACTTCACAAAAAATAAAATATACTGTAACGGTACCACGTGATAATTTTAGTCCTTCAGGGGTTGTTCGGGTATTTTGTTGGGCGCCAACCGAAAAGTCCGTTCGGTGAATTTTCTATCTACCCCCTCCAAAGTCGTTACATGGTATGCCCTGACTAATCCAATCCATTCGGAGCGTGGGGGAGCCACACTTCACGTTCACGCACAAAGAAGCACAACACATTCACCACATTAATTAAACTTAACCATTTTTATTCGACACTGCGAAATAATAATATGACACAACACTGCAAGAATAATACTTTCGGCGAAGCTATGGCTTATAACTTCTTGAAGCATAAAGTTGAATTACGACGCACTGAAATTTTACTTTCGAAGCACTAAATAACTAAGCACAAATTTTACTTTCGAAGCACTAAATAACTAAATTACGAAGCACAAATTTTACTTACGAAGCACTAAGTAACTAAATTACGAAGCACAAATTTTCACTTACGAAGCACCCAAATAACTAAATTACGAAGCACAAATTTTCACTTACGAAGCACTAAGTAACTTGGGGAATCCTGCACGGGTGTACACGTGCATTGAACACAGAATTTGCAAGCTTTATCTTGCAAATTAATTTCAGTAATGTTTCGCTCAAATAAATTGTAGAAATTGTAGGCTATCCACGGGTTGCCTATTCTAACTAACAATAACTTGATTTAACACGCCCTATTTCTAACAAACGCATCGAGAATTTGAGAAGCGGCTGTCAATACATCGTCCGCGGCGATCGTCGAGGCCGGGTGCATTGTAGCAAAGGTTAAGAGAGCGAAACTGCGGCGAGAGAGAGAGATCTAACTCGAACACCCCGTTTTATAAACTTTAAGAGCGCCGCTGTGTGACGTCACGCGTCGCACAGACCATACGGATAGCAGGATTGCCTATCTGCCCAAATAAGGGAGATTACCTCATTATTACCTCACATGGAGTGATAATGCTAATTAACCAATAGAATTACAATGCTTACAATAATTCCAAATATGGAATGATGGCCACAAGGAAATTCCTAAGAATAGGAAATTTCCAAACTCAAATAAACTCAGCTTAATTAAAGCAAAAAGAAAATTAATTCCTTATTAAAATCCTTAAATTCAACTAATCTTAAATTACACAACTACTTAAAACACCTAAATTTCTAACACTAAATTGCATTAAATCCTAATAAGTTACATTTAAAAGATTTATCTCCTAAAATCCTAAATTAAAATAAATTAAAGCCTAAACTAAAATAAAAATCACTGACAATAATTAAAACTGTCCCTAACGAAGTCTTTCGCCATTAGCTTTTACAAAATAATTACTTTGAAATTATTTTTCTTAATTGACATTTCTTTTGTCTTTACAATGATAATAATATTAATATTCTAATATTTTAATAGTTATAATAAATCGACATATGAGTATTGTCACAATACTTACTGTTAGACATACATTGATTTCTATAATCTGCTCAGTTCTTTGTCAGTAATATTGAATGATTTTTATAATAATAATGATTCTATATATCACATTTATCTTTGTATTATATTTATTCTATTTATTTTTTTAGTGGTTTATATTAATCAGCATTTTTTCCATTGTATATTCTAAATTTTCCTATTAACCGTTTAATTCTGTTTAGTTAATTCCAATTTTCCGTTGCCGTGCTTCTACCCTCAGATTCATTGTAATTTAAAGATACAGTTAAAATTCAGTTAAAGACCACGTGGGATTTAAATCCCCCAATGAATTGTAAAAGCTCGCCAACCAATCACAGCCCCTGTAAATAAGTTTACAAAAAAACCCTGATACCACGAATAAATCAGTTCCAGTTAGAGTTCTCACTAACTCCCAGTCTGATCCCTCATTCCTAGAAACAGTGACCGAAAACACCATCACAATATTCATACATCTGAAATGGACTGTATAAGAATCATACGAAACTGCTTTTCAATAGAAGCCTATAGTAAAGTTGTTACTTTGATCTCTATCCTTCGGTAAACCTTTTCACACATGAACTGTATCACAACCTATGAAAAACTGCACCTCATAGAGAAAAACAGTCAAATCAAACACTAGATACCTGCGGTAATAATCGTTAAAACTACTGTCTTGTAATTTGCTTCAGAAAGCCATCCGTGTCACACGTAGGATTCTGCTTCGAAGTTTATTGTTCGCTAGCTTACAAAAGTGGCTTTGTGAGTGAAAATTGCATTAACTTCTTCCCCCGTCTTCTGCATTATTTACAGTTTCATAAAGCAATTCAATTTAAGCATAAATAACCTGGGACACCTTAAAGAGGCGTAGCTTCTTATAAACACAACAAGATTTACAGTCAATTAATGTCAGCACGAGAAACAAGCCAGGTTGATATTCCCTCAGCATCCCCAAATACATCGCACTCCACGGTAGCTTCAACCTTATTTTTACTTAATATAAGAAAACTTGATTTTTTATTATAAGAATGAGTAATAATAAAATTGATTAATTAATATTACAAAGTGAGGATAAAATTTAACGTTTGTAAATACAGTTATGGACGAATTTAAAAAAAAAACAAACTAACACACTTGCTTTAAAACCTTTTTTAAAATTTTTTTAAAAAACTAAAAAAATCTTTAAAAAACTGAGGAAGACCTGGTAATAGGTTGAAACCTAAGTTTGGTTCTCAGTTACATGTTTTTAAAGATTTTTTAGCTTTTTAAAAAATTAGCTTTTTTAAATTCGTCCATAATGTTACAACCCGGTAGCCGAGTGGGTAAGGGCGCTTGGCTGCGGGTTGGAGGTAGCGGGTTCGCTTCCCAGCCTCGGCGGAGGGCGGGAATTTTCCCACGCTTCTTTCTCCTGCAAACGGGTCCTAGGGTCTACCCAACCCTCTGTAGAATGGGTACCGGGTTTCTTTCCCGGGAGTTAAAGGCGGGCGGGCGTCGGGCTGACCTCCCGACCTCAATCTAGTCCCGTTGGTCTAGAAATTGTTGGGAGCCTTTCCTCCCGCGCTCCCGTGGGCCTGCATGGCCTGTTTATGGGATTGCTTACCTTTTAACTTTAACCGTAATATTACAAAGTCCTTATGCAAATATAGCGAATTCTTGTTAACTAATATTTGTCAATCTTGGCGTTCCATTATTAATCCGAATAACAGCAATTGTGATATGCTGTTGCTTCCTGAGTATCATTAACATTTATAGTTCAGGATTATTTTATTTTAAAAGCTTGCATTAGTCTTGTGATTTGGAGATTTTGCTGATTGAGCATTCATATCTTGAAATTTTAATATGTTTCAAAATTTCAGTGTCTGATTTCTTAAAATTAATTTTAAGTGTCCAATAAAACTATACGAAATCTAAAAAAAAGTAAACTCAAGCAAAATCAAGCGATCCCGTATCATTCGAGCGCTCTTTGAGTAACTGACTGGAGCCTTTTTGAACCGGAAGTGACCACAGTAATTCAAGAGTAGCGTATTCGATCTCAGTATAATCGACTCCAATTTTTGTCCAAGTTCCTGATCCGGTCATCGGAAGTGACCTGGACAGCAAATCGGATTTTTTATGAACATGGGAAGTCCAACGAGGTTTGAGTCATGGGACTGCGACTCCCGGTTTGGACTGTTGTTGTCGTCGTTAGACACACACACATACACACACACAACCCTAACAGCTCTTCCTTACAAAGCCCCTAAAAATAAAAAAAAAAATAAAAAAAAGAGCTGACACATATTAAACAAAATGCGCAGCTTATATTGTGGAACATTTCATGTTTGAAAAGTACAATATTACGAGAGCTTAGAATTTATAAAATAATTTAAATTACTCTTTTACTGTATATACCATTGACATCAAGGTACCAAATTGATAATGGACAAAGCAATTGAGACGCTTTGTGCTTATAATTTTAATTGAGATTAAATTTATTAAAATAATCATAAAAAGAAAAAAAAATAGGCTCCAATATATGCAGTTTGTAGACAAATTAACTTCACAAAGAAATTCTATTCGTAAGACCCTTGAGTTTTTTTTTTGATCCAAGAGCGTTCTTCAAGGGACACGCTACGAGCTTTGAATTCTAATGCGTATGATCTCAGTGACCAGTATTTAGTTGTAAAACTGCGCGAGATCGATTGACGGGTTTAGGAGAAACATTTTTCCTTCAGAAACTCTTAGCGACCTTCTGGGTTTGAAAATTAAATTTCCGGGAATTATTTCTTAAGAATTCAACCGATTTCGATTCTATTAAATTAAAGCAATCATTCCCGTCCACATTCTTTTATGGAAAAAAATAAATAATAAAATATCAACAATATCGAAATTCGTTGTGCAGTTTCGGAGGAGAAAGCATCAATTTCATCGAAGTAGATTTTCTTTTCACTGAATGACGCTCCGCTACAGTTATTATTATTATTATTATTACTCTGTGGAGTCTTTATTGCATAGGAAACTTTAATTTCTTCAAAGGTATTTTTATTTTTTCCACGCAATTTAAAAATATTTAAGGGCTGAGCAGTAGCTCTCAGATAAACGGCATTCTTGATCATTCGGCATCTTTCCCCACGAATGCCAGATACGTACTGTGTTGGTTTTCTTTTGCAGGGAAACCTTTACTTTAATATTTATTATTTATGTATTGGTAATGAGTCTCATAAATCGTGTAACTGTATTTCAGTTATTTGTAGTATTTTCAATGTATCTCTTTGCGACTTTACACCATTCATTTCGATTTCTTTAAAACTGACCTTGTGTTTTCGGCGTTGATTTTCGTAATTCTTTTCGTATAAAGCGATAATCATTTTCGTCTATCGGCTTTTCCATAGAAAATACTGCTTAAATATTATTCCGATGCTCCGCTCTCTTCAAAAGGGCAAAAGTTTTCTCTCTTTCTTCCCCCCCCCCCCTTTTTTTTTTTTTATTTTCTGGAAAAGTTTCGGAAAATCCGCAAATCGGAAATGTGATTTCGGCAGTCCTTGCACCGAGCGATAACCTCTCGCTTTTCAGCAGAATTAATCGATTTAACTTGGAATATTCTCAACACCGGACTACTTGATTTCTCCAGATTTTTATAGAATGCGACATTTGCCACGTGACTGCATTTTGAAGGAAGTTTGAGAGCAACGTCTGCTTTAGTTAGAGACCTCTCCCCAGTCGAAGATTCTGCTGACGGAAATATTGATTCTTTAAAAGGGACGTCATCTTCCGCAAGCGCCTGTGCTTGTTTATTTTAGATAAGAGGAAAGTAAATAAATAGTTTAGCGCATTTCATCTGATGACATCGGCGTCGGTGTCGTTTAATGGATTTTTTAAATACTTTACTGTTTGGTTGAAGACCAACTGAAAATACAGGCCTGGGCGCGGAAAGGAAAATCGCTTACAGTTTAGTGCTGTGGCGCGGTACCAATTTTGACCTGCTTACAAACCTCCTTTTATATAGACAACTGCAGTAAGTCATAAAAAAATGCCGCAGTAATTAAGAATACAATTAATGAATCTATGTTGTTCTGCAATAGATGGCGCTCAGAAATTTAACATTAACAATCGGTTGACTAAATGCTGTCGTTCTTCGCTCTTCTTTCGTGGTACAGAGATGTTGTGCCTTAGGAAATTAAATATTAATTTCCCTGTTTTAATAGCTACTTGTTTAAGCTGGTTAACATGATTACGTTTCTTTAGTATGATTTTTCCCCATGCAGTAAACATTCGGAAAAACTACACAGCAAGTATTTTGTATCTTGATAATAATAAAAATAAGGTATAAATGATTTGAATCATTTAAAAAATAAGAATATAGTATTCCTAAATATAAGAAATTGTGTGCCCGATAGTCGAGTGGTTGAAGTCTTGGGATGTAGGCTGAAGAGCTAGGTTCAAATCTCGGCGGATGTGAGTGATTTTTTTCCCCTTGGTATTTCTCCAGACCCACCCAGCCCTCTGTAAAATGGGAACACGGTTTCTTTCCCGGGCTTAAAGAGTGAGATCGTCGGACTAACAACTCGACTTCAACTTCATCTTGATGGTAGAGAATCGTTGGAGCCCGAAGAGGCCTGCATGACCTATAAGATGGGGTCCATTAAATAAAATAATTTTGGAATTAAACTTACAAAAATAGCAGAGTAGTAAAATCGTAATACTAGTTCGATCTTTTAGATTTCGAACTAACTTGACGTCAGTGATGCAGAGAGCGCAGACCTTCCTGTAACTCGCAGTGAAATGATATAAGAAGCGTTTTATACTTAGCACCATCTTTTCTTTGTGTGGAATCGCTTTTTTTTTTATTTAATAAACATATTTTTTATTAAATAAGAAAAATACGTTAAGTCAGAATTAACAATATCAGTAGACGCTATCACTATGATAGGGATAGGCACTAAAGATAAAATTCCTTCTTTTTCATTCAATAATCATTCGTTCTCCGCCTTCTCCTGTTTATTTTTTTCCTTCTCTCCTCCTTCTTCTCCGTCTAAATGGGTGTCCATTAAAATTCACGAGCTCTTCCTTTAGTGTCTTGACAACCACTTCTTCTTTCTAGTGAAGTCAATTGAAAAGTGTGACAGCTTTGCCTTCCTCTTTCCTCCCTCCCCCGCTCTTCCTTTTTTCCCTCCTTTTTCTACCCTTCCATCACGTCATCATCATCTTCATGTTCGGCGTCTTCTTCAGAGGGATGTATTTATTGATTTTGCATTGTTGAGGGGAACTGGAGTGATTGAGGAATGTTCTCGAAAAAAGCAACGCCGGAACGCGGAAATTATTGACGAGCCAGGTTTTTTTTTTTCCTTTCAGTCCCTTTTCTAGTTGCGGACATATCGTGTTACAATAGCTTCACTTTCCCTAAATAATAGTAAAGAAAAAAAGGTATCACGTATTGAACGTTGTACTTTGAATTGTCAACAAGAATTAGTAACTTTTGCGTTCTTAATGACATAAACTTACCTTTTGAATGATGTTTGACACTTAAATTGGAAATATTTTAACAGCTGTCAATTCAGCATCTACGGAGCGCCGCAGGCTGTGATGAGCTCGAACGACGAAGTCCTGAGCAATTTAGTTCTTGTTTCTGGCAGTTTCGCTTTACATCCGTGAAGTGAGGAATCATGAAAGAAATTTCCCTAACTTTTTGACGTCGATCATCGTTTTGTAACATTACGGTTCACGAGTTGTCGTTCACATGCATTTCTAACTCATACCAATTTGTCTTAAGATTTTTATACAATATCTAAAATTTAAAGAAAAAATTAACTTTATAGGAAAAATATGTGATGTAAGTAAATATACAGTGAACTATTTTTATGAAGTGTTCAATTAGTATTGTAAATATAAATAAATATTGAAATAAAAATAGGAAAAAACAAAACAAAACACAAATCGAAATTTTAATAAATGCTCATTTTCTACAGTAATGCAATGCTGTGTGAGCTCGGGAAAATGAGAATATTAAAAATCTGTACGTGTGTCCAAGTATTCTCCCTTTTTTGTTCCACTGAATTCTTGAAACTTGGCATGAGACCTTACAGGCAAGAGACGATACAATATATATATATAAAGAGCATAAATTAAAGATAGAGCATAAATTACATAAGGAATTTTTGGAATTTTCGTATCTGGAATCCAAGACAGACTGTTTCTAATAATCCTTTTTAGTCTTAATTTGTATTTGGATGTTTTTTTAACTCAAAGGTCATTGTTTTTTTTTACCTTTATTTATGTTTTTTTTTATTCCACTGAGCTATGAGTACTGGGCGAATCCAACTGTCTGTCTTGGATTCGCCCAGTCTGTCTAGAAACGGTCTGTCTTGGATTCCTGGTGCGAAATTCCAAAATTATATGGGTTTTATGCTTATTTTTTTATGTTTTTATATATTAATTGAGCAATATTTTTATGAAAGCTTTTTTTTCATAAGAACTTTTACAATAACATTAACATTACATCGTTCAATTCAGATTTATTTGGCCTTTTTACAATAATATAGTAATTCAGTTAGTAATCCCTTACAGTTTTGAATTTAGATAAATTAAGTTTCTTTGGATTACCGTAACTTACTTTTCAGGATATGAAAAATTTGAAGATTCTGTTTATATTCAAAATTACAAACATCTTTAGCTTTGTTTCTACAGCACTTAAAAAAAAGAACAAAAAAGAGTAACAGTTAAAAGTCAAAATAGTCAATTTCGTTTAGAGATTTATTAAAAAACGATCGAGGCAACGAGATTTATATATACACAGTTTTGTAGAGGAAGGATGGGGTAACCCAAATCACCGGCTATAAAGTGGGGTTAACGAAAAATATTAATGTTACATCTTGGAAACCTCAAATTCTGTCACAAAGTCACCCCGGTTTACGGTAACTTACTTTTCAGGATATGAAAAATTTGAAGATTCTGTTTGTATTCAAAATTACAAAAATCTTTAGCTTTGTTTCTACAGCATTTAAAAAAAGAACAAAAAAGAGTAACAGTTAAAAGTCAAAATAGTCAATTTCTTTTAGAGATTTTTTGTAATTTCTCATTGAGCTTATTTGTAAGTGGAAAAACAAATACACGCGTATCATCAAATAAAGAATATCTAAATATCAGCCTTGTACATTGATAATACGTTCAGGGCTCCGGAAAACTCATGGAATTCAAACTTTTTATCAAAAAACAGTTGTACAAAATAGTAGAGATTTTTAGTAACGTAGATCTGTGTACATCCGAGACAAAAATTAAATAACAGTCGAATCAGAGGTGATCTTTTACAAATAATAAAGGATTATCTAAGTAATAGAAAAATGTATGTTAACATTAACAACAACATAAGTAAGAGGAAAAAGATCAGTTATGGTGTCCCACATGGTTCTAATCTAGGACCTCTGTTATTTATCATCTACATTAATGATCTTTTTCTATTAATAAAAAATTGTTATATGTACATATATGCAGATGACATAGTACTCTTCACTGCCAACACAGATCCACTAATTGCAAATAATATTATTCAAGAAAATTTCAACCTTCTCCCAAAATAGATGCATGATAACAAATTAACAATAAATAAAGAAAAAACAAAATGCATGATCATCAGACCAAAAAAACAATTAACAAACTTCCATCCAAAAATACATTTTAACTTACATTTAGGTCTACACAACAAACTAATAATTGTAACACTTGTTCTATAATTGATATTGTAAATGATTTTAAATATTTGGGAATTACTATAAATAATTTATTTACTTGGAATACCCAAATAAATATTATATATAAAAAACTAAAATCAACAATCTATATTTTTAACTACACAAAAAATATTGTACCACTAAAAACTAAAATTCTTATCTATTATGCTTTATTCGATTAGCTTTTAAATTATGGAGTAAATATATGGACAAATACAAATGAAATTAACCTGCAAAGTTTAAAAATACTTGAAACTAAAGTATTAAAATTAATCTTTTCTAAGAAAACTTGGAAAAATATTCAAAGAAGAAATAATTTCCTAATTAAATACGGAATTTTATTTCCAAAACAAAATTTTTTATATAACATAATACTTCAAAATTACTATGAAGTATGGAAGATAAAAAATAACAATACACAAAACTACAATTTAAGGAAAGAAAGTAACATTAAATTAATCTATCCATACATAAACAATAATTATGGTTTAAGAAATATCAATTACAATATAGGAAGGTTTCTAAATAATATAAATATAAATATATTTGATGATTATCAAAATATCTTAATTGTACAACGAAAGTTAAAAAAATGGATTATAGAAAACACTTAAGCTCATCACTATTGTCATTATCTTTTCAGTCCCTTCAATTTATAACCTATAAGTATATTGTTACTGTAAACTATAAGTTGATATACTGATGTAAAATCTATTTATATAAATCTCATGAATTTACTTTAATAAATGGTTGTAAGAAATATTATTGGTGACTACATCATAACTGTTGTAGAAAATGTAGTTGGATAATGATATCATATATTATTTGTTAATACTATTGTTTTTTTACATTTAAAATAAATTTGTTCTTACTTAATTGCCAGAACTCGTTGATAGGGACTCTCTGTCCCTAGTGAGACTGTACTGTATTATCCTTTTTTAAAGAAAGTTTTTGTTGTCTTCTCGAACTAATTTCACGACAACGACTCATTTGTGGAAAAAATTCAAATATTAAAATCACATCGTTTTCAGTCCTCGAAGATGCATACCAAGTTTGAAGAAGATCCATCCAGTGGTTCGTAAGTTATTAAGGGCAACACATACACGCAGATTGGCTGATTTCTGGAGCCTCACCCTCCTTTCGAATACCAGGCGAAAAACTCACTTCCGGTTGCATTATTAGTCATCTGTCAAGAATATTTAACGTATCGCAGCCTTGTGTTGAAATTACTCAAGAGAAGGATCTGCTTATTTTAATTTTCTTTATTTTTAGCTTCATTTTAATTATTCTTAGGATTAGCAGTAATTTAACATTACGGAGTAACTAAACACTGGGTTTCGGATTCAACAGAGTCCAGTCTTTCAGCGATAGAAGATTTTGGGGAAAACGAGGTTTCTATTTTTGGTATCCACGAGGGAGATCCAACTCATTAAGGCACCAGGTGCAGCAGGAAATGAGGCTTTCACAATAGAGAAGGCAGAAGGGAATGATAGGTTTACCCTCGCGCATAAATTTCGGTGCTACAGCCTTCGAAAATAGCCGTTGTGGGTGATTCAGCAGTGTTGACCCCTCCCTCTCGTGACAATACTGTAACTAAAGCTCGTCAAGTTTCGACGTCCAGGAGGGGAGAAAAAAAGATGACGCGCGTCCAGTGTTAATTAACACCACCTTGCTTTTGTCACTCACCTTAACGGAAATTAATATTTCATGGTTAGATGTGCGCCTGCGTAGATGTGAACGACAAGAAATGCTATGCATTATTAAGAAGTTGATATCTCTTTAAGAAGCGAAGTGCCCATAAAATATGGAAAAGAAGGGAATTAAAAATAAGAAAAAAAAATATATATTTTCTTCATTTTTTTTTTTGTTAATTTTTATTTCAGATATATTCGCATCATCTTCATCTCACTTATTGCAATTTTAATATGAAAATTCCATAACAAAGAATTCAGAAGTCAGAGTTGAAAGTTTTCTGTAACTTTAAAACAATTTAACTACGAAAAGAAAAAAAAAAACACTCTTTAAAATGAAAAATAAAGTACACTACAACCTCATTTATCCGGACTAACTGGGACCAAAGGCAATCCGGATAATCGGGTAATATGGGTAGTAAGTAAAACAAATCCTTAAATAAGCGACTTATTGATCCTTAAATAAGTTTATTACGATAAAAACCTATGACACTAGTAAAGCTTTCTTAAACTCGACAAAAAGTATTTTATTACCATAATTTATTGTACAATTATGTAGGAACTGTACATTTAATCAAAATAAAAAGCGAATGTTTGGCGTACTTATAGTTATGTTCTTGTTATCATAGTTAAAATTATTATCTATGTGAACATTACATTAAAAAAAAAATGCTTACAAATCTGATCCGGATTATCCGGAGATTTATATCAACGAGGGCCGGATAAGTATCCGCTAAATCAGAATCCTGAATTTTGCACGTTTTAGCGGGTACCTGAAACATATCAATGCCTTATTTGTAATTTTTTAATGTTTAAAGAAAAAGATTTTTTATTTGTTTTCTATGTGGGCCCGGTAGCCGAGTGGGTAAGGGCGCTTGGCTGCGGGTTGGATGTGGCGGGTTCGATTCCCGGCCTCGGCGGAGGACGGGAATTTTTCCGCGCTTCTTTCTCCTCCAAACGGGCCCTAGGGTCTACCCAGCCCTCTACAGAATGGGTACCGGGTTTCTTTCCCGGGAGTTAAAGGCGGGCGAGCGACGGGCCGACCCCCCGTCCTCAACTTTGTCCCGTAGGTTCTGAACACTGGAGCCTACCCTCCAGTTGCATTGCGCGGTCCTCTGGGCCTGATCGCAACTTTAATTTGTTTGCTATAACAGTTTTCAACATTGGATAGGGGAGCCTTGTTTGTTCAGAAATCAAATAACAGCATAAAAATGGGTCTAAACCTTGTCCTAAACTCTCAGTTAGCAATTGGTAAAGAAAGGCTTCAGATAGAAAGTTAATGTTGGAATTAAACTCCACTATATGCTGTTTCGTGATCCTTATCAGCTTTCTCAAAATCCATACAAACAGATGATGGATTATACCTGTGTTGTTGCAACAAACAAATGTAAAATAAGATCAATTTGGCTTATGTTAAGTCATATAGGAAATGACTTGAACTTAACCAGTAAATCTTCCAGTTTTCTATTTTTCTACAGAATTTATGTGTAACAATGTAATGACTTTATGATAATCGTGGATGATTTACTGTAAATGGATAAAATGTCACTTTTTATATCTTTAATTCAAGGCTATAGGATGGAAATTTTACAGAATTAATTGAAATTTATTGATTAATATCCAATTAACATCAAAGTTTCTTTGTTCACTTAATGTTATCGTATTTATGAAACAATTTGTGCAGACGGTTTATGGCCCAATATATACAAAACTCAATTGGGATCTAAAATAGAAGAACCTACTTCACAAATATATAGGATAAAGAATATTATATTTGTATTATATTTGTTTATATTTGTAAACATCTGTCTTGTAAATTTATTTAGTAGTTTTTGACTACCGATCGTTATATAATCCTTTTTATTTATCATTATTATTATTATTATTATTATTATCCTTATATGATCTTTATTTAAAAATTGATACGTAAACAAAAGTAAGTAAGGGCATTCTTTTTTTAACGACCCATTTGGGAGCTATTGTGATAGCGATGAAAATCGGTAGCTATTGCATTTGTCCTGTCCGTCCATCCGTGTCTGTCCTCCCCTAACAACTCCCGAACGGAAGGTCGGATCGACAAACGGATTTCACCATCGTGTTCAGAGGCCAATCAATGTAGGGATAGGGTATTCCCCCCCCCCCCCCCGGTGATATTTGGTATTGTTTTCATTGAATTTCCGTTATTTGCTTGAATGTTAGAAATGCAACCATCTCATTTCAGTTGTCAGCAGTAGCTTGATAGGTAAGTTCTCGGACTGATATGCTGAAGAGTATCGGTTCGAATCCGTATATCTACTGTACAGTTTATTTTTTTAATTCTTATTTCCCTAACTTTTTTTTACTTTTCCTTACAATAATGTAATTCCTTTTTTTATTATTATTTAAAAAAATTTTTTTAATATAGGTCGCTCTTAAATGTATGCTTTAGCATAAAAATTATATTCACTTTTATATTTATTTATCTACTAATTAATTACAATGCACTTCAAAAAGAACTTCAAAATCTATCTACAAGATCTGATTTAAGATACATAAACAACAATAGAAAAGAAAAATACGTAACCTTTTACAAACATTACATTATCAATTATTTCAAAGATAAACTTTAATGTTAAAATAAACAGTAAGTAAAACAGTAAAAATCAATTAAGGAATAATTAATAATAAATGAAAAACAAAAAAAACCCAGTAATTACACAAAAGCCAAATTTAATTAATCGAATTTATTTTATTTTTACTATAGTACGGTTTTCAGTGTAGATACAGTAGATTGATAAGTTTTATCATATAAACGTAATCAACGTAAGTTTGGAAGTTCTATATCATAAGAAATGGAATTATCTTGACCGTAGATGTGCGTATTTGATATAAACAAGTTACAACTTGTTTGCTGAATTTCTCGTGCATAATAAAAGGATGTGAGAAACTTTCTTTGATAAAAGTGCTTAGTATGAAAAAAAAAAAAAAAAAAAAAAAAAAAATAGTGACCTAATCATTTCTAGATTTTATACGTTACATTATGAGTTATTTATGCGATTTTACACATTTTCCGGGTTGCAGAAATACCGAGAAATATGGAAATCACGTTAAGAATAAAAACAATAAAATTCTCCGCAAGAAAACTGCTGATATAACCAATACAGTCCGTGCTCAAATCATTAGAGAAATCTTCGCGTAGCATGATTCTTTTTTTTTTTTTTTATCTATTTCGCAAAGACATCTTTTTTTTTTATTTAGAAGGAAATTATTTTCTTTTCTTGTGTTCGGCAGTTTGTATATCCGGAAACAATCTTGTGAATCGTAAACAAAATTTGTGCAACACACGGATGTGATGAACGTAAAGGCCGCGGTTGATGCATCAGTAAAAACCATTCACGAATATAATTTCCATAAATATTTGAATACATAGCACGAACTTTACTGTCCTGTTCCGCATGAGTTCTGCATCGTTGATGAATCCGTGTTTTTAAAGCTGCGATTTGAACTTACCGATGATGAAATAACGATTTTTTTTTTCTTTTTTCCCTTCTTTTCTTCTCTTTTCTTCTCTTTCTTTCTCTTTTTCCGACAGATATTAGATGTTAGGTCTGTTTATTATTCATTAAAGGGGGTTTCCCCACGTTGTTGAAACGCTTCCCCCATTTTCCCCACCAATGTTCCAATAGAGAATTCATTTCCAAGGCAGTTTCTCAGAAGCGCCCCCCCATTGATGCTTCGCGGCAAAGCATCAGGATAATGCCGAGAAGCCGCTGCTGGGGGTTTGATGGCTTGAGCTTTTAACAACTTTTGTTTTTCAAAATGCAACGTTTCAAGTTTCAATATTCCTGATATATTGAATAGCTATAATTTGAGTTCTTAAAATGAATTTAATGTTACGTATTTTTTGTCTTGTTTATATACATATATATATTGTAATGGTGTTATATATAATATTGTAATGGTGTTTGTTCTGGAACTGAATTGAATTAATTTATTACATAAAAATATTGGTATTTAAAGTATACATATAGTGTGATTTGATTGGTTAAGTAATTAAAAATATACATCATGATTGGACAATAACAGAATGAATTTAAATTAATTGACTGATACAACGGAAAAGAAATAAAAATAAACAGAACAGCAATAATTAGGAAATAGAAAAGGAACAAATGACGGTTAAGGATAAAAATGAATAAAATACAGATAATAATTTCGACAGACAAATAAATTTCTAAAAAAATATTTACGTATAAACTGTTACAACATATTATCTGCATTTCGGCGAATTCAGGATGATACACAATATTCTAAAATCAACGTTAAAAGAAGAAAATTATAGTTTGCAAGTTTTTTTTCTCTTATTTTCTTTTTTTTCTCCATGTCCGCGTGGGTTTTTTTATTTTGTTTTTCTTATTTTTTCTAACTTTTTTTTTTTTAATTTTTCATAATTTTTTTTTTATTTTTTTTCTTACATTCATATACTTTCTTTTTTATTATTAATATTTTTAATTTTTTTTATTATTTTGTCGCCTTTAAATTTAAGATTTAGCACAAAATTATATTCACTTTTTTTCGTAAAATTACTTTAACTATAAACCTATCTGTCAAATCCAACAGAAATACTAAATGTTAAATGTAAAACATATGAATCAAACATTAATTTAACTTTGAAATATGGTAAATTTTAATAAACTGTTATTTGCAGTTCGTCGAATCCACACTTTAAACATTTAAACTTTAAACAGTTTAAGCCACGAAATGTATCAGTACTTTTAAGAGAACTTATAATTAAATGTAAGTAGACATGTTTTTCAGTTCGTCGCCATCTTTACAGCCCAAACTATAAATCGGAAAGACATGAATGATGTCCTTCTGGAAAACTTATGATTTTTTACAGGTTGGAGAAAAAAAACGAATTTTGATCTGCGATCACTTTCTGTTCCAATCTCGTGATAATATTTAAAAAAGAATATTCTCAACACCTTACATGTATTCAGAGTGGTTTTATTCATCTCGTGTTTGTAGCCGTGATCTTAAAGCGGTTTGATACATTGCGTGGTCGCGCTATTGGCGTTGTCGCTATGACATTGACCTCTCACCTCTGAGTACCTGGTGCGGTTCTCATGAATCGTGATGGTGGACGATTCGCGCTCGGCAGGTTTTCTCGGAGTTCTCACGTTTCGCCTGCACTTTTCCCACTATACTTTCTCAGTCTTTCTCTCCATCTGTCGCTACTTCTGTGGGTTAGTACAATAGACGTCCGGTCTCAGTGCTTGGCTTCCCTGCCACGAGTATTAACACACAAACATTGTTTATTGCTTCGAATCCAGGTTCGAATCCTCGTCAGAGCAATGGTTATTTATTTATTTATTTGTTACTGTATCTTATTTTGATTTTTTTATTGTTTTTTATTTTTTTTTAATTACATTTTACATATTTTTTAAATCCTTATTTATAGAAAATGAACACCTTTAAGAGGTCACTATGATTTTATGTAAACTAGAATCATTTTTCCCATGTTTTATTTAAATATCAAAATTACATGAAACAGTTTATTTTTTTTTTTCAACATATTTAAAAATAGCGAACGATTATTCTAAAAATATATTTTAATTGTCTGAATAAACTAAACTTCAGTTTAGTAATTTTGTTACTTCCGTAATAAAATTCACTATTGAAAGAGGAGGAGTATTTTAGAAACGTGATTTCTTTCATTTGAAAACCTTCTTATTCCCTTGTGATGTAACTCGTGACCGCGATGAATGTGCATTCGATATATCAAAAGCCGGGATGAGATTGCTTCCATTGACAAACGCGGTATTGAGGGAGACGCGTGCCCTTTTTCGTTGCCTGCCCCAGAGCACGATATAGGTTCGTCTTGAAATCTTTTGAAATCTTCCTTCCTATCGACAAATGAAAAGGCCCGCCGCGTTTCAGCTGGAGTTCGGCGGCAATAAAATACCACCGGCGTAGGAGGGATTTCTCGCTCACCCCTTTGGCTATGATTGCGGGGGCTTTAGTAGCCATAAACCACTGTAGGTGTTCTTCCAAATAAAACACCGGTTTCGAGGGGTTTCCGTTGTATTGTCTTTGATAGTTATTCACTGCGCACCCGCACAACTGGATCCGTTCATTAGTGGGATGATGTCTTCACTCAGGTAAGCAGTTACAAGGTTTATTTGTGAGACGTGGACATTGAGAGCAGCCTCTTAGTGCTGGAGTTTTAATTCAAAGCCCACAATCTACCTGTAATGAAGAACAAGTTGTTCACGTGACTGCAATTAAAGATGGCAGGGGTTCGGCTTTATATTATCGTGTAGAGGAACTTCAAAATACGTTGATTCTTCACTTAGAATCTAACTATTGATTATCTTAAAACTAGAGTTTTATGATAGTAATACATGGTGTCTCTTAATGATCTCAAGTCGTAAAGTAAGAGAATTTAGGGGAGATCAAATAAAGACTCATTAACGCGGTTTCAGATGATATAATACAGATTTTATTTAAGTAGAAGATTGAAGACAAACATCAATTAAATTACGTTAAAGTAAATTACAATATAATGTTTTGAAAATCATACAGAAAATTAACGTAGAGTTTCCTAAATGTTGTTTCTAATAGCCTACGTTTAATTATTATTATCGTACTTTATTTATTATTTTAGTGTGAGTTTATAAATACATTTTCTTTTATCTTAAATGAATATTTAGCTAAAGTTAAATGAAATATTGTATTATTATAAAAAAAAAATGCATTTTGTTCGTAAATATTTATTTTCAAGAATATTTACGAGCAAAATGCATTTTTTTCAAGAATTCATTTTCAAGAATCTATAGTTAAAATATGCTATAGTTTTAATCTCTATTACTTCGTTTGTATTCTCAATCTATAGCTTTGCAGTGTACAATAGCTCAGCAACGTTATAATGTAGTCAATTTTTAAAATTATCTTCAGAAATGCCTGAAAAATAATTACGAATTTTACGTAATATTTTATAATGAATTTTATTTTAAATATTTTGTATTTATGTTTGGCTATATTTTCATTATTATTGCTGTTTGTTAACCGTAATGCATTGTATTGAATATAAGGACATGATCATTACGTTTTTATAATACAATGTGATTATATATTTACATTATTCAATAATATTTTTTTAATAAGGATATTTGTTAAGAGCCTACTTATAAGTTAGGGGCATCATTACTTCCTGATTTTGTTTAAATGAAAAAATTCTGAATGGTGTGATCAGTTTTTTTCAAATTACAAGGAAAATGGCTCTTATCGAGCTAGCAGCAAGAATGCAGTTGGAAAGGGCGAAGCCATGTCGTTGTTAATAATGTGTCTCGTGCATGAGTGGCTCTGGTCAGTCAATTAGTGTCAGTCGAATACGTGTGTCAATCACAGATTGTTATCTAACCTGCCATTCCAGACTGTGAATAAATATATACCGAAATCGACAAATATCTACATACGGAGAAGAGAGTAAATAGATTCCTAATTTATTGTACGTCAATTCTTCCCAAATAGAACATATTGTACCCCAAATTTAGTGTAGTTATAAACCATATTTTCATTAAGCCAGTAATGAAATGTCGATATTTTATACACGGTATATTTTTTTTTTCGTTTTGGAGTCTATTTCATCTAATTCATTGGGGAGATGAATTACAAAATATATTTATTAAACAATAAATAAATAAATGTTTAATAAATATATTCCTTCTTTCCTTTTTCAAACTTTTTAAAAATTAAAATAATTGTAAATGTCATCTACATATCGTATACACTCTCCTGGACATAGTTTAATCATGGGTAAGAAACTTTTATATTAAACAATGTCCAGGATGTTGTATATTTGTTAAGACGAATTACATTCAAGGAATAACTAAAATTGATAAATGTGCCGTCTTAATGATAATAATGGTTTACTTACAATGAATTCAGTTAATAGTTAATTTTTTATTGATTTATATAATTTACAGAAATTAGATTTAAAGGATTACGTTACCTGTTAAATATTTCAAATATGTAATTATAATATCTATTTTTAATGATCATATTTTATAATATATAAGTATTGTTAAACTATTAGCTACTAATTTCAGTGGCTACATTTTTTTGTAAATATCTGTATCATAATTCAAGCAAAGTAATTTTTAGTTAATTTAAGCCAAATAAACCAAGTGATTTTGAATTTTATTTGAGTATTAAACATATTCTTCTCTTTTTCTTTTTAGGTAAGTTCCGGATAGTTTCTCTCCAAAGATCTTCTTTAAGGTATTATATTTTCATAATTGCCAGTTGGTATCTAAAATTACAGGTATACAAATTTATTTTTTCTGCGTACTTGTTATTATTTTATAAGAAAAGGAAGTGCAAAGTGAAAAAAAACAAAACAAAACATTATCTCAGTTCGTTTTGTTAATTTGCCTGAAATTGGGACTTGGTCAGTTGGAATTAGAGGAATTGTTTAATCATTGCAATAACTTCCTATCTTCTCGGCACATTCAGGCTTTTGTTTTAAATCATAGTAAATTTTTGTAGCAAAGTGTTTTGAATAGTGTAAATAAATTTAGTCTTACCAAAATTTTAAAATATAGTCATTCAGTTACAGTGGCGCACCCACGGAGGGGGCTAAGGGGGCTGAAGACAATTCCCCCTCCCCAATCCTAAAGTAAATAAAGAAAGAACGAGAAGAAAACCTTTATTAAAGCACTGACGTGTCTTGTATCTTTATTATTTTGGAAAATGATCTTTGAAATTATTTTTTTTGAATAGGCCTACATCTGAATGACTTTTACAATATCCTTATCCTCCCCCCTAACCTTAATCATGGATGCCCTACTGTTCAGTTTTATGTTTTAATGAATTCAAGAAGAAAACCTTGTCGTTTGTCTATAAAGAGCACGTCTGCACATTTAGACATCTAAACCACCATCTAGCTATACAATTTTTATCGACAGTAATAGCCCTCTTATTTAGAATATTATAAAAAAATTGTTTTGCTGGTTATAATGAATCTGAAACATTGATAGCACTGGAATAAAAATGTATTGTTAGAATTCGGCTTTTTGATAGGTATTTGTGAATTAGATCCAACAACAAACAAATAAAAACATTTTTTTTTAGATATTTTATTTGGACGATATTAATAAAGAATTACATTTATAATTTTGTAGTTTGGAATTACAATAAATAGTAAAAAATCATTAATCCAGTTAATGATTTCATTATTACCATTGATCTAGTTTATTGCTTAAGAAAATATATTTTTGATGTCATACTTTAATCAGAAAATCCTTCACGCTATCCTTAAATCGTTATTTATATTGTTTGGTAACTTATGAACCGAAGTGTACGTGTTCGTGCTCTTCCAGTAAATCTGGTTTATTGCTCTTGTGAGATAATGGCTTGTTCACCCGCGCGTTATTTGTCTGCCATTGCGCAGAACAATCTTGCAGTATTAGAAACAGGTTTAAAGTCGTTCCATTTATTTTCTTGTTTCTGTTTCGTTCTGGGTCATATCCTTTTTATTTTTTTTTTCCCTTCTTGTTCTTCCTGCCAATCTTTTAGCATCGTTGGAGGTTTGCTCTTTTTGATTCGGAATTCTATCTTCTTCCATTGTCTGCTGTTGTAACTCTAATGTGAACATGTTTGCCTTTATTAGCAGTTGCCAAGGTCCCGAACCTTACAGCCCGTGTTTGGAATGACTCCCATCGTGATGTTATGAGATCCCAGCGGGGCGTTGGCAAAGAGGGGGTGGATGGGTGCCTAACTCGGCGTGCTTTGATTGCCTGCTGCGTTGCCTCCTATGAAATTGCAGTCTTAACTTCGGGAGGTGTTGTTTTTTCTCCATTCTTCCGCCATATATACGCCCGTCCACCCGTACTTAGACATTGGATGCAACCTTTTCTTTATTTTTCTTGTTCCTTTTTTTTTTATCCGAACTGACTCCTTCACCCTATTTTGTTTTCTTTTTTTTTCTTTGTCTCATTTTCTTTTTTTTAAAGTTTACCAAACAATTCGGGCAAACCTCTGGTTATCAAAATATTCTATTTGACTCTAAAATACAGTGAATGTTTATTGTTTCTGTTAGTTAGGGAAATGCTGTTAAAAGGCTTCCAATCTGTGTACACTGAGACGACAAAATCTGCTACGTCTGAATATGTCATCTCACCACCAACCACTTCTGCAAAGAAGATATACCAGCGCTGAAAGATGTCCTACAAACCTTAATTCGATTCCTTTGGAAAAGACCATTGACAAGCACTGGAGTTTGATAAGGATGTCACAATTCAACACATTTGACATTAGTTACTTAAGTTTCCGGCAGATGGCAGCTTATAGATGGTGTGTGAATGCGTTGACTCATCATCCACTTCTCGACTTGGGCTTTGTACAGTGTTGAAGAAGATGTCATTCATCTGCCTTTTGATGATAGACGTAAGAAATATTCCTCCGAGATTTTTGTTATCTCAAATGAAAGGATTTCTTCTCAAGTATCTAAATTTACTATTTTTCAAATATAAAGCTTAGAAGATGCAGCTTAAACTTAAGAGAAATTTAAGTTGCTATAGTTTCTGTAAATACATGAAATCTAGTTTCTCTAAACTTTTGATTTATAAATCAGCAGTAGACCTAGAAGCTGAAGTGGAAAGACAATTTGTCCATTTCTCTTTTGTCTGATTCCGGGTTCAATTCCCACCCTAGGTCTTTATTTTTTTTATTGTTTCCTTTTTTAGATGCGCCCAGGGTTTACTGCATCTTCTGTAATATGGGTCAGATTTATTACCCAGGGTTTAAGGAGCTCGCAGATTGAACTGACGTTCCGATCTCTCCTTTGTCTCGTTAGATCGCCAGAACCTTTACCTCCCTTCAAGTTATCCTCAGATAACGATGTGGACTTCGATTCTTTTAGTTCTTGAGTCCAGTACCCCTTTGGTACCCTTTTCATACCATTAAACCTAAAAACAAATTAAGTTAAAAACATTTTATTTTTTATTTGCACTACAGGATTGTTTGCCAAATGTTATTCAGATTTTTAGCGTCCCCGTATACGAAACTACAAATAGTGCATCGAGCTCTTACGTTCTTTCTGTCCATCTGTCTGTTACCACATCTAAGTCCAAAGTACAAGTCGGACAGACATGAGTCATACAATTATTGGAACCCTCACGACTTGTAGTCATAAAATACGAGATCCGATCTCGCGATAATACTTAAGACAGAGTATTCTCAATATCTTACAAGCTTATTTAAAAGAATTTGACATGTGTTAATAACATACAACAATTATACAGTACAAATGAAAAACATACACAAATTTAAAAAAAACAAACAAACTGATAAGATAAATTATGTTTCGAAGATTTTTTTTTATCAGTGTTCAAGAGAGACCAGATAGTTTTTAAGAAAGTTTGTTGGTTGGTTGCTCATATCGTCTGGTTTTTCGATAGCATTTGAAAACGCAATCTACAACTGTTATATCTTACAGGCATTCTGGTTTTATTCAGTTCGTATTCGTAACCGTGACCATTTAATGTAATATATCATCATCATCAGTGTTCTGTCGTAGACAGGTCGAATGGCAAGTAGCAAATAAGGTCAACAATGTCTTTCTCCAATTCGTTATTTCTCTTGCCTCCTCCTTCAGGTCTTGATATCCACTTGTAGTCATTAGGTCATCCAGGACCATCTTTCTCTTTCTTCCTCTTGATCTTTTTCCTTCAATCTTCCCCTCCAATACTTTCTTCCTCTTGGTCTCTTTCCTTCAATCTTCCCCTCCAATACTTTCTTCATGCACCTCTCAGCACATGTCCAATCCAGTTCTTTTTTCTTCTTCATATATTATTTAATAAGCTTCTCTCTTCCCCTATTTTTTTTCCAGAACTTCATCATTAGTCATCTTGTCTGTCCATTTAATTTTCTCCATCCTCCTCCAAGCCACATTTCAAATGCTTCCAGCATCTCAGCATCTCTCTTTCCCACAGTCTAAGCTACATAGCGTTATGGCTGCAATAACCCAGATTCAAATGCTGGTAAAACAGAAATAGCGCGGCATAAGAGAGCCTTTTCTTCCATTTTTTGTTTTTTGCTTTTTTTTTAATCTTCTATTTTTTTTTCCTTAAATTTATTGTATTGTAAAAAGATTTTTTTCCTTAAGTATATTTTGCATTTTTTTTTACTCATTTTGTAATAAAAGAAACATGGCTTCATATACACTATAAAACCAGTTTTTTTTTTGTCTTTTTTCTTATTCATTTTTGGACTTTCAACTTTCCCTGCTTATATCATCTCCTTTTTTTTCCGTATTTCTCCGAAATTTATTTGTTTGAAAAGAAAGTAGTTCTTTCTGTGCTTGGGTTTTCAATTCGATTAAGAATTTTACAATTACGTAATGGAGTTGTGTCCTTGGGGAGTTGTAACCACCAACGCTGACATAATATTAAACCATCCTTCAGTATCGGCCTCATTTCGACAAATTTAATTAGAAGCGCTCACATATCACAAACAGCGATTTGTTTAAACAGCCCCAGAGAAAATTTATTTGTTATCCTCGTTGTCATCAAGGCTTCTTCACCAATTTAAACAAAGGAAAATGAAGTGATTTATTTTAACAAACAATAACAATTAAACTTCAGTTTTAGATAAGAATATTCTGTTTTAGGTGAAAATCATTACAAATAATCTTACAGTAAGCATTACAAGCAAACCAAGTTAGAATTAGAAAACACAGAATAGAATTTAAATTGAAAGTAAAAATATCGAAGAAGAAAGTTTTTACGTGTGCTGATTAATTCATAATAAAGAAATAAGTATCAGCCAACACACAAATAAATTTAAAAAATATAACAAATTACAATTAACAATATAAAAAACATACACATTCTGGAGCTTTCGAGCTGCCTTCGCGGAGCTCATTTTCAATACAAATTTACAAGAGTATTTGATATATATATAGGACATATTTCAAATATTCTTGTAAATTTGTTGAAAATGAGCTCCGCGAAGGCAGCCCGAAAGCTCCAGAATGTGTATGTATGTTTTTTTATATAGTTAATTATAATTATTAAATTTTTAAAATTTATTTGTGTGTTCGCTGATACTTATTTCTTCACCAAATAAAAATATCCTCATAATTCGAAATCTAAGTATCCCAGATAGCAAAAATACGCAAGTCAGGTTTTGAGAAGATCATTTGATTGAAAGGTAAAGAACACATAAGTTCTTTAAGATAATACACGCAGATGCTGGCATAGTGAGCTTGTCTTAGAACTTCAACTTGTCATTTCCTTAGGAAAATTTCTATAAAGTCTCACTGTTTTTCTTGTTGTTTGTTTGTTTATTCGCTATGCATTTGGAGCCTTTTTCAGCTATTAACACCAAAATTGGCAAGATCAGTACTTAGACCCTGGAATAAGTTTGAGCCAAGTTCTGATTCGATCCTATTTACAGGACCTATGCTCAAAAATCGAGATTAACACTAACTATGCATTAGGAACAAGACCAAAGAAAATATACTTTTTTATTTATTTTTGTTTCGATAACTATAGTAGTTTTCAAAAAAGAAGGGTTTGACATATATGGTCATTACGTAGCGATCGATTTTGTCTGGAACAAACGTCACCAGTCATGACGTCATCAACTTGAACTACGAGCAGTCAGTCCAAGATGGCGTCGTTTTGTGATCGCATAAGCGTGACCAAGAAAGGACAAACTTTGCATAGCCAAGCAAGGGGAATAGTTGGAACGTTTGTAATTCTTTCACTTTTAATTATTATTATGTATTTGTAACTGTAGAGAATACAAAACCAGATCTTTTCCTAATGTTTGTAAAATTCAGTTACGGATTTTAGCGATAGATGGCGCTTTTACGTCCTGGAAACATCAATCTACAAAGAAATTACGTCATCAAAAGCTCTTCTTTCATGAACTGAACTAGTGGATGCCGTGTCATTAACAACAGTGCATAAACTTATGGCCTGTTCTTTTGTTATTTCTCTTCTGAGCACGTGACAATTCCGTGAACTTTCGCCAGAAGGTTAAAAATCTCTGTGTAACATAATCCATCTTCCTGAACGAATGAATCCATTACAACTGACGACATTTCACCTTTATAAACACTGGGTATCTAAATATTGGATGGAATTAATTATAAACAGTTATTTTGGGTGTCATGTGACTCAATTATTGCGAAGAGACAAATTAAATTAGCTACAGGCTATTATTCGGAAATAACTTGTTGAAATTGCTTCAATCAAGATGTAATATATCGATACGTTGTGGTTTGGTGTTTAATAGCACTGAGAATATTGAATAGCGAAAGTGGCGCCACCACAAATTATGGATGAAATTACGAATTTTTTATCGGATTTCCTTAATATTAGTTAATATTTAATTTTTCAATCTATCTTGTATCAGTTTTACCATTGTTAAGTAGTTAATAATGACATTGTTGCTTTGTCAGATCATTGCAACAATGAAAACTGATGATTAAAATTTATTATTACTAGTTGACTCGTGCGAATAATTCGCAACAAAAAAAACACTTTTGAGAAATAATAAACAACTCCAAGGCTATCGTGTATGTTAGTTAAACACATTGTCAATAGATGGCGCCTTCTCCATTTTTATAAAAAGGTGTTTAAAATACATTTTTTTTTAACTAAAACATTAATTTTCAATAATTTGTTTATTTTTCGTCATTAGCGGTGAACGTAATCTTCAAAAATGATGTCTCAATCATAGGTTTTGAAGAAGTATTAAGAGAAGTATGGCGTACCGACACAAAAACACCTTTGAGAAATAATATATTTGTTGGTCTGAAAAAGAAGTAACAACGGCACGCAGAGATCTGGACCGACTATTTTAATTTAAAGTACTCACTGTAGACCAATGTGGCCCTTCGGTTCACGAGAGGTAAGACTCCCGGCATTTCCTGAGCAACTGGACTAAGTTGAAGTAGGCTAGTGAACCAGACGTCTACCGGCTTGAAGAAACCCATACCCATTTTAGAGAGGGCTGGATGCATCCTAGAACCGTCTGGCGGAGAATGGAATGGACTGCATTAAGTATTTTTTTTATATATACTCGAAGTACAAAATGTAAATACTTACTCTGTCGAATAAAGCTGTATTTTTGCGTTATTTCTGCGTTTCTTCTTTCTTGCTTCTGTACAAAGAGTATAGAAGTCTTGAATTCTTTTATTTGCCCCTTGCCTTTTGTGAACTTTAGGAACTACAAGAGCTAGAGACATGAGATTCGGTATATAGATAGACTTCGCCGAGAGAGAGTAGCTCTCAACCTTCCAATCATTGAGATCATGCTTTTATATCGAGAGGATCCTGCGATAGGCGAGATGCCCTAATAACAACAATGTATGCGTGCTTTTTCTATTAGACCACCAATAAATTTTAATTACACTCTTCATTAAAGCGAGGGTATCCCGTTCAGCGCAAGTGTGAGATCTATTGATATCAATCTTCCTTTTTTTCAGTTACTGAAGCAATTGTCGTTAAATAATTAATTTCATTTACGTATTTTTCGTACATCTTCTCGTTTTCAACGATTGAAAAAAAAATCGTTCCGTATATATTCCGTCAGTCCTTCACTATAAAATTAATAATGCTGCAGTAAAAAAAAATATGCTCAAAATTGCATTGTCAATGTTGAAGGGCGAATATATCAACCTATAAAAATTATGGTTTCAAAAATGGTTATAGTGATACCAAGCCTTCTGCGTTTACATGATAAACGCATTTGGTAGCCTTTGTTCCTGCAAACGCGATAAACAGAAATTTAATATGTTCTTCCTTTTAATTCCAATCTATAATAAAATTCCGGCTTTCTAAAGATATTATTTCATCAGTTACATTGATAACAGAAGAGCTGTTATCAATGGATTATAGTTAAAACTCCAAATTAATGATTAGTTTCATATTAGCTAATATAAACTTACTTGTTTCCTTTTGGAATTTCTATTTTTATGTCCTAAATAAATTCTATTACTGGAAAATCTGTATTAAAAAATGAGTGAAATCGTACTAAAATCATGTATCGTGAAAGCAATCGTGTTCATCATTGATATACTATAAACAAGTAGGGAAAGCGATTAGTAAACCAATCACAATGCTTCGCAACGCCTTCTTATAAGAAACTATCATTGATATTGCTTTAATTTCCTTATTATTATAAATGTGATTGTTGCGAATGCAAAAGACGCAATTCTTACGTTTGTTGTGATTGTTGTAGAGCTGCATTATAAATGTAATTATTGCGCATTCAAAACACGCAATTGTTGCGATTGTTGTGATAGTTGTGCTGAATGATAATTTAATGAGATTTTAATGGTACTTGTTCTCAAAAACGGGAATATAAGTCTTCTGATCTTGATCAGAAGACTAAAATACGTGATGATTAAAAATTCCTACATTTAGTATAAACACGATTTACTAATGAGCACTCTGATCGTGTTTTTAATAATTTTGAATATAGGCCTATATGATTGATGCTTGAAAGCTTGTTGAGATATAATTCTTCACGTTCTCTTTGTAACCAATCCTAAACATCATAAATAAGGTTTGTGCGCCTCTAAGCCCTCGATCATATTACAGTATACTGAGCTGATGGATAATGAGTAAAACATTGCTAAAAGCCTCCAGTACGTTCGTAGTGGATATACAACACAAGAGTAGTAGATCGCTGAAGATATCGATAACTGAGAGGAGGTGATCTTCCTGACAAATTAGTGACAAGAAAATGTCAAGAGAGAAGGAAGGGGTAGATTTACGGAATTAATTTTTCCCATTGCTTACTTATTTTTGCCTTAAAACATAGAAATAGTAATTTTTTATTGTTTGTTAGAATGATGTGAACATTTACTTTTTTTTGTTGTTGTTGATCAGAGTGTAAGTAAAATTTTATATTACGTTTAAGTTCTATGTTTTCATTTAAAATATGAAAACAAAAATAATGGGCAGAATTATTAGTTTTAAGATGAATATTTATTTCAACTGGGAACTATGCAACAATGAACTACAACGTGGTGCACTAGTTGTGTGAATATCATTGTTCTTACGATACGATATTGTTTGTTTGTTTTGTTGTCGAAAGATGGAAGATGGTGGAACGTTGGCTTTACCTTATCTTATTTTTACAGCCTAAAAATAAATAGTTAGTTTGTTTTAAATAATGACAAGTGGGATTCATACAGTGCTGATAAGATATTACAGAAATTCAGTGTTTTTGGTAATAGTTTTCCGACTGTAAAAGACCTGTGATTCCTGAATTATTGTCAAGACAGATATCGAACGGACGAGTGTTCCACAACAGCCAAAACCCAAGCATCCATTCCTATGAACCAGATATCTTACAGGAAGTTCAGTGAAAAGTTGTTCCCGTCGAAAGATTACAATGAAATTTTGCAATGAGAAGGGATTAATCCAGATAATGTGGAATGCAATCACCTTAACACACGAATACAGTTGAAGATTAAAGGTACTGTATTGAACCATAGACAGTGATAGAAGTATTAATTAAGACTTAAGAGAAACATGAAATAGGGTTAGAAATATAGACTAGAGTGAAGAATATGGTGCCCCCCAATGGCCGGCGGCAGTGTTGACTTGGTGCTTGCTGCTATCTCAAGATCGCAGTTAACCAGATGAGGGGTTAGTTTTCCTAGTAAAAGATCGTGTAAAACATTTTGAAATAAGCATTCTGTTTTTTACTAGTTAATTGTTCATTTCACATTATCCGTCGGCTATTGGGCGGCCATTGGGGGTACCATATTCTGCAGTCCTACCCAAATATACATAAATAATACAATAATGGGCTGAAATTTATAATCATTTTTGTTCAGTTAATTGTTCGACTCTCATTATTTATTCTATGAACTAAGTGATAATATTCTGCACACAAGTTAATTTTTATTCTCCGATGATTTATTCGCAAGCAAATTATAATAGTTAAGAAGATATTCGGTATACAAACCTAACTAAGTTCTCCTTTTAAACTTCGAGGACTCACCAATTTGGAGTAGTGTCTGAGTGTGCTTTCTCCATCGAGGGAGACTGCTTGTAGCAATGTGAATCACGATGTGAAAAGAAACTGTCTTGTTTTCCGATTTCAGTGATGTGTTCCTCACTCTACATCGCAAGGGTCATATCTTCTTATAGACATCCTACTTGATTTACTTAGGCTTATGTATATTTACCTAGGTTTCATATCGGTGTTCAGCGATTTGTTCATCGAACCACTGCAAACATACAATTAGGGAAAATTCGATTATAACAGTTCAGTCAGCAGTAATCCCAGTTTCCCGATCAATCTCATTCTGGTTAGTCAAATATCTTCAGATTCTTGCTCAGTAATTCTTTTACTGACGTCACTAAATAATGATCGCCGGTTATCTTAGATACCTTTAGGACACACAAAGTACGTGGAATTGTCTCTTGACAGTTACGGATAGTTCACAAAATTCGAACTTGTCTCTTTGATATGATTGGTTCATATTCCACAAAAAAAACCTCTGAATTTTGTATTCATTTATTAAAAATTAAAATTTTACGGAATTTTTAGTTAACTTAATGCAGTAAATGACAGGAATTAATTTAATGGATCCATTTTAGAAGCACCAGGAGAAACTTTTAGGCCACGATAATCTAATATCGAATTTGTTCGTTATTTTTCTGTTTTGCAGTGATTAAAAAAAAAGAATTTAGTCATAGCGGTATTACAAACAGTCCATTTGAAAACTGCTACATTATTAATAGTTTTATAAATTTATAAAATTACTATCTGAAATATCATTACAGTATACTCTCGATATCTCGAAGTCGAAGGGACGCTAAAAAAAAATTCGAGATAGCGAGTTTTCGAGATAACAAGATCGAGATTACATGAATATGAAATATCAAGAGGGAAAATAATTTTTCGACATATCAAGCTTTCCGAGATATCGAGAGTACACTGTATAAAGTACTAGGTTATTTAATTCTTAATGAAACTGTAGGGATTCCTTCGTACTGTTGATTTTAAAATTTATTCATGTCCTGAATAATAGCTGTAATTAAAACGACGCTTTCCTTTCATTTTATATAATAATATTTATATCTTCGTTTAACTGTTGTCATCCTACGATTTCGGTTAGATTAATTCATGATAAACTTAACTGTAAATGTAATCATCAACATTTTTATAATCATTATATAAAAAATACAGTAATTTAAAACATTGATTCCTAACAAGACGCGCGCATCCCCAGGATAGCATCGTAAATAGAAATCACAAATATAAATATTTTTTAGAAACAATGTAAAATGTAAATGCATAATTGTTTAATACATAATTTTAGAAGAAAGGCTGTAGTGTTTATACTTTTGTTTGTTGGTGAAGCTCATTGTTAAATTCTGGCTTTCATTTTACATTATGTTTATTATAATTCTTTAAAGATTTGATTTAAAGCAATTTTTACCGATAATTTCTTAACAAGAGATATTTGAATTACATAGTATCACAGCGCTGCAGTAAAGATGAAGAGCCATTGATTCAGAAGCATGGAGTGCTTTACAGAATGGCATAATAGTTGCAGTGTAACTGTTTTGTCTTGGCTAATTCTCAGTGTTGTGATTCTAAGCACTTTTTATTGATTGCACCAACCAACCAAAAAATAAAAGTACTTTGTCGCCCTTTGTATCCCTGCTGTTCTGCTACGATCAACCCTCGTTTCGCTACCAGTGCAATCACGTTCTCCCTTTCCCTTAGAAACCCAACTCGCAGATGATCCTTCAAAATTGTGCTCGAGTACTCAGCACTTTGCCCGTAGATAGTGGCACAGAATGGCTCATTGCGGTTGTAGGTTACATTAAGTAAAGCCATGCGCTATCTGGGCTTTTGCTGGCGTCGTTTGGGCTGTGGCGAGAATGAGTGACGCCATTCTACCGACTGTCTATTCAAAGGCTCCTAACAGAGTTTTCGTCATCGCGGGTGGATATTCACGAAGCAAATTAAGTCTTTGTCCTTTACTCATCGCAAATCTATGTCAATCTTCGTAGGTAAACGAAATCAACATCAACCGCAAATTCTACTACGACAGCGATGTTTTATCAAATCTCTTGCCATTCATTCATTCTTACAAGCACTCATCTGCCGATAAATTTGTAAATAGTTATTGTCCACAGTCTTTCATTGAAAAAATACTCAATTATTTTACTAGTAAATTGAGACAGATCCCATAAAGTCACAGATCTGAGGTTTTGCTATTCGTACTGTTGTTGATTTTTTGCAGGCGGTATTGTTCTTTCATGATGTAGTCTACTAGTAGAGATCACGAAAATCTCATTTGCTTGTTATAAACTTCTAGTGAAACGTTAAAAAATTCGATGTAAAAAAGTACTGCAAATCCTGAAAACTTACATCATAAGGCAGAGTTTCTCAGCCGATGGTAAGCTTATACCACTGATGATATTTGAAAGAAGTATACGTGAATAACAGGGTTATTTTTTTATTTATTTATTGAAGTGCGGAAAATAAAAATAAAAATATTTTACATCTGAAGGTTATGTTATGTAATGTGGTGAGTGTGGATGGCAGGGAAGTCGAGCCATTGGTCTATTCACATCTAAAGGTAGATTATTATATGTTTTAATATGTTTACATAATCGGTGGTGCTGAATTTTTTTGTGTTGAAAGGGTCTTTGTGTACCAAAGTGTAGAACCCCTTTATAAATACATTGAAAATTAAAAATTCAATATAGAGCTATGGTTTTCAAACAAACCCAAGATGATTCTTCAGAACGGACATCAATGACTATTAACACCTTAAATCCCACAATGGATATCTATAACGCTTTGATTTTAAGTATTACTCTGTCTTGGCCTTGGATAAACCCCACATTTTAGTGACTTTTCAATGTGATTTCTGATGTTTTTTTAGGGTTAAAATAAAATACTAATACATACAATTTCACAATAAAGACTTATAAAATTGTCACTTCAACAATTAAGGAAGGGAATGTTCTTAAAATACATAGCTAGTAGAGAAACAGGATGAACAGCGAGGTTTGTTATACTTGCTTTGGTTATGCCCTGTACTTTACATTATTAAAGCTTGTTGAAACAAATTACAACTCTTAACAGAGTCGGATTACCAGATGTTGTTATTAGATCGGGAAAAAAGAGAGAAGTAATACATTTGATTTACTCTTTATTTCTTAAGATGAATGTGTTGAAATGTTTCTTACTAACCAATATTACTCTTATGATGACAGGCCTGTAAACAACGATAATTTATGGGGTCGTTGTATAGGGGAAAGGGTGATGTTCCGACACATTAATTAGAGAATCGCTTCCCATTCATCGTTTCATGTAGTTGTAAGGTCGCTGGAGGGGAGAATTATTAGACTGATTATATTAATCAAATTTAATTGAAATTTATTATTACCCATATTTCATACTGCTATATTTAATAGGGGAATGTATTTAATATTGCTAAACTTAAAACGGAGATAGTTATAACCTTGTATGTTAACTTGTTTAGCAAACTATTTGTCTGTGATCTCAAAGTCTAATTATCCCAGAAGGCTGATACTTAGGTAATAGATTCACAGCAATGAAAAGAAAATATATGTTATTTTTTAGTAGCGAACCTATAAAGCAGGGAACTTACGGGACAAAATTGCTGAAATGTTTTAAAAATCTGTAATTACTTATTTACCCAAGATAGCTGAAATTTTGTAGTAAGTTTGTTGTTAAACTGAAGGATATCCGTTGACTTGTCACTGATTGGATGTATAGGGAAGAAGTGTAGGTCGTTGTAAATGGTTTTAATCAATGAAATTCGAAAGCGACTTATCTTAGAGGTGAAAATTTAGTGATAATTAGATAATTCTCAGATGATGATTAATTTAGATATTATGTTTAAAATATTGTTTTTGAGTCTTACAACAATATTTTAAACATAATATCTAAATTAATCAGTCTTAATTGTTTGAGTCTTAATATACAAACAATTTCCAAGTTAATTTATTAATTTTATTTTACAATTATAATTCAATGTTTTTCATTTGACAGAATATCCAACTGATTCATGGATTAAAAAAAAAAAATCCTATAAATGGCGGCCATCTTGTCGGATTGGATAGAGTCAATCGATTTTTTTGAAAAGTTTTTTTGAACAATGTGGCCTGTGATTCGATTACTTTTGGAGTCACATCCACTTCTTTTTTTTTTTTTTGTTCATGATTTTGGGTATTATATTACCATGTTTTGCCAGTCAGAAAGGTTGGGACCATTCATTTAATGCATTTCTTCACATACACAGCCTATATATAATATTACAATACAGTAGAGCAGCGGTTATCCGATTATCAATCAACCGAAACATTGGTTAACCAAATGCGTTTCAGTAGAAAAAAATGTAAGTGGATGTATATATATATTTTTTTTTTATTTATTTATATTCCTACCCTAAACATTGAAGCACAGTTGATAAAAGAATAGCAATAGATTAATGAATGCAAACAAATAATTAGAATTAATCTTGTTTTTAATTCTATAAAAATAAATAGTATCTGTTGATTACAAATATCTCTCTTCCTAGAGATTGGTTTACTTTGTTTACAAATTAGATTGTATATTATCAGTTCGTCTCCTTTAATTACAGTTCCTTTAAATAATGGCTTTCTGACATCACCTTATGCGTATTGATGCACAACGTAAACATTAAGTTATTCACTTGGATCGCGAGAGTCATTAAACACTGAACTAACAACTTGTCTTTTCATTACTTGTTATCGTTATCTTTCTAAATCTTCTAATTGACATTAACGGTAACTTCGTTGTTTGTGTAGTGAATAAAGTGTCCTGTGTTACGTTATATAAATCAGCACTTACTTGTTTTCTTCAAATAGATGTTTCTAAAACTTCACTTATCGAAACAAACATTGAATCCCCGTACTTTGGGTAATCTTTGGAGCATCATATAATATTCGTCAACATGGCGTCGTTCGAATCCCTATTTGTCGAATCGCATAGAACCTCTACTATTTCACTGAAATAAAGTATACAATATGATTAATATTTATTCGAAACCTTTTATCATTAATCATAGTATTATTGTGTCCACTAGATATATGCATTCGATTTGACTTATCCCTGTAATCCTATTAGAGATTTGTACATCATATTACGTTCGCCATTTTGATGTTCCATCCTTTCACTTTCATGTCTTAAGCACTTTTGCTGAAGCTCATGCGTTAACAAACCGGCGCATGATATCATTGTTTCTGCTAGTTGCTCGGTCATTGTTACTTGCAGTGGTCACATCCTGATTGTTTCCATTGTAAGATGATTTTCCTTGAAAGCATTACTTTATGATTTTACCAGTGGAAAATTGCTCACAGTTCAGTAAATGAATGTCCTTTAATCTGAATCACAAAAATTTTTAAAAATTAATTAATTTTTTAATTACTTACATAATTTCTTTCCGACTGATGATGGGACATAGTTCCCGAAACGCATAACGACAAAAACAACGCAACGAAGTCACAGGACGGATTTAAAATAAGGTTATTTCTTATAAGTAATTTCTTATCTAAAATGTGACTTGGACCATAATTAGCAATGTTTAAAATACAATATAAGGTTTTGTGTTTAATATGTATCACTATTTCTGTGTTTCGTATTGCTCTTATGATACTGGTACGATTTTTTTCGTAAATGATCGGCTATCCGAACACCCCTGTTGCAGCATTGCTTCGGATAATCGATGCTCTATTGTAAATTTAATAATTTAAATGTTTAGTATGAATTTGCAGTGTCACTAAAATCGATAACAGGTTTTGTTTTTAAGAGTATTGAAAATAAAATATCAGTGCACCAGTTAAGTTAATTAATCCTGCTTGCATATTATTATTTTTTTAATATTTCGTAATATTTTAAATAAGTTTTAAGTATTTTTGAAATGCTCATTTGGTTATTCTACTTTTAATACGTAATATAGTAAAGAATAAATTTTAGTAAATAACAATAATTACAAAATAACATTTAAGTTAAATTTACATTTATATATTGGATTTAAGCTAATATAAAACCAGTAAAATATGAAATAAAATAATAACTTATAATGATAAGTAATAGTAAACTAAATATGATAGTAGAGTTAATTATTTGATGATTAAAATAGTAAATAATAATATAGAGCTGATATTAATAATTAATAGAGCTGATATTAGTTTTTTTTAAAAATCATAATGTTAAGTATTTGTATAGTGTTATAAAAATTGCAGTGTAAATATTAAAGCTGATCAAAAATACAAAAGTAATATTATAAAAATATAATGTGGAAAAGTTCAATTATTTAGCAATAAGACGCAGCAACGTGAACAAAAGGATTTTTTTTACAAAAAAATAAGTATTGTAAGATTGTTTGTATTTACATATTTTTTTCTAAATATATTCTATTCCTTTTAGATTTTCCGTAAAAGAAAGTTAGTGGGAGGAAAACAGAATTGCTGTTCTGATAAGTAATCGGCGCGCTTTTGACATTTCTCGCGTGACGTCTTCTTGGACAATGTTCGTAACGATACGCGTTTTGACTGATACTGCTTTACCTTTCGTGCCTCAGGGGAACGTGATAAAAATAATAAGACCTCGAAGACAATAGGGTTTGCGTGTGGACCGTAGGTCGGAGCCCGTGCGGGGGAAAGCGGCGTGGCCAATCGCCGTCATTTTCGCCTATTATTTTGTGTTTCAATTAACGCTCTCCCTCGGGGCCCTTCTAATATTTCGATCGCTGACACGTCTTAGAAGCCGCGGCGAAGAACTTTTCTTTGGCGGGATTGAGGCGGTCTGTCATTGAGGAGAGTAAAAGGAAGACGAATACGGTGACCTTCAAGCAAAGAGAGGCATCGGTCAGCCTTATTCTTAACTGTTACTAATCTTTTTTATTTCAGATAAATGTCATCTCCTTTGAGATAAGAGGAATATAGATATAAAATTAATTGGGATACTTAATTAAAATTAAAATTTACCAATTCTGAATAATTGGTGGTTCTAAAAGAATATGCCATCGTCATAAAATGAAGTTGTTGTTGAAAGAACTTAAAGAATACTTTCCATAAGATAATGTCCTTCAAATTTCTTGTTTAGAGTGTTCTTTGTGTGTAATTATTTTTAAAAATCGTGAAAACCATAAAAAAAAAGGAAAATTTTAAGTCTTAAATTATAACGTATGCTGAATGCAAACATTTCCTTCGAAAAAAAAATATCCCTTTTGTTTAAGTCCAATTAATCTTTACTTCCATCAAATCACGCTAAAAGAATTCATATCCATAGTTGGACATCATTGTTCTGTTCCTAATACTTGTTTTTCTACGGGAATGTTTGATAATGTCATGCGTTGATTTGCTACAAAATAGCAGAATAAGCTTCAAATGTAACAGGTAGATTGTCTCTTGGGCAATGCATGCTGAATTTCAAGAAGATCAGTTGTAAACTTGTTAGGTGGAAACATACACACAGACTGACTGATTACAAGAGCCTCAACTTCCTAGAAAAGAAGGCTAAAAAAGAAAAATATATTTCTTTACGAGGACCTGGATGTCGACAACACTTGAAGAAACTCTAGTTCGTGTTAGTTTTGTTGCAGAAGATTTGTGAGAATCGAGACATGAACGAAACATTGATTGATTCTGATAAAGACCACAAAAAGCTTCCAATGTAAAAGTTAGATTGTCTTGTGAGTAAATATGCATGCTGATTTTCAACATGATCCAGTTCTAAACGTATTACGTGGAACCATACTCACACATATTGATTTCATGAACCTCAACTTCCTGGAAACTAAAACAAATGAAAAAAAAAATGAAAACATACTTTCTTAGAGGACCTGAGGACATGAAGAATCTTTTTGTGTTAGTTTTCTTGCAGAAGATTTGTGAGAATCAAGACATTAACAAAACACCAAATGATAAGAAAATAATTTTTCTTCTCAAGAGATTATCTTTACAGATAATAATGTAAAAATATCAGCAAACATATTTACCCTTGTACAGTGGAATTCCAAACTGTTTTTAGCTTTAGGGAAAAGAATACGGGCATTTGTAATGTAAATTTCATTTACGAAATGGAATACGAGTGTTAAACTAGTTAGTGTCAGTTAAGCTAACTTACTGATTAGTAGTTAACTTTAGTGATAAATTGAGTTTTACAAATGCAATTCGATAAAAAGGAATAACGTTTTAGTTTTAATTATTTTAGTAAATCTGCTTCTTCATCGATGTTGTTGATTGTTATTTCATTCAGGGATCTTATACATCTGGGCCATAATTTTCAACAGAAATTAGCTTAAAGCTGCTTCTCTGTCCGTAAAAGCCGAGGACGGTGGGCAAACAGTAAACAGTTTCACTTCAAGGGCTTAAGACAAATTAGATTTTCGATAAAACTGTCCATTACTGTAGTCGTAAATGTCGTCGTCTCCGAGCTGTGTTTCCTGAGAATTCCCATTCGCTCCGTGCGAAACGGATGTAGCGAATTCGTTTTCCACGAGCTGAAATATTTAACGTTTGTTGTCGATTCCGTTGTTCAATTTCCGAGGCATCTAATTGAGTGTTGACCACAATTTCGCTTTTGAATCGTCCCGCAAGTTGAATTCGTCATGTTTCGGTCGTTCCTTCTGCAGTTTTGAATGATGCGCCAAGATATGTGGCTTTTCGAGCGATCGCTTTTGTCATCAATCAATATATTTTAATTTGATCACAGATTGACGTGTTGGCAATAGAATTGTAATACGTACATCAATCACTGTCTACACATGTATAAAATTGATTTTGTTTATGCCACTTTTTTTCTCCTCTTCGTAACCTGTTTCCAAACTACCTTGAATTAAATAAAGAGTGTCTCTGTAGCAGTCGATTTATCGGGCGTAAGCGTATTGGAGAGAGAAGGCCGTAGTGCTGTAGTTTTTTTCAATGATTTTTCTAGAAAACTTCTGAATATGTGATTTAAAAATTCCAAAGCAACGTACGGTTACAATAGAATTCTGCGTAGGATATCGCTAAAATCTTCAGGGAGGTGCTATTAAGTTTCGTGTCTGTCTGGGCAATGCTGCCCATAACCCAAACCGGGAGTCGGAGTCACATGAGTCATACTTCGTTGAACTCCCATGGCCTGGAGTTTTGGTGGAAAACCCCACTTCCGATTTTAGTATCAAGACCAGCGATTCTGAAAGGGTTAAAGTTAAACTGTACCGCAACAGGCCTTGCAGAGGTTTAGGCTCCCAGGGGTTCTCGACTAACGGGACTGGTTGAGGTCGGATGGTGATCCCGACGCTCGCCCGCGTTTAACCCTCTTTACTATTTAACCCCCGAGTAAGAAACTCGGTTTGAGAGAGGGCTGGGTGATCCCTAGGATGTGTCTGGAGGAGAAATACCGTGAAAAATTCCCTGATCTCCGGCGGGAGTTGAACTCGGGCTCCTCCTGTCCGGGGGTATATATTGGTAAACCACTGGACTACAGAATCCACGATTCTGAAAGGGCGAGAAAAACAAAAAGTGTTTTTCTAAAAACGGGAGCAATAAGAGAAAATATAAAATAGGTATTAAATATTTTCAACGGCGTTATTTATTAATACAAGAGGAACAAATAAATTGTAAGTAATAAAATTGGTAAAATTAATGAGTCAATAATTACATAATTTTTAAATTAATGAGAAATATGGGCTTGTTTCATTTGCACAATTGTTTAATACGGGGTCGAACACGTAGTAAAGCAACGAAAAAGTGAGATAGGATATTAGGAAGATCGTGGCGTTGGATTTTTTCAAATACCTAAGTATAACAAAAACGATTGAGAAACACTGGTCTAGACACGATAAATCGACACAATTTGAACATCCCTTAAATTTGAACTGCTTGAATAAATGAGTTTTGCTCTCCAATCACTTTTAACAACGCTAGCGTTGCAAATTGTACGGGTTGTGTCTTGGGTTTTGTCTGCAATATAAAACTGTGAATTGACTTACCATAAGCCAACTATAAAAGTGCATGTACGATTATAAAATATCAAAAGGTAAAAACTCACGATGTTTTAAGTTTCCATGGGTCGACCTATTATCAAGTGATGAGACCTTCCTGATAATAGGTTTCGACCCATGGAGACTTGAAACGTCGTGAGTTTTTAACTTTCAGTATTTTTTAATCGTCTATGCTTTTATAGTTGGCTTATAGTAATATAATTTTAACTGCACATTGAAATTTCTATCAGTGTGAATTGACTTGTTTCTTTATTTTCACGACTTACAAGAAAAGTAGGCTTTAAGTTTATTCAAGCACTTATTGGTTATAATTAGTTTTTTGCCTGCTGGTACATTTAAATTTGATTTTTGAAAATGAGACTTTTTTTTTTAATAATGGATTACTTTTTACCTGACATAACATTAAAAATTTTCGATATAGAATCAGGGTTAATGTCTTAAGAGTGGATGCACAGAATATACATTAAATGATAATTTCATCTCTTTTTTTTTTTCTTGATTCTTTCTATGTTTTATTGATTTTTTTTCTTGTTGAAGCGGGAACACTTTAATTGGTGTCTTGAATCTTTAAGGTTGAAACCGCAGAAGTCTTCCGTATTTTTACCAGCGGGAAGCTTTAGCTGCAACACTCGGCGCAGACTCCAAATTATTTCAGAGCAATAAAAAATTAATCAGGAGATTCTCGTCTAAGTAGGAATATGCAAACAGATGAAGCTATCGACTTACATAATAAAATGAATACTTCTTACTCTCGTTTTTTTGTATGTATTTCAAGATTTAGCCGCAATCTCATAAAAGTTAAATTTAACAGACTAAGCATCTGTGGTAAATGATAATAAAATTTATGAAAGCTTTAATTATAGGAGCTCCGCCCTCAAATCACTCCCTATGTGAACCTTTACGTCGTTTTACTTTTGAAACTGTGACTTTAAGTCAGGTTTTTAGCCTCTCTTGTATATTATTTAAGGTGTAGTTTCCGATTTCGCTGCTGTATGCAGGTACGCCGTTCAGGCGTAGTCGTCAGATTAGTCTTCCGAATGATTGAATCTGAGTTCAGTTCCCGCCACTGGTTTGGATATTGGTCTTTCTTGCTTCAGCGTGTAGGTGTTTCATGTCTTTTGCAGACTTATTCTCGATTGAAGACTTTTTCATGGCGATGCAGAAAAGCAACGGATTGCTTTTCTGCAATTAAAAAAAAAAATAAGAAATAAAGAAACGAATATTGAAGACGCGTGCGATCAAACAAACAAAAGCTCTGTTAAATTGGTGATAATTCCCACTGACAAGAACGCGGTGTAGAAAAACTTAAGAATGGGCCTAGTTTTACCTTTGAAGAACAACTTGACTTTTCGTCAGAAATTGGTGTCGTGTAAAGCTGAGAATTCTTACACACTAACAATAGAGCGTTTTGTAATTTGCATCTGTATGGGCAGAATATTATTACGTTTTGAGGCGGAGGAAGGGGAGTGAAAAGTCGTTATTTGGCAACGATTGGGGGAAGGGAAATTCAATTTTACTAAACCGTATTCAGGGCATTATTATTTTGTGAAAAGCAAATATATTTTAAAGCTGTAGCAAGTGACGCTTCAGCAAAGTTCTTCCGACTGTTTCACATTTTAGAGCTGCAAGCAACCTTTTTCTTTGTAAGGATTGTGCCCTTCAACGATTCATGCAATTTTTGGGCAATATCTCTATGTCCCAGCGCTTTTGGATGTTATTCCGACAGTGATGCATTCAGAGTGGAATTACTAAATATTGTATTCTGAAGAGGAGATGCGTGATTCGAAATTTCATCAGGGAACTACGAGTAATTTAGTTATTGTAAAGGGAATTTCGTGGCGTTGCACTTGATTTGCATCAAACCCCTGATGTAAATGATTAAATGTCCACTTCTCTCGTCGAAAGCTGAAAGGACATCACGTGATTTTACTTCAGTTTATCATTCTCAAATCTCTGTAAAGAGAATACGACCGTGAAATATAAAGTCCAACGTATATCCATGTTAAGTGTTCAGAAATTATCAAATAAAAGTATTAATGTTTCCAAACTAACTAGTTTCATTCATAAGCTTAATATTTTTAATAATAATTAGTTCGTGAAAGATTTTGAAGCCCACTTTCTTTAGGACAGGGATTCTCAATCTGTGTACTTGTATCACTAATGGTACATTACGTTGTTTCAGGTGCTACACAGAGATGTAAGAAAAAGACAGATTTTATTGACTATGATTTTTTTTTATTTTCTTTTTTTTTTAAGAAAAAAGTCATGATTTAAAAAAATAAGTACTGTCTGGCACATTTATTTTGACGATCACGTTTGCGCGAGAATCACGAAATTCTCGAGATTTCGCCATTAGCCTCTTCAGCAGGTCTCAAGAAATTTATTATTTTTAATGTCTGTCACTAGGAAAATGCTACATAATGAATTTATTGTTTGTTTATTAACTGATTTCAATGTATTAAAACTGTATTAAAATGTAGTAAAAGTCTCATTCATTTCCCCGTATTATAATTCATTTAAATATTTCAATATTTTGTGAGAAGACATGGATAGAGACTATTCTCGCGTAAATTACGTGAAATCACGAAAATACGGGATCGTCAACTTCCATGAGTTTGATAATAAGTTTTGACAAGATTGTTTTTATTTTCTTCTGTTTATCCTGTTACTCTCGGCTGCACTAAGTCCGAATTACGAAATATGGCCATGGGGGTACATGAATTTTTAGCAGTTTATTTTAGTGGTACAATATTCGAAAAGTTTGAGAACCACTTCTTTAGGATATTCAAGGTGTTTTTCAAAATTTTGAAAATAATTCAATGAAAAGTCTGTGTTTGTTTTGAAATTACAAAATCTACAATATTTTCGGTTTGCTTAAGAAATACTTTTTTTTTTTTGTAAGTTGATTAAATCAATGGTGTACTTTTAAAAAAAGCCATACGCACAATAATTTAAAGAACATAAATTATAAGAACTGTATATAGTTTACCTTTTACATTTTAAACCTTCTCCAAATCGATTATTTCAAGAAATTAACACGAGAATACAATAAAAAATTCCTATTGAAAAGAATTTCAACTTACAATGGCTTTCTAACTTAACCAATGAATATTAATCCTTGTAGCTAATTTATTAATTTGCGCTCGGTTTGAGATGATGAAAAGTAATCGACTTTAGTCTACTTAAGTGAATAACGCGGATTTAATTATTTTTTTAAAGAAAATTTGTACTATTGATATTCGGCAAATATTAAAATTAAAAAAGTATATAATCTTTGTACCGTTAACAAAAAGAAAAAAACAATAAATGTAATTAAGAATTAAGTAGACTTTAAGTTACCGCAGGAACTTCTTGTTCTAATTTGTGGATGTTTTCAATATCAGACAATCGCGAATGTTAAAGTCGTGGACAATCGCGAATGTTACAGTCGTGATTGCCTAATATTGAAAATATCCACAAATTTCTTAAGATAATTTTTAATTATGTAGGAAATGAGATTTATCGAGGAAATTATTTTTCTTAATGAATTATTAGGAAGAATTGAATTTTACCGACAATCGCGAATAGTGAAAACCGCGAATATTAAGATCTTCCATCAATAAATGTTCAATTAGAACGAGAAAATGAGGTGTCTGTTTAAGGAAAGTATTTCAAAGTGTGAGTTTCTTGAGTTTGGTTGAAAACGTTTCGTTGTCTTGTAGTTTGGGCGCGCAATGTAGCTGTTGTTCGATGGACCACATGATGGCGGCTGTGTCTTCTGGGCGACCTTTTGTCTTAAGCATCGATGTCATCTTTGGTGGCGTGGTGGAAGACGATGTGCGATGCGTGTCGGATGAGTGGGATTCCCTTGGCTTTAATTTGGCGCTGACCCGTGATCCCCGTTCTCTCTCTACCACTCGCCCATTCGAGCCGCATGATTATTCGGCAGCTCAGTCGACGACGACTCTGCTTGTTACCAATGGACCACAAACCGTTGAAACGAAGGTAGTAATTGGTGGTTGCCATCAAATCTCAGATCCTACCTAATTGGATTCCTTCCCACTATTTTTTTTTTCTTCTCCTCTTTCGTTTTTCTTTCGTCCTAACTTTCTTCACTCTTCTTTTTTTTTTCTCTAAAATTCTGTTTTCCCAAATTAAATGAAGGCGGGAAAAAGATCACAGTGGAGAGACAGAAAAAGAAGCGTTTTAGCGCTCTTAAAAGGTCCTCTGGTGGTGAGATTTTCAACCACAGTAATCGTCTTCGACCAGTTACGACGACCCGTGATTGCACTCTTTGATGCCCCCGAAAAGCATCGGGAGATAAAACTATTGTAGGATTCGAGACTGATGGTGAAAGGGACTGGTGTTCACCAGCCTCATTACCATAGGTTTAGAACACAGTGGTTGTACGTATGACTTAAACTACCATTCCACTTGTTCGATAGCCAATTCGGATAAAGGGAAAGGGGTATTATCATCCACTCTTTCTCCTATCATTCTGGTCGTTAAACTCCAGCATAACATATTTTGTAGTAATTGGAAATGAGCTTCACAATCACAATTAAAACTGCAAATTAACGGAACTTCAATATATGCTTGTATTTGTTTACAGACACAGATCACGTAAATCAATTGGCGTTTTTAGTGTCCAGCTTAACATAAGGCAATTAATCTGTTTGTTAACAGCATTAATAAGAGCTCTCTTAACCTAGCAGATTATTTGTCCTTGCTTTTAAGGATTCCTGAAGCAACAGTGTATCTGTACCTTAGACCTGTCATAAAAATTGCTTCAAAGTCTCATTGTTCCATTTGAACATTTTCTTTCTTTGTTTGTCTCTACTCCGTTTGAACATTTTCTTTCTTTGTTTGTCTCTTTATCCATTTTAACATTTTCTTTCTTTGTTTGTCTCTTTATTCCATTTGAACATTTTCTTTCTTTGTTTGTCTCTTTATTCCATTTGAACATTTTCTTTCTTTGTTTGTCTCTACTCCGTTTGAACATTTTCTTTCTTTGTTTGTCTCTTTATCCATTTTAACATTTTCTTTCTTTGTTTGTCTCTTTATTCCATTTGAACATTTTCTTTCTTTGTTTGTCTCTTTATCCATTTTAACATTTTCTTTCTTTCTTTGTCTCTTTATCCATTTTAACATTTTCTTTCTTTCTTTGTCTCTTTATCCATTTGAACGTTTTCTTTCTTTGTTTGTCTCTTTATTCCGTTTGAACATTTTCTTTCTTTGTTTATTCACGTGAAAACGGCTGGATAGAGATTGCTAAATTATCTTTCAAGCTAACTGTGCTAGGAAAGTGAGGCCCACCAAATCAATCCCGTCCTATTAACTTTCGAACCACTGCACTGGATGGGTCTTCTCGAAACTTAACATGCACGTCTACGGACATGAGACTATTATTTTTATATTTGACATCTTTTCTTCTCGTGGCTTCTCGTTGGGTAAACAACTCTTGAAGATGATAAAAATTTCCATAGAAAAATATTAGAACACGTATTATATTACAAGTATTAATCCTGTAGTTAATCCACTAACTTGCTCGCGACTTTGATTTAATTAAAATTAATCGGGCTTAAGAACTTAAGTAAGCGGTATGGATTAATGATTTTTTTTTACTGTTTATATTCACCACAAATTGTAATTTAAAAACTAGATTCTGTTCATCTCTTCAAAAGAATTTTTAAGAAAGAATATTTTGAGATATACAGGCTGTGTTCTTTAATTTGTAATAAGCGTTTGATGATACAGTAATACCTTGTATAACGCTGTTTTAATCAGCACATTTTGCTTTAACGCGATTTATACTTTTTAAAAACATCCGCAAGCTATGTTCCAAATTTGGAATACCTACACCCTTTCTATTTGAAGTCAACAAATATTTTCGTTATTATTCTGTGACAAAGAGTTGAAGAACTATGACAGAAGTTCAACAGAGGTGTCCTTGCTTGATAGCGCCGCTGGCCATTGTGTTTACTCTATCTGGAAGCATATATTTAGATGTTATTACATTTCATAATTAATTATGACCACAAATAGTCTGATTTTACGTGAACATTTCACAAACCAGAATCGTACCGTATGCACCAGGTTGAATTTAAAACATTTAATTTACAAATTAAAATACACAACTAGTTTCAACTCCGAGAGGAGCCTTTTTCAAGTCTTGAAAAACGAAAATGGTTAACACTAGAAATTATAAAGCTTCACGAAGATGGTGCATCGATTGCAAAAATAGCACATGATAAAGGTGGGAACGAATCGTCGGTGCGAACCATTATTAAAAACAAAACGAAAATAAAAGAACATGACATAGCCACTTCATCATATATGAACAAAAGTGACTTTGAAATAAAAATATTCTTCGATGGATCACCGATACGTACATGATATTTTTCATTTCTTGTCAGGCCAACAATATAATCATCGATAACGCATTACAATATAATCCATTATATCAAAACATTACATGGATTATAATGGAGCTCCGTTTCCCAAGGCGTGGGTGTTTCTCTGAATTAATTAACGGCATTTTACTATATTTCTGTCATCTTTAAATCTGATATACAATTGACTATGTTTATCGAAATCCTAATCCGAATAGAAACATGTAGCTATTCTAACTATTATTATATATTGATTTTAAAAAGAAAAAGGTTTGAAACAAAACAGCGATTAAATATTGCAAAATAAATATAAATTAGAATTGCTGTAAAAATTGCCTTGAATGAGATTATTTCGTGTTTCTGTGTTACGATAAGCGATAGTATAGTCTTATAATCTTAATTTGTCACTTTCAGGCCCTCCTTTTTATGATATCGCTTCAGAAAAATGAACCCTCTTTTGAAATTTAACATAATCAAGTGTGTTAATGGCACACACAGACACAAATATATGTTTATCTTATGAATGCAGTGGGCAATGGAAGTTTTAAATTATAATAAAAAAATAATAAAGCAATAACTTATAGTTTACTCGTTGGTAATTTTTTTTTTTTAAGAGCGTTTTTTTTATATAAATATATTGTTACTATATAGGTCCTTTTTTTGTGGAATGTATTGGTGAATACAGTATATTCTTTTGTCTGAATATATGGAATACATTGTTTGGATGTTGAACAAATCTATAAACGCCAACTTGCCCTCTTGGAACAGTTGTATGTTTTAAGTTATCGGGTTGGGATTTAAGAGTAAATGTTACTGAATAATGCGGATAGTGATAAGTATACTGTATGTCCGTCTGTGTTGCTCTGGACCAGTGTAAGGGACTAACAATAACTTTAATGTATATAGTATATTATTTTTATTAGATCATCTAAACAATGGAACAATAGACAATGATAAATAAAGTTTCATTGTTACGGTAATATGATAAAAAAGAAAACGTAATCAATATCGTGTTAGCTACGTAACAATGGTCCACGGAAATCTTATACGAAATTTACAAAAATTCGTAAAACAGTTGTGGGTCACTGCTCCTGATTTTCCAGATCCATTTCTTTTTCAGTTTTTCTTTTTCCAAGGATTTGTGTGATCAATGTAGCATCAAACTCAAAGAAGATATTAGATCACCTAGTCAGTGTGTTTGTATGTGTGTTCCTCCCTAAAAAACTGTGGAACTCTGGATGGGTTTTCTTGAAACTTGATGTGCATATTAAAGGATTAGAGGCCATTATACAGGATTAGAGAACTCTTATATTTGAAATCTTTTCCTTATTGAGAAATTAGCGCGAGAAGTCGACAAAAATTCCCTTAGAAAAGCATTGGAATCTAAACAATGGATTTTTATCTTATTTCTATTAACATCTCATTGTCTTAAACAATGAATATTATTTTTTTTTAGCTAATCATTAATTAGTGAGTGATTTGACGTGATTAAATTATGATTTCGAGAGTTTAAATAAAGTAATGCTGATTTAACGATTTCTTTTTTTTTCAAAATATTTGTAGTTTCTTTTTAGCAGATATTATAATTTGAAAGGAATATACGTTTTTATTTGTGTCGTTTGTACGACTTTTTAAAGAGAAAGGAATTTTTAATGAATTACATTGCAAGGAAGTAGACTTTAGGTTTTTTTTTAATCCTCCTACATATATATATATACAAATATAAAATTGAGTTGTTGAATTTATTTTAGTTTTTATTATTTTTGTTCGTTTTTGTTTTTTAACATTGGCACTGAACTTCAAAGCTTGTGATAATTCTTTATCGACAATTAAGATCAAAAGATATCAGATGATTTTATCTGTTCCTTCTGAAAAATAATTGCTTTGAATAGAAATTAAGTTGGCGTTAGCAATATCTGCTATAAATGCCATGTTCCAATAGTTTCTTCGCGTTTTTTGTTTATAAAGAATGGCAGTTAGATTATGAATGTAAAATCATAATTCTATAATTTTGTCTGTACTGCAAAACATTGCAGTTGCATTTGTTTATGTTTAATCATTTCTATGGTTTCGATTGCTTTGTATTGATTGCCTTTTGTTGAATTATCCAGGATTCGTTTCGGCCTCGCGGTCTTTCCCCGGGATGGAGGGTGGATCTCCAGGTACACACACCAGCTGTCGGTTTCTGTCAGCGTGTATTAATTATTCCAATTACGGCACTAATAAAGCATTCGAATGACATGCAACCCTCACTTACTCTTCGTGTCTAATTCAATCACGAAGTACAACTCAACATTTTTACCCCTCCCTTCCAACCCACCCCCACCCAAAAATATCACTTAACTGATGCAGATACGAAGGGAAATTATCATGATTGTCATTTGAGGGACTCCCTCGACAACACCTTTGTATATAAATATATCGAATGGGCAAAACTCAAAGCCAATCTACGTAGATAAATGCTTTATAAAGATATGTGTTTTAGATACTAAAGAGATAATTCGCTATTTCAAGTATAACTGGAGAGAAACTCTTGAAAATCGTAATATAAAATTTTAAAATAATAATTAAAAATCCAATTCATAGGAAGGGAGTTATATTGTGTTATTTTATTATTTATAAACTTCACAATTTTAGTTATATCATTATGATTATTACTATGATTATTTCATTCGTAATCTCTATTTAACTTAAAATATATTATATAAATTGTATAGTTCGTATTATAAATGATGTATTTTTTATAAAAGTATATCATCTCTCAACTATGAAAGTGAGTTTTCGAATGTCCTCTGTAGTATTAGTAAATCATTGTGAACATTCACGTATATTCTGCATTAGTGATGAAAAAAGTAAAAAAAAGAATATTTGTTATTTAAAGCAATATTTCCCATATAAATGCCACAGGTGATGATTTTTAATATAATATGAGTGGAAGAAAACAATTTTAAATATCCCCGGGTTAAATAACTTTTAGCTGGCAGTTTAAATATTCATTGAATATTGTCGACTTTCAGCATATTACTAATATATATTTTAGTAGTAGTGCTCTACGCCTTGCATATATATTGCGAATAAAAATATTTATTTGCTGTGGTTAAACATAGTATAGAAATTTAAATTTCCTCAGAATATAAGTGTAATATTATTTGGCAATTTTAAATAACGGATATACGTAGACCACATGGTTGGTATTCCAGTGTCTGTTTCATCCACAAAAAAGAAATGAATAAATATAAATAGAAAAAGCATTTAAATAGCCATATTTATTAAAAGAAAAAGGAAGAAGGCAGATCTTGGTTTTCTGACAGCAATGTAAAACTGTATATCCTTTAGTCGAGTACTTTTATTTTCAATATATTTATTTTACTATTTATATATTTTAATTTTAATAACTGTCTTTTTTTCCATCTGATATAGGCCTAGTGCTTCACTTTTTTTTGTTTAACGAGAAAAGCTGTTATTTTTTTTTAAAAAAAAAAAATATTTTTTTTTTAAATATATGTATACATATATACACTGGATGAAAACATGGATTTTGAAAGTCTGTAATTCAAATCCAGGGATTTTATTGGGCTTGTAATATTGAATATTACATATCACTTTTTTATACTTTACTATTTCTAAAAGTCATATTACTATGACTCATTAAATTATTGCAAAGCAGAACACATAGTCAAGGCTATACATTTGGCCATTTGGAATTACATGTAAATCGCCACTATTGTAATGGAAGCCGTAGATCATGTCTCCAAGAGCTGTAAATTGCTGACTTCTTAGTCATACTTAGTATATATATATATATATATATATATATATATATGTGTGTAATAAGTATTACTTTTGTAATCTTTGTTTCTTAAGTTAAAGTGCAGATTACGGTACTAAGTGATTTTGTTCTATTTTTCCGAGTTTTGACGAGATGGCTGCCTTGGCACTACTTTTAAGATATGAATTTTAAAGTTTTTCAGTTAACTAGTGAAAAATAGAATGGGGTTTGCAGAAAAGCTTATTCGAAAATGGTTTTGCACGATCTTTGACTAGAAAAACTATCCCTCATCTGGCTAACTGCGATCTTGAGATAACAGTATTCACCATCATGTATCCCTATGCGGATTTGAAGTCGATGTATCCTTACGAAACCTTCTCTTGGTGTGCACTTAGCCTTTTCTTAAAAGTAAAGTTATGGAAGATTTCATTGTTAAAACGAATTCGTGTTGACATATTCTGGGTTTTAGAGAGAAATCTACCAAAAGTGGAAAGTTTGATTTTTCTAGAAGCCCAAAACTTTTTAAATTTCAAACTCTTTGCAAAGGCAGTTGTAAACTTGGTTTGGAAGTTTGTTGTTTGATGACTTCTGTCTTCCTGCAGAGGAGAGAAAGTTGTCTTGTGCTCTTTTGCCCGTGAAGATGACAAGAAGAAAAATAAACAGTCGTCCGCTGAATCGGAGGCTAATCCCTTGGCTGACGTGGAAAAGGCGCCGGTGATGATACAGAATGGACGGCTCCTCAGGGACTTTCGTTCTCTCAGATGATGTTATCCCTTTTGTGGATAAAGAAACTCCACTTACAGAAAACACTAATTGATACTTGAGTTCGTAGTTGTCACTTAAAGGAAAATGTTGCATTGAATTATTATTAAAATTCCAAATTCATTTAATCAATTAGGTTTTCAAATGAAATATTAACGTTGCATTTTGTTTTTTATTTCTATTACCATCTTTTTTATTTTATACAAATTATCCGATCATTATAAAACATTGAACAACGATTAACCAATCGCAACCTTTATAAATAGTTTTTAAATTTTATGCATTTTCCGAAATAAAATAATAACCAGTTAGATTTTAGTATTGAATCTATTTTAACCGCTACTTTATTAAGCCCATTGCACATGGATCCGAAAATCGGATGGTCGGATCCACGAATCGGATGTATTCTCTTTTACATGGCCACGAAACTCTCTCCGACGTCGTCTATACGACAAGTAACATTCAAATCGTTCGTACAGGCGACGTTCCGTGGCCATGTGAAAGAAAATACGTCCGATTCGTGGATCCTAATTTTCGTATTTGTAAGAGGTTCCCGTTTGGGTCTTGAAATACGCACGTGAATAGGACTAAATCAACCATAGAAAAGAATTAGAACCAGTTTTTCTCATTGACTAGACGGCTGCCCGAAGCCTCTCGTATAAACGGAAACGATATTTTATTTATTAAAAAAAAAATGATGTTAATTAAGGTTTAAATTATAAAGAACACATGCAATAACATATTGAAATCCATTTGTAACGGTCGGAAATTTGCGTAGTTGAGCTGACCAGGCCAGAATTCTTCTGTTGCCTGGCAGCGCGCGTGTGAAATTCCATTGTTGCGTAATTCAGTTGTTTAGGACGCACTCGCACAAACTGTTTTTTGTTTTTAATAGTATAGATTTCTACCGACATCTTAAGCATGAATATCTGCCTTTATATCGCCTTCAAATAATTAAAATTACAGATGTAATATTAAAGGCGCGATCAGGCCCAGAGGACCGCACGATGCCACAACCAGCCTGGGCAGACCGGTGAGGCCGCTGAAGGGTAGGCTCCAGTAATCGAAGATGAGGTCGGGTGGTCGGCCCGACGCGCGTCCGCCTTTAACTTCCGGGAAAGAACCCCGGTATCCATTCTACAGAGGGCTGGGTTGGCCAAGACCCGTTTGGAGGCGAAGAAGCGTGGAAAAATTCCCGCCCTCCGCCGAGATCGGGAATCGAACCCTCTACCTCCAACCCGCAGCCAAGCGCCCATACTTACTCGGCTATCGGGTCCAACAGATATAATGAATTAAACAATTTAAGTAAATATTAATGGGTATAACACGACGCAACGGTTGGAAAAAGAAGAAAATAGTGTGTTTTGGATTACTACTTCCCTGTATTCTCAATGACGTCTATCGCAAAGCATCGTAAATAATTTTTTCTGCAAAGTAGAAGAGAACAAAATTGTCGATTTTTTTTTTTTTTTTGTTTTTTTTTATTTTAGTCTTTGCATATTTAATGTATCTATGTACTGTTATTATTATTTTAATATTATTCACTTTTTTTATAAATATCATCCTTATCCAAAAAGCTTCGGGCGTTGAGAATGAAATGCGCGGGTGATGAAAAACTGACCAGATCCCGTCGATTGTAGCTCGTTGACAATTCGCTTCACCGTCAAATGGGACAAATTTGTAGCAATAATCGATCTTCCTATTAATTCAGAAATACATATTCCATAATCTGACTCTTAAACTAGTGGAAAACGTTCCAAACTATACTTCTAACTTGGCTGTGAAGGCCTTACAGTAACCTGTTCTTACGAAGCCGCCATATTGCTTCTGTAGCATTGAGTTCCAGGATCAACTAAGCGATCCGTTTTTCACCATACAAGGTTCTTCTTTTTCAATGCTTATTGTAGTAATGATTATTATTAATAGTACATATACACTCATGTTTCGATCGCGTAGTGAGGACAGAGCATGCGGAGTTGGGAATGGGTAGAGATCTATACAATCTTTTCCATATTTTACATTGGATTCTAAATAAACAATGTATCAAATGTTTTAAAGAAACTGTCTAGCCGTTTAAACAACTTAATGTAGGCTAAGTTGTGAGCGATGAAAAGCGTTGAGACCAAAACAAATGGACTTTTAAATTGGGCCATAAGTCAGCTACATAATGAAACTGCGCATGCGCAATAAAAATAGATTTTAAACCGTGGGGCCTTTTACAGCACGTTATTATTTAAAGTTTATTTATTTAATAGACATATAAATACACATTACAAAATATCTCTATCTTTTTATCTACATATTTTGTCTTAAAAATATACTCTTAATAAATAGAAAACTCACAAAAAAAAAATTCTTTAAAAGCTTCCGCGCAGCGTAACTTGTCGCTATATTATTTACCAAATGCTCTGTTGTTTAAGACGTCTCAGGCTGTAAGATCTTTTTTTCTTTTGTAATTTAGTCTACAATTTTTTTAATCATCTTTTTCTTCGCCTGTTTCGTTTTCTGAAGTCCCCCTTACCACTTCTTCCGTTTTTCTTTCCTTTTCGCTCTTAGATCTTCGTGGTGTTTACCAAAAGATTTCTTCCACTTTGGCACCAGGAACTCATTAGTTTGACACAGCTACATACTCAACACGCTGTGCTTCACCGGCTTCTGCAAAGGTGACTGATTCTGTTAAGGGAGACAAAGGACCTCCTCTTTCGCTTGGTGCTCAAGATAAAGAGAAGGCAGTGAAGGGAAAAACACACATCATCAATATGCCTTTAAGATTAAAAAATTTGCTTTGAAAATATTTGCTTATGAATACTTTTAAAAAAAAAACTAAAAATTTTTTGATACATCCAAGAATGTTAATTTTTTAAATCAATAGCTAAATATTTTTTATTATGTAGTTAAAAAACCGAACATACGGTTTTGATATTGGTTGTACGTGGATTGGTAATTGTTCAATAGAAATTATCAAATTAAATTACAACTACATATAAGTTCATTTATCATCGCATGCTGAAACTTCAAATACAATTTTGATGCAGCGTTTAGCCATCAATTTCAAGGAGCGTAGGGGGAGGGGAGGCCAAAATAATCTTAAGTTAAATCCAAATAAGAATCTTATCAAATCCATTTAACTGTTCTAGCAAAATACAGAGGTTGATTAGAAAAGAAAGTTTAAAAAAGCTTGTGTACGAAAATCAAACGCTTATTGGAAGAAAATGAGATGGTACCTTTAAAGTGGCACATACACGTACACTATTTTTCTACAAAGTCACCTTGACGATTGAGGCATTTGCCACAATTTTTGATTACTTTGTCCATCCCAGCCACATAAAAGTCAGAGCCCTTCTGTTGTATCCACTTTTCTGCAACACGGATATTGGACTTCTTCACTGCCTGTGAAGCGTCGACCTGACATATGTGCTGTTTTAAGGCAGAGAACAAATGAAACTCACTAGGAGCCAAATCGGGACTTTATGGCGGATATCCCAAAAGTTTCCAATGGAAACCGTGCCGCAACATGTGGTCGGGCATTATCATGAAGGACGATCACATCGCCATTCAGAAGACAGAACGTTTCTTCCTGGTCTTGTTGCATAATTTCTATAAGGTTTCAATAGGAGACTAGTTAACCACGTGGATCGCCATTTTGAAATGACAGCACGCACCTCCAATGACACATACGAGAAATACCACATGGCACTGATCAGTGCAGCCCTCTATCGGATATTTCAGCAATCGCTGGCATCATGGCAAACACATACATTTAACTTCTATCGGTTGTAAATTTTTTCGTACCAAAGGAAATACAGAATGTAATCATTCGTCGTTTCCATTCGGGATAAATAAATTACAAACTTTACAGTGTAAAATTTTCAACAGAAATTCTTTTAATGAAGCCTATGAAATGCATAGGCCTAAGAAATACTAGCATTGGATCTCTAATAATAATGCATCGAGATAAATAAAATAAAATCAAAGCCTACGCACAAATAAAATTACAAAATATTTATACAATACATTACTGCTATCGATTTCGTCATTATAAGTGAAATGACATCAACGGGCAAAGAGAAATAATACACACAAAGCCAGTCTTATACAAATATCAATGGAAAAGTTCAAAATGCAGAAACGGAGGTAGGGTTGACTTCAACTTGCAGGAGGGATGTGATGTCTTGAATTCAAGAATTTGTGCATTTGAATTTGTGTGTAGGCTTTGATTTTATTTATGTAAACATTATTCACGCACGTTAAAAATTTTTATTCTGAGATAAATAAAACTTTTAAATATTTTTAAAAAAAAGTTTAAACTAGGCTATGTAGATAAGTTTATATTTGGGTTTATGTGTCCAATAGTTAACATTAAGTGTAATCTATGGATATAAGGATCTGTATTTTGTAGACAATAATTCAAAACAAAATCACTTGTGTGATTTGAGTAAATGCGATCGTCTAGTGCAGGGGTGGGTAATTACGGTTCCTGCAGTATTCAGTCCTGTCTGCGGGATAAATAACAATTTTTTGCCACCACCTGTTTTTTTTACCTTTTCACATTTTCCAAACCTGCAATCTGTTGCGCTTACTTCACATGACAAAATCATCCATCACAAAAACTACTTAAGAAACTGTTTGCTGAATTTGTTACAACGTTTTCAAGATTTTAAGTGTTTTGAGCTCGACCTGGATATTTTTAATGTGGGTTACGAAAAAATGATAACTGACTTACAGCTCGAATTGATTAAACTGTAGTGCAGCTCTCAAAAGAAGCAGGCTTTTTTAAACATAACAAAAACCTGGGGTTTTATAAAAACCCTTGCGAAAATCAACATTTCCAACCACGGTAAATGATGCTGAAAAAATATAGTATTGTTTGCCGCCTCATTTTCATGCGAACAAAGTGATTTCAATCCTGAAACATTGTAAAATTGTTCTTAGAAATGACTTACTGAATAAGGAGTCTGTTTTCTCTCTTGAGAATCAACTAGAAGCTCATTCAGCTTTACTCATATCATGAGGTGTGAGATAAATCTTCTGAATGAACTTGAAATCAATTTAGTAGGTTACAATTGTTTCGCATTCTCAGTGTAGTTAAATGTCAGTTTATTATTTGTGTTGGTCAGTCTTTTTAACTGAATTTTGAAATAAAATTAATGAATAAAAGTCTTTGCCCACCAAAAATTTTCTTTTTTCATTTGGCCCTCCTGTCAATAAATTTGGCCATTGCTGGTGTGGTGCGTGGGTGATTCCCAGTCTAAGGTCACGATCCAAATTAGTGTCGCGGGGAGCCCGAAGTAGAGTCGGGAGATGTTATATTTGTAAAAATACAAATCATCTTTGTTAAATCTCTGTCAATTGAATACGGTGGGCGATCACAGGATTGGCCTACGGACTTCATGATCTATTATTGAAAATAGGTAATACTGATGTTTTCATCCTTTTTGTGAATATAGAGGAAATCCAGCAATATTCTTTTTTCTTTTATTCTCTTGAAGTGAGCCATTTTTGTTTTTTTTTCATCCATAGACGAAGCCTAAGTATGAGCCCAGATTCTTTTCTATTTGTTTTCTCGTAGATTCTACAGTGCACTGGTAGTTTTAGTCTCTGACATAAGCAAGTGACCTTATCGTTCATCATGTTTTAAACATAACTGCAAACCACCACAGTCTTTCATTGCTTTGCATTCGACCCAGAAGCTCTTCGTAGAATATGGATGAAGTTGGAAAGTAGTAAACATATTCTCCATTTTCATCTCATACAGATAGTGGCCTGTGGGTTTAGTTATCTATATTTTAAAAGTTTTTGAAGTATTTCAGACGTCACTAGTACGCCTTTGGCTGGTGGCTGATATCTGCCTTTTAATTTGATAGAATTTGAAGTTAGTCCTAATTTGCAGTCGGAAAATTTTATCTAACTCAAGAGACAAAAGCCGTTCTTCCTTTTCAAGTCTCAGATTGCTTTTTGTTTAACGTTCAATACCCCGTATTTTGTAATTTCTTTAAAAACATTGGTTCTCTAAGCTCACGGTTCACTATCTACATGCATTATGGGTCGTTAGCGTATGCAGTATGCGAAAAGGTTATTGTTTCAGTTAAATTTGTGAACTGAAAAATTTATGTCACTAATATAAAAAGAAATCGTCTGCTGAAATTATATTATTATTTTTGAGTTATTTTGCACAAAAACAGATAAGCATGAGCAATTTAGGTTTCTAAAAAAATTGGTTTTATATGTGTCTTAATAGCAGTGATGGGTTCTGTAGCTCAGTGGTATGAGCACTGAATTGAGATTGGATGATCCGGGTTCAATCCGAACGGAAGTAAGCGATTTTTCCCAATTTATTTCTCCTCCAGACGGGATCACCCAGCCCTCTGTAAAACGGGGATCGACATTCTTTCCTGATTACAGACCGGGAGGTTTAAGCTGACCAATTATTCTTAGCCGATCACAATATGTAGGAAATATATTGCTGCAGAGAAATACATAAACAATATAGTCTACTTAAAAATTAAAATTTTAAAAGTATACTTTTAAGCAAAAGCAAATCTTATATTTATCGAAATACTGTATTTAATAATCAACAATAAATAATATGTGTAAATAACTAAATAAATAAATAAATAAAATACTTCTTGTAATGGTGGTTCATCCTCTACATTACTTTAATTTGATTGAATATCTTAAAATAGTCTCTGAATTCTACCGGAATATGAGAGATGGATATTTTTTTTAAACAATAAATTATCGAAAAAGTAAAATTTAAAGAGGAAGTGACGGTTAAATGAATTTAATTAATTCTTTGTGTTGTAAAAATTAATAGTTTTTTGTTTTGTATTTTAAGCGAAAAGCGTTTCCACGAGGCCTAAAATTTTGCAGGGAAAAAAATGTGCATTTTAAGTGTATTCTCAATTACTATTAAAATAAATTTATTGTTTTATAATTTTCCTAAGCATTTAATAAAAGTTAGATTAAAGATTTAATTTATTTCATGGATTTTATTTTTGTTTTGAGCGCACAAGAAGATATATAAGAAACAAAGGATAGCGGTCGATAGTAACGTTTAAGAGCCACTGATTTGAAGTCTTTGGATTATTTTTCTTTAACTTTTTTTTTTTTTAATCAAAATTTTCGAAAATTACTATATTTTTTTTTATTTTTTTATTTCAGTGAATTCGTTAATAAAAGTAGAATATATTTTATATTCACGAAGTTTTTAAATTAAAAATGCAGTGCTAAAATTTCAAGCAAAAAAAAAATATTCTATTCATAAATGTGGTTTCAAATTCTCGAGGCTTCCCTCGTAATGCTGTGTTCTGCCTAAATAATCCCTCCCCGAATTTATGACAGGCATTTTGACTGACTCAGAAGGTATTAAATCGCCTGTTTGATGTAGCCAGGGCAGGAAGAGAAAAAAAAGAAATTCCAGGGAAGGGTATGTACTTTTTATCCCGGACCTGCGGGAGTCGATTCTGATGCAATCTGCATACATTTCGCCAAGTCTTAAGAACCCACTTTTATGCGAAGCAATCCAGTTTCCCAGTCGTTCAGGATCAATAACCGGCCAATGGCGCTTGAAAGCGAGTGCGGCAACGAGAAAGGGAAGATTGGACCCGATCTTTGCGGTTGCCGGTCAACACACATCGAGGCTGCTCCTTAGCTGTTAAAATACGATTTTGTCAGAAGCCCAGAAGGCTGAGCTCAAAGGATTGACAGATACAGCAGTACAGAGAATTACAGGCCTGTGAAAGAAATACCATATATTTCAAGGGAAAAAACGGAAACACGTATAATTATAATTTTTATGGAAATTAGTAAATATATAGTACACCTTTAAAATTACTGTCTATATTAAGTAATATTGAAAAAGAAAACTCACACAAAAAGTCAAAAGATCCTGCAATTTTTTTTTCTTCCCTCACGATTCCTCACTTCACTGATGTAAATCTAATCTAATGAAATGAAAGAAGCGCCTAAAGCGTTACATCGATGATGGGTTCACAATTGACGTCACAACCATTGTCGGTGTATTTTAAAGCCAGAGCAAGCTTTGTTTGGCGTGTTAAATAATAATAATAATAATGATAATTTCTTTTTAATTGTTACTTAACTTAAAATAGGAAACTCGTAGTGTAGAGCTGCGATGCGTTGTAGTTCTGCACTACAATTCAGTTCATGAAAGAAGAGCTTTTGATGACGTAACAGCGCCATCTATTGCTAAAATCCGTAACTGAATCTTATAAACATTAAGAAAACATTCTGGTTTTTGTATTTTTTTACGAATGCATAATAATAATTAAAAGTGAAAGAATTGTAAACGTTCCACACTATTCTCCTTGCTTGGCTATGCAAAGTTTGCCCTTTCTTAGTCACGCTTATGCGATCACAAAACGACGCCAACTTGGACTGACTGCTCGGAGTTCAAGTTGATGACGTCATGACTGGTGACGTTTGTTCCAGACACAATCGATCGCTACATAATAACCATATATGGCAAACCCTTCTTTTTTGAAAACTACTGTAAATCCTCTTTGTTTCATCCGGGCATTTACTTCTACTAGGCTTTCGATAGATACGAAGGCCAACTGAAGTTACAGGCCTCGACGCGGAAAAGAGAACAGCATGAATTTAGTGTTATTTATAAAAAGAAATATGCTTATTCAATTGTATTGGTAAGTCGCCCCAATAGTACTAGATTCGTGACGATTTTATTCGCCCAATCCTTGGGTAGACGTTTTGTGACGTCAGAGCAGATGCCTTTTCGCAGCGCTATCTTTCGAGATATTTTAAAACTTGATGAACTGTTTTGGTCCTGACCAGACATTGAATCAATACTTGTAGAGAAAGTTTTATCTTGATTTTTATTAGTTTCCTCATGGTCAGTAAATGGAGCCATATATTTTGTAGAACAAGAAATGTTACGGGGTTAGGAGAGAATCGGGCCATTAAATGGTATCTTTTAGTGTGGAAAGAAGATTTTGATAACATTTCAGTCATTTTCTAGTGAAGAGGTCGCATATAAATTATACAAGTAATTCCAAAAACTGACAGTTACTTTTATTACCAGAGAGGATAGTGAAACCTCCAAATAAGTAGAAACTAAGCAAGAAGTTCTGCAAGAACTGTAGTCCTACTATCCTAAAAATCTTTCATAGTTAGTCTAGGAAGGGGATGCTCTCTTTGAGTGTCTATCCAACTAACTGTTAGTTTGATATTCATGAAATCTGGCGTGCACTTTTAAGGGCGATGCAAAACAAACATAAAGATAGGCACATAATAGTCAAAATAGTCTATTGGACATGTATGATTTGTTGGGACATTGATGTTTGATCAAACATCGTAAGGACCTACAAACGAAGGAATGGTTCTGTAGGTTTTACAAGAACAATGTACAGTAGACACTCGCTAATCCGGCACGTTCGGGACTTCGGCAGTGCCGGATTACTGAGCGCCGTCTAAAAATAGCCATTATTGCGAGGATAGCGGAAATACCGCTAAAATAGAGAGTCAAACTAGAAGACACAAAATGGCGAACGATTTGTCATCACTGCCGAGTACGCCCGACCTCAGCCGATTGCCCGCGAACTCCGCCGAACGCGCCCGTAAGACTTATTCAGTGTAAAAAAAAACCTTAGACCGATGCGGATTATTGAATGTGCCGGATTATCGGATGCCGAATTAGCGGAGTTTTACTGTAGTAGGTGAGAAATGGCGTTAGGTAGTCATCGTAGAAGAGTCATGGATATATTTCGGTAATTTCGGCCTACACAAATGCCGTTTTGTGTAGGCCGAAGACCACAAAAGGACGATTGGACTTTCTCCAGCAGCCATTACCAAATGAACATCAACTTAGAAATTGTAGATTAAAAACAATCATAATTTTTTTTTATTAAAGAACGTTTTGAAATAAAAGATTAAACAGCGAATAAAAAAGAAAACAATTAGGAAAGAGATCTGGTACATCTGTTTCTTGATTATTAGTACTCATCAATTGGATCGCTTTACCATCTCTCTTGATACAGAAACGGTTAAGAAAAAGTGGAACAGTGATTCCTTTAAAATTAAATTGCAACATATCACTGTATTTTTATATCTTTAGGATTTTAATTATCGCTTCTCCACGAATGGTTATTAACTAGTTAATTGTTGTTAATTAACAGAGGTTTAAAATTTAATTTACGTACTTGGTGTTAAGACTGACTTAATCGCAATTTC
>JAFIDM010005346.1:47633690-47673892 GCA_023159025.1 Thereuonema tuberculata | reverse complement strand
AAAATCTCTTTAGAAACTTCTGGATTGCAAACCATATGAAATAACAGGACACGTTTTCACTACTTTCTTAACTTGATCTTTAAACTTAGATATGTCTGTATGCTTTTTACTACAATTGATGTAACGTAATCTTGAAAAATAGTCTTTTTTGTGGATAATCTTTGCCGAAAGTTCTATTTTTTTCCTGTTTGCAGGAATGATCCTTTTCGATATTCAGTTCACAGTGTTCGTAATAAATTTGTTTTCCGGATATTAATCAAACCGTTTCGAACTGCAGTCAGTCTGACTGGCGCCGATAATAATATATAATTGATTGAGCTGATTGAATTTGTAGCATTGCATCTGCCACTTGCAAACCTAGGAATTGTTTATTGTTCATATAAAATCCAGTGGTTAGCCATTCTTTATTTATACAGTTTTACAATCACATTAGCAAGTGCTAATTCAAAGATTGGAATATTGCTCTGCAATAATGAATCAACAATCACAAGTTGACTGTAATTTGTTAATAAAAGGTGCTGACTGATGTTAAAACTTAAAATTAAACAAAAAAACCCTTAAGTAATTATTACGGATATTTAAAGGTAAAATTATTCTAATATCTAAAAAAATTAGAAATTTAAGAGATTCAGTAAAACCGATTAGCGGGGCTCAATTGTCCGTAGGGTCGGATTAACATTGGTCCTCTATAGTATAATAAATTTCTTTTTTTTTTAAACTCTCTATGCTTAAACTAGAAAACAATACGGGCTTTCTAACTAAATAAGTATAAAAATGTTCAGTCTTGTACTTACATACTAAAGAATGTTTATCTTAAGTTTATATAGTTTTTAGTCTTCTCATAAGATCAGCAAACTTATATCTCCGTTTTGTCTGTCAGTAGGCAAGTATCATTAAATTATCATTAAGCACAACAATCGCAACAATTGCGCTTTTGCATTCGCAACAATCACATTTATAGTTGTTGTAGATTGTTGTAGAGCTGCATTATAGAGACGGAAATGTTGCGTTTATTCGAAATAAACACAAGGAAATTAAAGCAGTTTCAATTATCAGCAGACGTTGCGCAGCATTGTGATGGGTTTACTAATCGCTTTCCCTACCTTGTTTTATCTTTATTTAACCCAGTAAAATGCTGTATGAATCGTATAAGTCGTGTGTCGTATTTTTCAAGTATCGGGACTCTGGTGTCCGCCAGTTAACACGGATAATTGATGTTTTACTTTATTAAAAAATAAGAATATATTTCGATTTTATCTTAGTTAGCAGTAGAAGTTCCATTTGCCTTATGTTCTATTTTCCTTCATAAGAAGCTTTGTGCCATGTATTCCTCAGATTAATATCAATGTAAATTAAAATATCAAAGGTAACTTTAACGTGTGTATCTTATAATAGAAAACATAATTAGGCCATCACACATAAAAAGTGTTAGTACATTTTTTTGAGACACATATGAGACATTTTTTTTACAGAAATCAGTATAATAAGCACTTCAAAACCACAACAGTGATATCTAACAATAGATATTAAGCTTTTTACATAGTTTACATACTTTTACGTATTCCACTACTTTCCCTTTCTGTTACATGATTAACAAATTGATGGGATTTAAGAAATTTAAGTAAATATGATGGATTTTAATATGGGTTGGTTTTTTTTTCGGAAAATGAAAATTTTTTATTGTTTGTATTAGTAAACCTTTCTTTTTTGTGGTTTTACGTGACTTAAAAATACAAAGAAAGATAAAAGAAATTTAAAGGACAACATTAGAAAGAAACCAAACTCCAAGTTCTTTAAAAAAAAAAAAAATTTTCTTGTTCTTTGGTTAGTGATTACGCCTGACTTTATCACCTAAAAAAAGAAAAAAAAAGAAAGTTGATTTTCTTTGAGTTGTAGAATTGAGTCGACAGGAGTCAAACTTTGAAAGGAGAGCAATAAATCAGTGTCTTAGAAAGAATCCACCCCCACCCCCGTTCGCCCACGAGTCAGAGTGAGACCTTCGGAAGGCCTTTGGTCAAACATTGTATCGCCATTTGCCATTTATTCATGTTTTTTTCTTTGAGCCTGAAAAACCGTATCTCGAAGCCATAAAAGCGTCGGGGGTTGGCGTATGGACACGAGGCATTTACATGGAACTGGGGAGTCGTGAGGAAAAGAACATCACGAGAGCCATCAATATAAATCACTCGCCAAGAAGGAGGAGGAGAGTAACTGTCGACGGACAACTTAGTTTCCAAAGCAGAATTATAGCTGTAATTGAAGATGAGCCCAAACACAAAGCGCTCTTGTCTTCACAATGGTTAATCTACTCTGTAAAATGACTTATTATGTGGGAGGACGGAGGAATAAGAAAGTATTTCATTGCTTTTTTTTATTTTTTATGCTGGTTTTCAGTTCGGTTTTATAAGCCATAAATCGACACTCATCAGAGTTCGTGATATTTTGTTTATACTTCGTTCTTCGTATCAAATAACTTATTGTTAATTAAAAGCATAAAAAAAGGTCCTAAAAGTTTCTAAAATGAAATCTACCCAAGTCGTCTTTTTTAAGAACTGGTGGTAATTGTGGTTTTTGCTAGATCTTAAATCTGTCAAATTTTAGAACTCGACCCAGATTTATTATAACTTTTTTAATGCACGAATACATTTATTTTCAACAATGACAACAATTTTTTTTGCCGTTTTTCTTCTTTTTCCAATTGGGAGGTGAAGCTCAATCACTCAGTTTCTCTATGTATCCTCCAATAACTTACGAACCACTGGATGTGTCTTCTTAAATATTGGTATGTATATTCGAGGACCCAACTGTTATATTTGAAAACTTTTCGAATAGGTTCTTGTCGAAAAATTAGTTCGAGAAGACGTCAAGATTCACTAGAATCTAAACAACGAATTCCCATCCCGTTTCTGTTAATATTTCATTGTCTTCATGAATACGAAATCTTTAATCCAGATGTAGATAATTTTAGTAAGCAATGCGGATTTAATTCTTTGGTTTTTTCCTTCAGATAATGGAAAATTTGTTTTGTTGCATAATTTTCTACAATTACTTTTACTTGTGAAAGTCCTTGTCGTTGAACTCGTAATTTTAAATTCGTTAAATTAGCTTTTTTAACGTTAAAAACCATGGTTAAAAGGCATGGTTGACAAAGGAGGCCACATGAACCGAAAAGCTTCCCGTAATGTACGTTTTTAATTGTGAAGTTTACTTATGTCTGTTTGTTTTCAATCCTTTTTAAAAATATCTTTTTAATTCACGTTAAAATTTGAAACCAAAAAAGCATTCTGGAATTGTTTTTTTTTTTAAAAAAAAGAAGAAAAATAGACAATACTTTCCTAACAGTAAATATGAAGGTTGCCGAATTCTGTGGAAAAGTGAGGCGGGAAAACCATTAAAGACACGTAGTTCAGGAGGTTTTCTGATTTCAGAATTCATAAAAAACATAGAATTGATATATTCCGGGGTTCAAATTTATTGTACTTACGTATAGACATAACCTTCCATGAAAATCATAATAAGAATTTCTCAAGGAATTTGAAATCAAAATTTATTTATGGAATTCGAGTTGTTAGGGTAGACAGACATATTCCTACCTTTTAAAAAAACAACAATAACAACAAATACGTTGACAGATCATCTCCACACTGTGCCTACAATTTTAATTTTTCAATCAAGAAAAAGTTAAGGTTTCAAAGATGTGCTGGTAAACAAGTTTCAGTAGGACACACACAGGCAGACATTATGAATGCGTAAGCCTGTTTTTCCTTCGGAATAACAGATGGACAACAAGCAGATGAAAAGAGAAGTTTAAACATTATGATGGCAGTTATCTTATCCTTCAGAGATATCCCATTTGCCAGAGGCAAATTAGGATTTTTGTCTTTTGTTGTTATTGGGAATCCAAGGGTTCTTTCAACAAAAGACAGTGCTGTAGTCCAAACTGCGAAGGAAATAAAACTGTGCTTTCTACTGTCGCAGAGAATACTTTAGGAAAGCACGGAAATAAAAGAGGATATACGGATAATCCTGAAAGGACTTTCCCGACAGGACAGTGAATAGTCCTGAACCTTCGCTTCTTGTATTCACAATCTCAACCAGTGCAGATAGAGTTTGGTAACAGAATCGTAAAAGTTAACGTTGAGAAGTTGAAGAGTGGTGTTGGCCTGTGGCTGATATGGGTTATTTTACCGATCATCGGTTATCATCGGAATTGGGTTGGCGAATGGCCGCCCGGAAATGAATTTCTCTCCGGAGAATTGCGGTGTTGCCATCGACGAACCGCTCCGTCTCTTAATTCGACGACTCAGGAGTTGACGCGGAAGAGGGACCATTTTATCTGGTCGAATGACCCATCTCGCCGATCTGGCGGACCTCCATGTCACGTTTCATTTGGGGAAGAGGTCACAGCGAAGAGGAGCAATTTGGCGACACCGGAGCCGCACAGAGATTTGGCTGCCGACGTCAAAGTAAAATTTCTTATATGGATGGGTTTATTAGCTTTAAGACGATCGCAGCGAAAGATAGCGGCTCTACTGTTACAAGTATTGAGTTCAGTATTGTGTAGGAAGCAGCTGTGTGGAAGTTGCTTCACGGTCACCAAAGTCAGTACCATCTCACTGCACTCCATCTCTGCACTTAAGACTGCTCAGGTTATTACACTGTTATTTTCAACTAGTAGCGTCCCGTCAAATTTTCTGATATCATTGACTTACAGTTTAAATTTAGAAGGGGTCCAAGGATCTGAAAAGATTAAATAAAAACACGGTAGGGAAAGCGATTAGTAAACCAATCACAATGCTTCGCAACGTCTTCTGATCATTGATATTGCTTTAATTTCTTTGTGTTTATTTCTGATAAACAACAATCATAACAATCGCAACAATTGCGGCTTTTGATAATCACAACAATCACTATAAATATGATTGTTGCGAATGCAAAAGACGCAATTGTTGCGATTGTTATGATTGTTGTGCAATTTATAACAATTTAATCATTAAAATTTAATGAGATTTTAATGATACATGACGGACAGACAAAACGGGAATATTAGTCTGATGATCGAGATCAGAAGACTAAAATAATTATTCAAGTTTCGTGAAAGGCTTTCCGAGACTTACACTTTCTTTCGATTGTAGAAATAAAGCTTTTTTTATTTAGTCTGGCTCAATTCTACTGGCTGAATCTTCTTGAAGCTTGGCGTGCATATTTAATGGCAAGCGTCGATCTAATTTTTTATTTCAAATATTGCTCGTTTGTGTTCTTGGCGAGAAATAAGCGTAATGGTAACAAAAACTCCAGTGGGTAAGCATTACAAGTAAAACATCGGGTTTCTACCTTATCTGAAAGTATGGTGGTTATTCCGCCCTTTAATCTTCTTAATTGCTGCGCGAGTTTTAATATAAGTCCAATAAATCGAATCTAAGCAATTTGAGTAAAAAATGTGAATTTAATTATTGTTTTTCAAAAAATGGAAAATATTGATACTTTTAATTAGGTGTTAAAATTAAACGGAGACTTGAGGTTTCTTATGTTTTCTTTCATGATTTTAAAAACCCACAGGAAAAAAAAAAAAAAGAGGCAAGACTTGAGGAAAGTAGGCTTTAAATTCTTTGAGGTTTAGTTTCTTTTGAAATGCTGTACTAAAACATATTATTTAAAAATTAAACAATTGTTGATTGCGACAGTAATTGAAGGGGTTGACATTTTTTGGGTTCACCTGGGATTCAGCTGATAATATTCAGCTTCAGTTTTTTTAGCTTAAAGGTAGCTTTACACGCTCCCGAAAACTTGCCTGAAACCGGCAATTGGCTCGAAAATCTACCCCCTCTTGCCCGAAAATCATGCCTGTTGATCTAAATAATAAATTCAGGCAAATATTAGAAGCAAGTCGACACCAGCGCTCTTGGCGGCGATATAATTTATTTAAAAAATACGAAAATGTTAACTTCACGCTGAAATCTGAATGTTCTTTGCTCATGGTTTCAATCCACGACTTTATTCACCACATTCTCTTCTTCCTTTTTCTTTATCTCTGTGTGAAATGAGATGAGAATTAATAACAAAACAAAGCTGCGAAATCAACTTTTTTGTCGCTTCGCCGACAAGTATTGTTAATCACGATCTAAACGAGAGCAAAACGCGATTTGCCGTTTTTCAGTCAAGCTGCAACTGGTAAACGGTATATTTTCGAGAGCGTGTAAAGCAGCCGTAATGGAGAGCTGCTTTTATCTGATTGTAAGGTAACTTTTCTACACATTGAGTAGCCCTTCTGAATAGCAACAACAGATGATACATGGAATTGACAGTATTTAGCGATCAGTATTTAGCGACAATATTTACAATTACAGCTTTCAGAGATCACCGAAGTTCTTCAATTCTTTCTTTGAAGTTCTTTTTCGGATACCCAATGTAAAAACAGGTGGGCCCGGTAGCCGAGTGGGTAAGGGCGCTTGGCTGCGGGTTGGAGGTGGCGGGTTCGGTTCCCGGCCTCGGCGGAGGGCGGGAATTTTTCCACGCTTCTTTCTCCTCCAAACGGGTCCTAGGGTCTACCCAGCCCTCTGTAGAATGGTTACCGGGTTTCTTTCCCGGGAAGTTAAGGCGGGCGGGCGTCGGGCTGACCACCCGACCTCAATTTAGTCCCGTTGGTCTCGAAACGCTGGGAGCGCTCCCGTGGGCCTACATGGCCTATTTATGGGATTGCTTAACAATGTAAAAACAGCATAACTAAAGCAGTCACAACTAGGAAATTAGAATAACTGTCTTCTATGTTTTACTTATCGATGCATGTACTGCACTGCACTCGTTGTACGTACTGTGGATGGCATTCCCAATGTCACATTAGCTGCCCCGCATGCAACAAGCTCTCCGCTATTAGACTGGTTTATTGCAACCTTGCAGGAGAGGAGAATTAATAGTAGACGGGAGTGTTGTTTCTTTTTTCTGATTGTAACCTATTTGGCAAGCCTGGTCCAAAAGCTTTACGTGGCATAGGCAGATTTACTAGCTGTAAAAGCAGCCGTAAGAGCCACAGGGAATTAGTGGTATTTGCAATTATAGAAGAAATTGGCGTTTAGCGTTAAATCTTATTATGATTATTTATTCTCCTCCCCTGCAAGGTTGCAATAAACCAGTCAAAGAGCGGAGAGCTTGTTACATGCAGGGAAGCATCGTGCAGCTAATGTGACATTGGGAATGCCACCTACAGTACAGTAATGAAGCGTTATACAGACATTGCCATAATTCTATCAGTTTTTTAATAGAAGGCTTAGGCAGCTTTAATTAATTGTATTTAATATTCCTAAATCTTCATTGAGGAAAAAAAAATATGGGTACATAATTTCAAGTTGTTATCATTAACAGAATTTTTACAGAATGATATATTTTTAAAGTTTTGCTCCACGGTGCGGCAATTTCTCTAAATACTAATCTTTGACAATGTTTGCACTAAGTTTTTTGCTATCGTTTGCGAACGATTTTATTCTATGTTGTTATTTATTTTGAGATCGATAGAAGGGTCGTTCAAGATAAGAACTGCTTTTATTTTCCATGACTGAACGTTTTAAGAAGGACTCTTGTTATCCTGTTGCTGATAGCCTTTAGTCAAGGTTTTTTTCTCAGTAAGTATTTCGACGAGAAAAGATACAGCGGTGATTTGGAAAGAAATATCTTAGTTTTCCATTGCTTTCTTCGGAGTTTTAGAGATCGGAAATGGGCGTGAAGAAAAGATAGCCAAGAAAACACTACTTAGAATTGCCGTGATTCGAAGCTGGTGAGATGAGGAAATCCTGGTTTTATCAAGGAACTCTGGTTTCTTGATTACTTCGTAGGAGAGATTTACTAACACATTGAATGTGGTAATTGTTTTTATAAGGAAATAGGAAATGTACTTGTTTTATCTTCTATTTCTTTCCCCACCCCCACTTTTAGCCAAAAGCATATATAAGTCTATTGTGTGTGTGTGTGTGTGTGTGTATACATCACCTCCACGATCGCCCTTCCTGAATGATTTTAAAGCCTGTGAATTGATCTTCGTGAAGCTTGACTTGCGTATTTATGAACAAGAATCTCTCTCATTTTGTATTTTGAAAAAAAAAAAAAAGTAAATTTAAAGTAATGAAATGCTGTTAAGCCACTAGCTATATTGCTCCAAGATTCAGTCAGAACCGAACTTATCACCGTGGATTTTATCACGAAACGAACAATTTGCAGAAGCTGAGAAAGTGGGCTTCAGATCTTTATTTCTTTAAACACCTTTTCTGTAAAGTACTTAATGTAAATTCATCTAAACGTTTTTATTTTTTTATTTACATTTATACATATTTTGTTTTAATTTTGAGGATTATTGTGGACTCCTCGATTTACAAATGTTAGATTTTAACGAGTTATTAACCGTTACTTTTCTATTTACTAACAACATTTTATTGTGTTTTATAAACGAAGAAAAATTGCACAAAACGTTGCAGTTGTAAGCTGTTAGTAAGCAGTTATTTTCTATACAGTACCCAAAGAAGTTTGAGAACTACTGGATTATATGATATTTGAACATTTTATTGAGAATGGACGATTTTGAGAGGGAAACCATGCTTACTTTCAAATTAGTGAACTTTTAAATTAGTGAAAATAGCGTCAATTTACGAATTTCGTCGGTTTTTAGTATGTTTTAGAGGAACAACAGAATAACCTTGTACTTATAGATTTGTTTTTTTGTACTCCATTTCCCATAGATGTTGTTGGGTTGTTGTATTTTTCTTATTCAACAAAGAAAACGTGATTTTCTGAGAATCGTTTGGTACACGAAAAAACGGTGGGGTGGGTTAGGAAAAGAAAAAAGAATCAAAATAAACAATCTGACTAATGGTTCTCGTTGGTGTCACGATGGCGTGCTCAAGAGTTGGCGTCTGTCGTGAGCTAAGATTCATTCATTTTCAGAGGAGAAAACGGTCGTGCTTAACATTTGCCATTTATCACTCAGGAAAAATTCAGTTTCTTCTGCTTTTTCTTCTTCTGTTCCCTGCGCGATCTCTCGCTAGACTAATATATTGTGAGAAATCTCAATGATACGAGAACCGAATATCCCGAGGAAGGTTACTGTCAAGACCCACGTAAATCAAAGCATTCTCCATAGGGAACAAAGGGAGTCGATACCCGATTTATGAACACTGAATTTCAGATGAGATTTTAAAGAAAAACTTGAAAATACGTTAAAATTTGCAGTCTTTTTCAAAAGTATTTTATATCAAAAATGACGAGAGTTTTAATTGCGATTTTAGTATTTAATTTTAGAAAAGTAGACATATAGCCTATGGAGGGTTGTCCCAGGATTATAAGAACACAAGCAGACGCTCTTAGGGTCACGTACTCAAGCAATATCAAATCACAAATCATCACGTAGGGGCGGAACAACATTGTTTTGCTGGAATGTTTTTTTGCGGTCAAGAATACCATCTTGGGTTCCTGTTGAAGAAAAGAGTGCATGCGACATTTTTCTTATTTCAGGATAATTACAATATGTAATCAACAATGTATGAAATGTTTAATTACGATGTGCAAAATTTCATAGAGACAGTTTTGAAATTGTCGAATAATTATTGGGAGTAAAAGGAAGCCAATTAATTTGGACCGAAATAAGTTATCCCTCGGAAACAACATCCGAGACATTCGTTCTCTCGTCATTGTACGAAAGGACTTAAAGAGAACCGAAGTACTCAAAGAAGCATTGCCTAGATCACGGGAGTATCAAAGGCAACTGTGAGACGCATAATTCATCAGGATCTAGGTTTCTGAAAATATCTTAAATCAAAGATACATAAGCTTACACCCAGTCACAATGCACAACGCAGACTGGTTCTGTTTGAAAGTTACTGGCATGTGATAGATGAAACAATGTTGTAAACTTTGACGTACATTGATTGTTCGTAAGCGACTGTAATAATACACTAGCAATTTCCTACAGTCCACATGTCCACAGGACAAAATGGTCATTGTAAGGAAACTTTTTCCAAATGGTTCCTGATAATACCTGGTTATTACCATCGGGAACGATTAATACTGCGTAGAGCTTCTGGGAATGCCAAGGCTATCGCTGCCTACTAACGAGAGAACATTTTGGAATTGTTATTCCGCACTGAAATCTCTAGATTCTACGGTGAGGAGCGTGAGAATGTGTACATCCACCAAGAGATGGCCTCGGCTCAAGAAACAAGAATTCAGGCTATTCTTTGCAGTTCACGGCCGTCAATTCATCAGATGCATCTCATGGACTTGTGCGAATTTGGTTTACTGAAAAGACCCCTTCGAAAAAAGTCACCTAAAATCTGTTGTTAGGAATGGAACAAAATACCATTAATGGTATTCAGCGAAGTGTCCTCTAGTGGAAGCTGCAGTGTGGAGAGATAGCAAGATTTCAGGGAAAGCAAATAAATACAGTCGTTGAAGCTTCTTATGATAACTGAGTGCTGTCCAATCATTCTTTTAAACCGGGACAACCCTTCGAATATACGATGGAAGGAATAGCGATAAAATTATTTTATCTCTGTTACCTTTCTAATGTATCTAGCTTTACGAGACATGGGTTTGAATTAGGAATTTCAGAAATTATATATTGAATTAAAATTTTAAAAATAACCCCCAAAAATAAACCAAGTTACAAATTTAAGACTTCACCTGCATTCTTTTGGCGTTCCTCAAGCCTTTCTTTCATGTAGAAAGACTCCATTAACGAGTTGGGTCTTTTATTTTTCCCTTCGTAGAAAAATTACTTTAAAAAAATACTTAAAAACTAAACAAAAAAAACAAATTACAGTAATTAGTCCTTTTTGGCATTCAGGTGTTATTTCATATTGCTCTCCGTCTTCACATAATTTTACTTTGAACGGCCATAACTCTGCCATTTAAACTTCAACTCCAAATTTTTCAATTGTGGCTCGTATTTTTGCAATACATCGATATCATGATGTTCCAAGAGATGAATTATCTACACGAATGTACAGACTACAGATTGGCAAACCTAATTTCAATTGAGCTGTTGGGGATTGTTTTGTAAAGATCCCGCCAATGAGATCTCTGAAAGTGATGAAAGAAAGATGATGTAAAAAAAAAAAAAAGAATTCGATTAATTTAATTTCATTAAAACCGCTTTTACTTTGTCTCGAATCTATTTCCGCAACTGATATCGTTCGTCTCGTCCTTAAGGAAGACAATACGTTTTGAAAGAAAAATCATTTATTTTTCTCAAATTGTTTGGCGAACTTCCTTCTTCTCTAACGTGAGTGCCTGAGGCCCAAAGCTATGTTTAAAGGAACTTCATTTTTCTTCTAAGATGTTTCCAGCTAAGAATCTTCTCAATAATTAAAAAAAAAAAACTTGTTTTGTTTTTTGCTAGATTTCTTTCTCAACCTAAGGCGCTTCATCATTGAAGAACGTGAATACGCTAATCTTTCATTGTTGAATAATCCACAAGAAGTTCTTGAACGAACAGAACGTCTACTTTTATTAAATTTTATCGTTAAAAGTTCTTTTTTTTTTTTTTTTCCTTTCTTTTTTGTTTTTTAAAATCGTAAATTTTTTTTAAAAAGTTTTGCTTTTAAATTATAACAACTGTTGATACAAACAGTAGAAATTTTATCTAATATTTTATTTTTAAAAAAATTAATAGATCTTTATTACTTTTTTTGCCTAATTTTATTTTTTTCGCAATTTAAGCGCGCGAAAATTAGTGACTACTAAACGGATTTACAAACAGTATCGGTTGATTCGATTTCACTGTTTTTCTACGGGAATTTTGATCACCTTCACGCGCTACTTTTTCTATAGAGAGACTCACACAAAAAAAAAGCAAAATACCAAAATGAGAGAGTTCTTATGGACTCCATGTTTCAAGAAGATTCTTCTAGTAATTTAAAAGTTGTAAAATACAGTCGGACCTCTATTTAATGAAGTCGCTAAATCCCGAAAATAAGTTCGTTATACGGAAAATTCGTTAAATAGAGATTCGCCTTTTAAAATTACTTTAAACTACATAAAACAGATTTAAAATACATAAACAATAAATAATATTAAAAAAAGTAATAATTTTAATGACATAAAGCATACATTATCACATGCGTACTTAAATTTTACTAATAAAATCTGTTAATTTTGTCTTTTTTTTTTTTGAAAAAGTGTTTTCGCTCTTAGTACGTCTCGCATCTTTGTAATGCACCAAAAACCCATTCAGGCGTATTTTCTTCAAATTGTAATCCGCATCGAATTGTTTCAAATGATTTTAGCATTTTATCATACCAAGGTTTTTTTTTATTTCTGCATCATGATCATTTCCATTTTCATCATCTTCATTTCATCGCAATTCATTGCTATATTATTTTTATGGATATGGGGTGGACTGGGGACTGCACTTCCTAGTTAAAATGCAAAGAATGACAGCGATTGGCGCCTTGTAAAAACATTTCAAGGAGAAAAAAAAAATAGATACCACGAAAAACTTCGTTAAATAGTAAATGCACTTCGCTATTTGGAGGTTATTTTACGAAGAAATTAGCAAAATATTCTTGGTTCCAAAGAAAAGTTCGCAAAATAGAGGTTCGTTAAATGGAGGTCCGACTATATATAAAAGTAAAATGGATTAATTATGGATGTTAAAGAAAGGAATAAATGTTAAATATATTTTTGGTAAACTTATATTCATTTTTACATATCGTAAACCCAATGTGAAATGTTTATATTCATTCTTGTATCAAGAGTGAGGAATAATGAGAAATTAAATACTATACTTTTCAGTGAAATCTACTTTCTTGTCAGTATTCAAATACTTAGTAATCTCCTTTCAAATATTTAAAAAAGAAATCTTGTTTAGCTCTTGGGGAACCAATTTATTTTGTTCTTTTTGTTGCTAAGTACTTCTTGTGCATCTGTATCTGAAGTTAGTCTGTTCAAAACACCTTGAAGAAGAAAACTCGATGACTAAGTACTGCTGCTAACGATTGTGAACAGCAGCGTTGCTATGGCAACCATTCAGTACGCTATTTTTCTTTTATTGTTGTTTTGTTCGCATTTACACAAGCTATCCAATTCAGAAAACTTTCATCCAATCATTTCTCGGAATTGTTAGCTACTGAAGTGAAAGCAGGTAGTGGTGCTGTTATAAGCACTGGAAATATAATTGTTCTATATAAATTATGTTTGTATTTTAAATTTGAATTCATGGTACAGTGTTTTGGATCTTAATACAAAACTATTAAGATATTCTTGAAAAAAGTTAAAATGACTGTTAAGATCTTTTTCAAATATTGAAAGAAACCCATAATATAATAAGACTAAAGACAAGAAATGGATGAAGAAAATTTTTAATTAAAACAAATCTACTTATTCGGATCTTGTGGAATCCTTTTTCAAAAAATTATAAAATTCATAGTCAATTCATAAAAAGGAAAACGGAATAGAAATATTAACAAGATGACAAAATCTCACAGAGAAATGATTATAAACAATCAACAAACTAGAAACATATCAATACAGAAATGATTACAGACACACAGTACAGAAGTAACTACAAGCAATCAATCGGTAACAGCTCTGTAATGAAACGAATTTCATGTCTTTGATTAATGAGAATATTGTGAATTTTTTAGGCTTCTGATAGGAAGCCTTATAATCCCGCTTTGTCCGTCTGTCTATGGACAAGTATCATTAAAATCTCATTAAATTATCATTAAGCACAACAATCACAACAATTGCGCCTTTTGCATTCGCAACAATCACATGTATAATAATAAGGAAATTAAAGCAATAATTCAATATAAATGACGTATCAGAAGCCGTTGCGAAGCATTGTGATTGGTTTACTAATCGCTATCCCTACCTTGGATTTTATTAATAGAGCCTCTTTAATTTTTAAGCGGTAATTGTTTTTATCTGTACTTAAAATTTCGTTTTTAAAATTTTCGTTGCCAATTGTAAACATGTGATGAGCTTTCTAATAAATGATTTTTTTGTTGTTGAAGTATTTTGTGTTTGATGCTGTTTAATACGTTTTAAATAATTTGTTGTGACATATCTATCTAAATTTTGTGATCTCTAAGTGGAACATTGTATTTGATGTATAATACCAATATTATGGAAAAATATTAAAAGGAATTATATCTTTTGTTGGAGATATTAAGTGGCATAATTTATTGAAAGATTTGAAACTGGGAAATCCAAATTTCTTGAGAGAAAATTTAAGATTTTCAGAAAATGTGTCATAATGTCTCTTTATTAATTTTATATTATAAAAAACATAAATTTATACGCAATTGCCCCACAAGACACGAAGATAATCTTTTTATGAATGAATTTCATCCTAATTTCCTTACAGATAACAGATAGTTTGAAAGTATCTTATAAAACTTCAGTTCTTTTAAGAATTACATCAAAGTATCAGTAATGATTTTTAATCCTAAAATTATAAGAAAATAAATGAAAGAAACAGTTAGTAACTGTTAAAGATTGTCTACAAGAATTTTAGTATTTAGCAAATGTAGCCACATTAGTTTTGATGGTGTAGAGATGTAATCAAACATGAGAAGAGTGATTTGATCAAATTCAGAATGTTATCAATACAGGGGATGAGACCATGGAAAGCTTCAACAATTGGAGCGTAATACATCATTTGGAAGTTTACCAAAAGAACGTCAAGAAATCAGGAAGCTGCTGAAGAAGCTCTCAGCTATTGATTGATTGCCGTGAACGAAAACATCATTTTTCAATAAATTGTCTGAGTTTTAGATGATTTCTTAAACAGTTATTTTAATACAGTTCTCATGAGAATACAGAGAAAGTTACGATTCCGAAAAAAAAATTTGAAAAACTGACAAAAAAATTATTTGAGGAAATTAAGCGATAACCAAACATTTTTTTATCTTTCCACTTCATTTTCCTGAAACTTTTCTAACATGAGAATGGATCGAGTTCAGAATATTTATTTTAATCAAAATGTGGAGCTGACGAACAGTAGTTACGCCAACTTCAATTTAAAATACAAACTTACAAATAGGAAAAAAAAATGGATTGAAACTATGAAAAACTTGTTATTTTATAATGAGTTTCTACATAATAACATAATGACTCTTCACTGACTTACTTCTTCGGATCTGACTGCTTGAACGGTCATTTTCTTTCTTTCTCTCTCTCTATCTATCTATCTATCTATCTATATGTATATGTATACGTATATACATACGTATATTAAAATCAATGGGTACTGATTTGCTTCGGGTGATTAAAGGCTCACAAGTTTCGGATTTGCCTTGTCCCATTATTCTGCTGCGCGGAGGATTGCAGCATCCTCTATCTCCCGCGCTACGCACCCATTCGAGATTTATGTCTATATCTTTTCATTTTAAATATATGACTTTTGGGCTTTATTTAATGCCATAATTAAATTCCTTTTGCGCCTAGCAGATTGCAGGACAAGGAATATTTGTTTTTTGTTTTTGATTTAATTTTTGTTTTAGGATTTCTTCGGGGGGAGTTCCCGCTCTCGGGAGCGAGTCCCGAGAAGTTATACCCCTCGCACCTTCTGGGTTTGTCATTCGGTGGAGTTTGGCTGGCTGATGAGTCCTAATAAGGACGAAATGGTCCATCCCAGGCTCTTCCCGATGACAAATCAGGGTGCGAATCCTTTCTTATAGCGTTGTGCCTCGTTTACTTGCTTATTTCTCTTTTCTTTTTCTTTTAAGTTTTGTGAAAGATCTGCTTGATACAGCGAACAACGAGAAAATATTACGTACTCTTTTTAACAGGTTTTATATGTTTATTTCGTTACATTTACAATCCGTATATTAAAAAGCCAAATATTGACGTTTGCTTCTTTCAACTTACGAGCGGTGGTAAAGAGAGAGATTGAGATCTGCTCTGTAGTATCTGGTTGTCCGTTATTTCTGACGATAAAAATTGGGACGTTCGCTGCGGTTTTAGCTTTGGTGAACCGGATATCCATTCCCGAAAAACCAGTAAGTGCTACTAACTTTCTGTGGTTGAAACTGAATCAGATAAAGCACATTTAAAAAGCACTAGAGAACAAGATCGTTTGCCACTATCGACTTTAAATTATTAACAACCTCCTAAACAATTGAGTTCCACAACATAAATTTCTATTCTAAGAGCCATAATGTTTTATATGAAGTTTGATATCTTGTCATATCTACGGAAACGTAAAATGCTTGAGACGTACACATACTAAGTGTTTCAAAACAAAATCAAAACAGAATAAAGGAGAAGCCAGTTTGTATTTAACGATACTTTTGTATCTCTTATATTTCACTAAAATTGGTTTGTGTAAGTAATTATAGACTAATATTTGTGTTCTTGGATCCTGAAGGCTAAGTAATCTATACCTACATTAGTAATTCATTTCTTTTTAAATTTACTGTTTTCTTAAGCATATTTCCGTTTCTTTGCTATCAAGTCAAGATTTCAACACTGTCATATCTCCATTCATATGTTATAAATCGAATTATATATTCTGACAGTATTAGAGCATAGGCAGCACTCTCCTGGCCATCAGTCGACGGCCAACGGATGACATCCTACAATGGCGCGTCTACTACGGCATGAAGTTTTAAAATTATAGACTCGGACATTTTTTTACGGTTACGTGATATCCGTTTTAGTGTCGTTTAGAGGTGATGCAGTAATTATCTTAATTTTATTTCATACTTATTTACGTGTCATTTTAGCGACCCTAATAGCGTAGGAGGAGCTTTCAAGCATCGCGAACACGTTCAGACAAAGTTCACTTGTCGTTCGAAAATTGGTCTTGAGCGACTGTCACGCGCGACCAAATGCTTACTGAATTCTTATCTGTTGTAAATTTTGTATTTCATTATAAGTCCAAAGCGACAAATCCCGACAACCAATGAGAGTGAAGTATTGGAACACATCAGTCGTGACGTAATGCCAATTCGTATCGCTATTTTTCTCAACTAGAGGAATGGAAAGCAATTACAAAATTATTATCACAGTATTAAGATTATCTTTCGAAAGGAAATGGGCCTAAAGTTTACATTTAATCTTATGCGTCGTAATGTATCGGAGAATTTAAAACAAGATTTTTTTTTCAAAATTTCACAGCATCGACTGTGATGTTCGCATGGAATTCTGGGATCGACAGCTTCGTCGTAAAGAATTGAAGAATTATTCCTAACAAATGGAAGAAATTCAAAAATAAAATGCCTCGGCATGAATCTTGCAAAATTTCTGTTAATTTCTGAATGTGAATTTTGTCATATCCAAAGACTTCAATAATTATCAAATTCAAAATTTTAAAAACCTTTTCGCTGATTGATTCACAGAGTTGAAACAGGCACAGTGTCATTCGATTTCCTTCAAAACTCTTAAACATTGTTTCCTTGCGAATGATAATTTTGTTACAATAACAAATTTATGGATAGTTTTCAGTATATTTGAATTGAGAACTATCAGCGGAGCAAAATATGACTGATGTCACCAATGACGTGCTTCAATCCGTCACTCCGATTGGTTGGATTAGAGGCAAGCTTGTGCGATCGTTTTCTATCCTTTTGGTTGCATCAAGCACGGCATATAAAGCATGTTCGATACAACTGAAACACAAATGTTGCCTGGTGTTCGCCTAGCTTTATGGTTCCTATGGCTTACAAAGAAGAATCGTTTCAAGTGTGACAACATCGTAGTGTTATGCAAGAACATAAGAAATATGAAAGTTGAATACTAAGATTTCAATGTTTAGTTAATTGTTTCTTGCAATTCGCGAGGACTTACTAACAGTTACGAACTGCAATTAAATGTAAATTCCCAAACATTCAGTCTTGGGTGAACGGGATTCTAAAGGCCGTTTTATACTTGCTATTTAAATAAGCAATACCAATTGCAATTTGAGGGTTGATTGCCAATGAATAAACGGTTTTTAACCTCGGTCTTACACCTCTCCTAGCTACTTCCATCAGCATGGAAAACTTACACTTGATGTTTGCCGAAGAAGACTTGGATCATTATAAATTAATGCCGCCATGTCTACAATTTGCTCACGAAAATAAATATTGAATTATGTATAAGTTAAATATTCAATGCATCAGAAGAGGCGAAAGGATGTTTTTAATTAATTGAAACATGAGATATATATTTTATTTTTCATCTTTTTTTTATTTCATCGTTTTCAGTTTCGACAGTTCTCGCTAAACCTCGACCAGCGACGAGAATTTTTTTTCCGAGAATTCAATCGACCTGTCATTCAGATATTCAGGTATGAATTTTGTACAATGTAGCTTTTCTGGAAGCATCTATGAAAACATTTTGAAAAGATGACCTCCGTTCGCAAATATCAATTTTGTAGTCAGTGATTTTGTTTAAACAGATGTAAATACGATTGGATTTTGAAATCAAAATTCAACCAGGTACGCAGTTCACATTCTTTGAAAATAGACCCGGTCCTGCATTAGAGCAAGGACAGCACTCTCCTGGCCATCAGTCGATGTCCAACCGATGACATACTTTAATGGCACGTCTAAGCATTATTCCACGATATGTTTCAAGGAATTTAATCATCCTTCTATTATTTTAATAACTTTACTCTGAAAAGTCACTTCATAATTTATGGTACTGTAAAGCTACGCGAACACCATGCAACTTTACACCAATTTTAGTCGTCCGACTTCGAGTCCGCCAACTTTTGTCAGCCGTCATACCATGCAACTCGCAAATGAGTCGGCTGTGATAACAGGAATCCCATAATGCAATGCGTTTCCCCTCCAGCCGATGTGAAAAATCCGAAACCTCTCTGATAAATTCTGCCGCTACAATTACTGCATTTCAGTATAAACTTTATTTATTCATGAAAGAAACTCGCAATACTCTCATATTCATACTTTACGCGCTTGTTTTCGAATCGAATCGGCGAACATCATTTTCGACGCCATTTCTTCCATGGGCGTGACGTCACGACTGACGTGTTCCAACGCTGCCCTGTGATTGGGTAATTCCGACCGACTTCCAATCAACTTTCCGAGTTGCTGGTGTAGGAACAACTCGAATCGGACGACTAAAGTTGGTGCCAAGTTGCTGAAAAACGGGCTCAAGACTGTCTCTGTCAACTCGGGACGTCAAAATCGGCCGACTAACTTGGTGGAAAGTTGCATGGTGTTCGCGGGGCTTTAGAATTAATTCGAAGAAAGTACAGAGGAAAAATGTGAATGTTTCATCCCATTCTAATAAATGAATTGGACCAAAAAGTAATGTTGTTTTTCTCCCACGAGGTTTTGTTTTGTTTACAAGGTTTTTCTAATTAAATTCTGCCTAATTAAATTCCTTTACTGCTTTGGCAACTTTTCAGCTGAATTCCATTTGAATTTATGTAAGGAATAATTTCTTTTTTTACGTTTTACGTATGGAAGAACTTGGGAGACGAAATTTGTTGGGTTTTTCTTTTCTTTTTTTTTCCCCCTCTTTTATTTTTACCTCAGAACGTTTCTTCACGCATTTAGCAAGAAATTAATTGGTTTATATTTTATTTACGAAAATGATGGAGAAAGGAGGAAATAGTTAATGGAACGTCAGGAGCATTTAATTTTAGTGCCGCTTTCGCGTGTTTTGCAAGAATACTTCACAATAACAGGCGTTGTGATATTGCTAAAGTTAATGGGCTAATCGAACTGAGGTCGAGGTTTTAATGATAGATAATTGAGTAGGTGAATGCAAAAACTCAACAGCAGAAGGTTCTATACCCGCGAACTAGAATATTTTTAATAAACGTATTCTGCAAGGGGACATAAAAAGCACAAGTTGTGTAAATAAAAAGTGATCCCCAAGAATAATAAGAGAGAGAAAAGGATTTTTTTAGTGCACGTGTGCCTACGGTCAGGCAGGGTGTAGCGATCTGACTCGCGGCGGCGATGGCTAACAAACAAGAGGATGTGTTGACTCGCTGAAGGCACGAGGAATAAGATATATGAGGATAATATAATCTGAAATATGTCGTCAATTGCTTTTTTTTAAACATAATATTATCGGTCGTACGAAATTTCATTTTTATAGAGAAACTAGAAGAAAAAACATTTTTTTTTTTTTTTTTTTTGTCGTGAATTTCAAATAAACATTCAACACTTTTTTCAATTTATAAAAACTTTGACTTAAAATTTGTTTATTTTAAATAAATGACATTATATTTTAAATACATATTTCCCATTTGGTGTAATTAATTATTTAACAGCTAAAATATAAAAATCACAAATTTTGAAACCGAAACAAAAGTTATTATGTTATATTATTGTAATTTGGAAAAAAAATTACCAATTTCTTTTGTCGTATACAGATTCTCTCTTAATAAAAAAAAATTAAATAAGTAAAAATTGCATTTTTTACAGTGTAAAAAAAAAATTAACTTCTGCATTTTTAGCAGTCCTATGTTACAGTTAACATAGGGAACCGCTCTTGCTTTTATGTTGTCTGTCTGTCACACTGTACGTCACATTCTGTAGCGGCCAAACGGTTAGAGATATTAGAACGAAACTTTCACCATTGTGTTCAGCATCAAAAAGTAGGTGACCATGTAAAAAAAAATCAGACCAGTAGGATCACTCCCTGACCCCTCAAAATTAACGTTTTCTATAGCAGTATTAGTAATAATTAACACAGATTGCCAACAGGACGTCATTGTTAATATTTACAAACGTATTGTTTCATAAATTCTTTAACATATCTAAATGATGCACTAAGCATTGTATTAGCGGCCCCTAGGTTACAGCTTGAGTGTAAAACAAAGGAACGGTCTTGCATTTATATGCTCTTGCTTTTAATTATTTTGTTTACACAATTGTGTATATTATGGGACCGCTTTGCTTTTGACACTGTCTAAAAGCATTAATTACCTTGTTTTTTCTTATCATCGTAAATAGCGAATGATAATTAACTCTTTAATTGTAATCAATGTTGCTAGTGATTTCTTCGAATTTTGACTGTAGATCCAAATGCTTTCCATCTCTTCAATTTCTTAAGGCCGTGATCGTATTGACATCATTGAACTTTTCACTGCTCTCGCCTTTGCAGTTTGTTTATCGGCATTGCAGAGATTGTATTCAATATCAATTCTCTTACGTCTCTCGTTGCTCTTACGATGTCAGTTTTTCGTTTCGTTCCAAACGCCTTATTTCAGGTTTGTCTTCAATAGTTAGTGCTTTTCTTTTTAAAAAGTACTAGGAAGACCCGTGAAATATTCACGGAAGTAAAACAAATTCCACATTTTTGAAATACCGTGAAATTTAAAAAAAAAAAAAAAAAAATTTCATCATGTATATTTCCGTAAGAAAGTAAAAAATAGACCATATAATCTCCCATCATATCAGATTATCCCGAAACATGTCATATTTAAGCTTTTTTGTTGTATATGGTCTATTTTTTACTAAAATAAAAAATTGATTTATCATTTTCAACAATAACAATAACGAATGTCCAACAGCCAATACCAATAATCCTCCCTGGGCAACAATGACAGCACATGTTCCCCTACTGTTGAGTAGTGAGCAAGCAGCTATCCCAGAGTTCAATGGGGTAACAGCCGAAATTATGAAAAAACCGAGGTTTTACAAACTCTCTGATAAATTTTGACGCATGAACTTCATGCATTTCAGTGAAAACTTCATTTATGTGTAGAAGAAAATCTCAATACGCTGATAATAATTGTGTAATCGCGCTCCGTCGTGCTGAAGTGGGGCGAATAGTAGAGCGCCATGTTTACAAATGGGCATGACGTCACGATTGACATGTTCCAACGCTGCACTGTGATTGGTTATTTCTCCGACTCTGCTTATAAATTTACAAATATCCGAACAATTTTTGCCTATTAATAGTATGATGCTTAGGCATGATTTAGATTGAATCCTATTTTTTTTTTTAATGAAATAATTAGTAAATAATTGGCACGAAGATCGAACCACCACAACAATGCACGCGCTCTCAACTAACGTTTCGTGCATGGTGCGTTTTTCTTAGGTGGGCATATGTTGCCTTGGCGCGATTGGACTCGGAATCGCGCATCATTAAACGCCAATTCGTGTAATTTTGTACAGGTTCTAATTTATCAAGTGCGTTGTAAAGAATTGTCGTTTAGTAGTATAATGGTGTTAATAGGACCTGAAGTCAACGAGTCAAGTTCTGGAACTGAACTGAATTAATTTATTAAATGAAAAACATGAGTTTTTTTTTTAGTATTTACATAGTGTGATTTGATTGGTTAAGTAATTAAAAGTATATATAATGATTGGATAAAAACATAACGAACTTAAATTAATTAACTGATTCAATGGCTGCAACGGAAAAGAATTTAAAAATAAACAGAACATCAGTAATAAGGAAATGCAAAGGAATAAATAACGGATTAAAAATGAATACAGATAAATAATTTCTACAAAAATACAAATAAATGATATCTAAAAGTATTTATATACAAATTATTACAACAGGAAGGCTTTCTGTATTTATAAATTTACAAATAAAACAAAAGCAAATCTAAAATTAATACAAGTATGTAATGAGTTTTACGATTTATAAGCTGCATTCTAAAACTTTGAATTAAGAAAATAAAGTACACAAATTTTAATTTTTATTAATCCCTCAAATGCAAAGCGTTGAGCTAGCGAGGATTAATTTATTACCCTTTTTTATTATTAATTTATATTTTGATTTTTTTAACTTAAGGGTCATTGTTTTGTTCATTTGTCCTTTGTATATACAATAGAGCGTCGATGATCCGGAGTAATTGAGGATTGACCTAGTGCGGATTATCGACTCATCCGGATTTTCGAATCCCACAGCGAACCTGATATCTACAGTTCTGTAAATTTGAATATAAAAATATCAGTATAGTTTACAACAATATATAATAACTTTACAATAACTAAAATAACAATGAAAAATTAAAACAAAAGAAAAAAACTACTTCAAGAACCTACAAAATATGCCAGCAGTACTGTATTTTTAAATAAAAGAATTAAATTCTCGATCCGCAAAAACTTTTTTTTTTTTTTTTTGGTTAGGCAATCCGGATTTTCGACGATCCGGATTACTGACGTTCTATTGTATCTCTTTTGGTTCCACTGAGCTATTGAGTACTGGGCGAACCAAACCGATGAGAGATAGGAATCTCGAAACGGTTCCGTCTGGGGTTCCCGATGCAAAATTTCCAAAAGTAGCTCAGTGAACCTTTAATTTGCGTTTTTACGCCTTACTTTCTTTTATTGTCTTCAACGCACTTTAAAATTATCTATTATAAACTTTGAGTTCTAACACTTGTCTTCGGTCCTATGGGTATACAAAGGGCGTTACGACAATAGACCAAATTTCTAATATCCTTTGGCTAAAAAAAAACATGAAAGTGGATAAATAGGCTAACTTAAATTACAACAGTTGGTTTTAAATATTAAAGTAGGCTACTTTCTGTAATTTTGTTGATTCTTTTATTTATATCATAAGATATTTAACGTGTGGAATATAGTTATGTGTGTGTTTAAGACCTTATTTATCTGTTCTTTTATTTATGTCACAATTTTTAATTAGAATAAAAGTTTTAACATTCGGGACTAGACATTCAGGGTTTGAATAAAAGCATTTTTTTCTTCTTTCTCCTCCTTTCTTTATTTCCTTTCCTTTCTTCCCTTGGTATCTATGATGTGGATTGGAGAGCCATTGCAAGCACAGACTCCAAAGGCTTCTCTAAATCAAGATCAAAGGTTTTTTTCCCGAAGAAAAGACTCAGAGATACGAGATAAGGCGCAAGAAACCCTACACACTCGCCAAGCAGGCCTGTCGAAAAGAGATTGGCGGCACATTTTTTTTATTTTTTTCCCATCCCCTCCCTTTTTTTCCCGTTCTTTTCCTATTCTCACTTTCATTTCATTTTCGTAGGTAGCTTAGCGATTATTCAGAAATTGGTAAATTGGTGTGAAAGACAAAAGAGGAAAGAATTGTAGAAAATCGATTGTGGAAAACCTCTGAGGAAACGTGAAGAAAAAATTCCTTTGTTCCATTCTTTGAATAGGTTCTATTAAAAAATGACCTATTAATAACAAATTAAAAATAAAATTGGGTTATTTATAACTATTTTGATTCACTTTTGTCTGAAATCATTTTTTGATAATAGTTCTAATTTCCCTAATATTTTTGGAGAATCTTCACCGGAAATAAAATCAAGTTGTAATAAAAAAATAAGAGCAATTTTTAAATTCTACGGAGATCTTACTTTATGGATTTAAGTAATAAACAAGCGTTCTAATTTGTTTGAAACTGTGGATTTTAAAGCCCATTTCATCTGCAGAATGATTTAGATTTCTGTAGATTAAAATTAGCTTACTAATAATGATATTCACGTATGCTTTCTTTCCATTAGGTTTCTTCAAGCATCAAGGTCATCAAGGTCGAAATGCTTTATTATGTATTAATAAACAATGTATAAAATTTAATTATTTTGTATGTCATATTTAAACAATTAATTTGTTTTCTGAGAATAACATTGCATTAAATTATAAATATTTTATATATTTTAGCTGTTTTTCCTCGACAACCGCATTTCTTTATGGGTAAAAATTAGATAAGTGGCTAAATCTAATTCCCGACAATTATAACCCGGAAAAATTGTTTATTTTTGAAATTAAATGTCTAAAACATTTATAATATCTCCTTATTAATCATATCAAATATGTTTAAGATAAAAAAAATTAAAATTAGGCATTAAAATTTCAAGGCAGAATATGAAAAGTCATATTTCCTGCCGGGCGAAAATTCCATGTTCGCACCTTTAGTTCACTATAATTTAAAATATTGTTATTTCCAAACATGAAATTTGGGTTTAAAATAATTATTATATGTTTATATTTCAGAGGTTTTTGTAGCGGCGACTATACTACTAGTCATTTTCCTGCTCTTAATTAAAAATCACATTTATTGTTCCATTTCTTTAAGGATTATGATTTATCAGAGGCTTTGTTATGTTGATTTTCCTTCATATTGTTCCTTTATAGTAAAACATTACAGTTTTATTATGTTAATAGTTGTTTGAACTTCATTTTCCAATTAATAAGAATGGGAGTGATCATTTTCCTGTACCTTGTCATTCGGTTGTCATTGGAAGTCATTTTCCTGTCAGATTGTTCATTTTCTTGGCACACCACTTTTAAAAATTCTACATTAAAGCTATAATATCTACTTAATATAAGTGTATGAAAGGTGATTTTGTTGTCAATAATAAGTTAACAGAATTAAAAACTAATAAATGCATATTTCTTAAATTTTTTCCAATATTTTTCTGTGTTTCATTTTAGCTACTTATCTAATTTTTATCCATATAGTATTTGTAAATTGCTGTACGTAAACTATCATAAATTTCCGAAACCGTTGATAGGAACTGTTACTGTACTAATCCATGTGCGCGTTCGTCCGCAACAATTGCAGTTCGTACGCACGTTGCCAGGCAACAGAGTATTGTTGCATGGTTACCACTTTGTAATGTCTCATACGCGTGGTCAGGCAACATTATATTGCATGTATTGTATTGAATTGGATTTCAATATTGTATTGCATGTATTGTATTGAATTGGATTTCAATATTGTATTGCATGTATCTATTAGAATTTAAATTTTAATTTACTTCAGTTTTTTAGATTTATTTTTTCGTTTAATGGATGTAATTTGTTTTTGAATAAATAAAAAGTTGTTTTCTATTACATATCCACAGCAAAGCGACGGGCAGCCGTCTAGTATGTTAATAAAAAATAAGTAAATAAATAAAAATATTATTATTATTATTCATTAGCTTTCAGTGTTTGAAATTAAGATTTAAAATTGAGAAGTCTTTTACCGCAAAGTTCTGGATTTTCATTTATACATCTTACATACGTTAATATTTTTTTTATTAAAAAATAAGAAAAAAATTAATGAATTTAAGCAAATCTTTAGCGATTTAGATAAATGACTTAATGCAATATAACACAAATGCAAAGGATTTGTCCTAAAATAAATGACTTTCAAGTTTTTTGGATAGGAGCCATATTTCGATCTAATATTACCATGATAATTGAATATAGAAAAGCGTGACGTAGGGGAGTGGCTTAGTAATTGCAGTAAATCATGTGACATTATTTATGTTAAACTTATCAGCAGATCAGCTACTTAACTTAGATATGTTAAATTCAGTGCCTAAGTGAACGGAAAAGGATTATGGATTATTTTCGATGCTGTATTTCACCCATTGAAAATGTATTTATAGCATGAAAGGCATTCTGGATAGTTTGAAGTCTAAGAGATAATATTTCCTGCTAGAAAAACGCTCTCCAATAAAATGGGTGATTTTTATTATCGTGTGACTTCCCCTGCTTGTTAACCACTGTGTTGTAGAAATATATTTTATTTTTATTTGTAATGTTTTGGTTGCTTATTTTGATTTACGTAGTTCAAGTGTAGCTAGTCTTCATAGTTCAGATAACTTAAATTTAAGAAATTTTGAAGTGGAAAGAATTTTATTCAATTCAGGTTCAATTTGCATTAAAGATAGTGAGAAATACTGATAGTGTTCAACCACTACATCAAAGTAACGTTTTAAACGAGATTCACGAGAATCATGACGTCACAATAGCCTCTTCCTAAGTTTCAAGAAATACCGCACTATGATTCATTCCATAAGAAAATCTTACTACAGCAACTTTTGCATTTTATTGTTATTGTTAGTGGAAACTATTTGATTAAATTATATTGACATCTGTTTTAATAATCTACTGATATATACAGTATTTGAAATTATAGTCTGTTTACCTGTTTCTTTGTTATTGAAATTTTAATAAAAATTAATGAACACTAATTCAAAATAAAAAACCTGCTTTAGAAATAAATATGTACTGCATTTATAAAAGAACTAATATTTTATTTGATAAGCATTTCCTTAGGAATTCTTAGTATAATACTATAGTCAAACTGATTATATTTCGAGAAGATTCTGCTTCGAGACATTTCTGATTGGATGAAAAATAATCATATTATAAATCACTTATAATTTTAGGATATTACTAGTCAATTTTAGTGTTTTTTTTTTTTTTGTTTTTGTTTTTTTTTTCTTAATATTTTTGGGTCAGGCTTATTTCTAATAACTTTTAGAAATTTTTTTCTAAATATTGCAATTTCTTTTACGCTGTAATCATAAAAAAATGTAAATCTTCTAAGTTTGTGTATCTTTAATTGCACAATAGTTATTCAACCTTTGATTGCAGTTATTTGAGCCGTTTATAATATAATATAATATAATAATCGCGAAATCTGGACTTGCTAACGTGGAATTTGCACACGTTACTATAGTTAACAAAAAAAAAAAATTGAAAAATGGACTTAGGTCACGTTCAAAATAAACGGCTCATTTATTAATTGTAATCAAAGGTTGAATAACTGTTTTTGCAATTTTTTTTTCGTCTCTTTGTTTTCTAATAAAAGATGAAAACGTTACTATTTTTATCTTATAACTATGATAGAATTTGTTCGCAGAGAAAGAACATTTCTTCGTGCTTCTCCTTAACTTGTAAGAAATCAGATTCGTGTGACTGGAATAAAAAACGAGCTTCAGAGTTAAAAATCAGTGTCAGAGATTCCGCTTCCATTTCCTTTCCACTTGTCGTAATCTTTTGAACAGCGAAAAGGACCGTAACTTGAGATTCAGATGTGGATCTGAATTTTTTCACCCCTCAGAATTTTTCTTCCGACCTTTGTGTTTATACTATAGTAAAATAAACCTATATTACTTGATCTGATTTTATCAAACTTGAAAATCAATTGTTATTATGCCTTCCTCCATTTTTTTTTAAACGTTTACTCATTCGCTGTTAAACTACAAACCATCAATGGTCCTGAGATGCTTCAGAAGTTTACGGGAAGACTCCATTTAATTCGTAAAGGAAATTCGTGTTAGAATTTTTCAGGATAAAGTTGTATCAATTTCATTTTCAGCAAGTGTTTGATGTTATTTTGTAGTTAACATTGATAATTAATGAATACTATTATTTAATTGAATAATAGTTCATATGAATACTCGTTTTTATAAATTCATATTCAAAGTAAAATTCCGTTTGTTTGTTTTTTTTTTTAATTTGGACTCATTAATGCAACAGCTACAATAGTTGAATTTACAGTAGAAAAAAATAAATAAAAGAAATTTAATTTTAAGCCTCTTGACCACCCGAACCTAAATACTGTTTTGGATGTGATGTACGATATGTTCTTTTTAAGTCAAAAACGGAAGAAAAAAAAAAAAGTTAAACTGTGATTATCTAAAGTGAATTCTTCGCTAGCTTAACAAGTAATTTGCTACTTTAATTCAAGAAGTATTTGTTAAATACTTTACTTGTTAATAAACATTAGTTAGCAAACAGCTGTTATTGTTATTATAGTAAATTTTATATACTATATATACCAGTGTTTACATTTAGTTGAAATTCGGCGGGCACCTATACCTCCAACGATTCTTTCACGATTTATGTACATTGATGGATCGTCTAAGTTTATTTATTATTATTGGGGATTACAAGAACAAACTAACAAAGCTGCAGTGAGAGGGTAGATGAGATTGACTGACTTTATAGCCTACTTGCTAAATAGAGCAAGACATTCAGCAAGACGAAGTTATTATAGAAGGACAATATAAATTCTAAACTGAGTTCCTACGAATTAGAGGAGGCCAAGAAAACATTCACAAGTTAATAAATGGAAGTAGTTTTCCTGGAGTTGAAAAGGAATACGGTCATACAATCCATTTTAAGAAGAATGTATAAGCCCAGCGTGATAAATAGCATCTCTATTAATTTTAAGATATATTTTTTCATTAGCTTAATTATTTTTACATTGCGTAATGGTCAATATAAATTGTAATATTAATATTTTTCATTTTTAATTAAAATACTTTTTATGTTTCATGCGTCAGTGATTTAAGAACTTGATTGAACTAGGGAAGATACTGGAAGGAAATATTGAACAGAAACAAGAAATAGTTCGGGGGAGGGATCCCATAATTCTTCATTGAAGTCCTCTCCTCTGAATGTGATATCTAAATAATATATGGGATAGCTGATATCATCACAAAACTAATACCCATTGGCAAGTGTTTTTCCTGTATCTCTCTCTCGAGGAATCAATGCTTGACCTTTGTCCTAGATTCACTTTTAGTTCAGTTTCCATAAGACATTAAGTACAAAACATTAACGGCAATATATACTGTTGTTTCGTTCATATTAGTGCTCTTCAGTTTAGACCCTTTAACTCAAGAGAGTGATTAGGAATAATTTAAAAAAAAAATCTTAAGAAAAAAGCACTAAATTACGTAATCGTTTGTTAATGGAAGTATTCTAACAGAACTTATTGACAACACTGCTATTACAACAGGATTTACATAGCACACTCTGTAACAGAACAGATTGATTGCCATCGCTGTTTACTTTATATAAATAGTGTTTATATTTATGTAGTAGATAGGCGTTTCTCCTTGGGGTTACTGTTGACTCATAAGTATGCTGAAGATATACGTTTCTTTGACGTACAGGGACCGTTTTCTCACCTTTCAACCCTTTGGGAAAATAGAAAGAATTGCCATTTTACATAGGATGAACTCTAAAGCACCTCTGCAGGAGAAATAATTATTTAGTATACTGTTATATATGTCTATTTCCTATAACTTGACACATAATATAATTATGTAGTTTTAGTATTCGTTTGTGAAGTTTTGTAATAAAGAAAGAAGCAAAACTGACTACAGAATTCGCGTTCCATTTTGAATTAAATTGGGTTAAGATAATGGAGGAAAAGTATATTAATACATAACAGAAAACGGAAACGCAAACAAAAATTCACTGAGCTAATTCTTATTTGCTTTTTGATGTTTTTTTTTTATAATGAGGGGTCACTGTCTTGTTCGTTTGTCAGTTTTGTATATTGTCCTTCTTCACTGAGCTAACTGGGCGGATCGGACTGATGAATGTTGAAACTAGAAATGGTACCGTCTCTGATTTCCAGTACAAAAACCAAAATTAGCTCAGTGAATTTTTGTTTAGTTATGTGCGTTTCTATTTTTTGTTAAATTTAACGTATGCACGTATTTCAATTTACACTACAACTTCGTTTATCCGGCCCTCGTTGATCCGGCTCCGGATAATCCGGATCAGATTTGTAGACTTTTTTTTTTTAATTTTATTTAATGTTCACATAGATAATAATTTTAATTATGATAACAAGAACATAATTATAAGTACGCCAAAAATTCGCTTTTTATTTTGTTTAAATGTACAGTTCCTGCATAGATTGTACAATAAATTATGGTAATAAAATACTTTTTGTTGAGTTTAAGAAAGCTTTACTAGAGTGTCACAGGGCGTTGAAGCTACAAAACATAGTTTTTTATCATAATAAACGATAAGTCTGTTAAAATATCTAAGGATATGTCTTGCTTATCATTATCCGGATTTCGATTTTTCCGGATTGCCTTTGGTCCCACTTAGTCCGGATAAACGAGGCTGTAGGGTACATTATTTTTTGTAAGGTTTCTGTAAGTTTAAACAGTAGTTCTGAAAGGATAAAAGAGAACTGTTAGTCTTTGTTTTTCAATAATTTTGGATGGAAGGTGATTTTTTTCTTTCTTTCTTTTTTTTTTTATGCTGGCAACATAATTCCATATATTCACTGCTTCAGTGACTTACATGCACCAAACTTTATCAACTGTGAAGGTTGATTATAATAACCTGAAGGTTATTTTAAAAATCCTTCTTCCAATCATCCATTAGTTCCATTGTCACGTGACTGAGCAATCATTCTAATCATTACCTAGAAATAATGAAAATAAAAAAATCAAAATATATCGAAGTTTCTTACAGAACTTGCGAGAAAGGTAATTCTATCTTTGCAAGTAAGACAAACTAACAGTATTATATTACAGGTAAAACTCTAGGACTACATACGATTTATTGTGAATTCTTATTTTCAAAGATCTAACAGATGGAAGCCGGTGTCAAAATACTTCTTCATCATCTTTGTTCGAGTCGCAGTGTTTTGTTTTGATGTTCTTCAGTTGCTGGCTTCCTTCGGAATATGATTTCTCTCTGTACCGTGTCTCCATTTTTTCCCTCTATTTCGTTCTACAATTTCCTTTTGCTGAACTTAATTAGAGCCAGTGCTGTTATGCTCTGGATTTCTGGATGGAGCTGTTGTCATGACAACCAGACAGTCGCCGCTAAAACTAGGGCAAGCCAAGTGTGTGTGGCATCAACGTCATTGCAGTATTTTTTTTATTTTATTTTCCCCCTCGTCCCTTCGTGTCCTTCGATGTAATCTCTTTTCACGAATTGAAGACTTGTTTTTCAGTTATTGGGACTAATAAATCCTTGGCCCAAGACCCCATTGACTGCTTCAGCAGCCGAATTTATGTCTTTTTCTTTCGATAAACTCCAACACAACATTTGCCAGAAACTGTTTTTCTTCAGCAAGAATATGCTTTGGGAGAAATTCAATCCATTATTGCTTTGGGGTTATTTTTCTAGGATATTTTGAAGTAGATTAATAGAAACAATTGCGCATCGAGTTAAATGTTACTAATGTTGCTGAACTACCAAACGTTGGTTGATATAAAACTTGTATATCTACCAGTTTCCAAGGGATATCGAACACATTAGTGTATAATATAAAACAAAATATTGTTATGAATAACACACTTATAAAATATAAATAAGTAAAAGGTACTGTTCGTTTTCGAAAGCGAGACCCACCACTCGCGGACGATTCTACTCCGCAAAGGGGTGATACGCTGAGATGGGCACTTTCCTAAGACCTTTTTTTTTTTCTTTAGTACCTGTTATTTTTGCAATAGTATCTATTCTTTCCATAATTCTTTCCCGAAAAGCGCAAATAGAACTCATCTACTAGTAAACTAACACTGATAAAAAGTAAACATTCCCTCTTTATTTCTCCTCACCACTATTTTGATAAAATCGAAAGAGACCCGACGCATGCGCAAAAGCACTGAAAGTTCTCGGAAACAAAAACAGACAGTAAACCATACGCGTGATCCATAACAGTTCCCTATTGTCGTTTTTAAAAAGATCTGTATGGATAGATGCCAAATATTATGGTTTAAATTTTATTTAAATTTTTTGAAATATCCAAAAATTTTTGGTTAAGATTGTTCCATATTATTTTTATTTCAGTGACTTTATTGAAAAAAAAAATTCTTAACCTGTTTCAGACAAAGATTTGAATAATGTTTGAAAAAGTCATATGATAAAAAAATCTGATTTATTTTTTTTAAAATAGTTTATTCTGTGCTTCTTACCAAATACTTCGGATAATTTGTTAAAAAGTACAGCGCTGATTTTAAGAGAACATTTTTTTTGTTTGGATAAAGATTTAAATGTAGGTTAATCGTTCATTTCCTACAACGCGTTAATTATTCTTTTTATATTTTTGGTATCCGAGGACAGCTGTTTCGCTGTAACAGATAAATGATGCTGTGACAACATAAATGAAAGTTAAATGACACTTTAAGAGCGTCAGCATTAAATTTCCTTTAAAAACGATTTCTTAAAAAAAAAAATTGAATTAAACAAAGATTGGGTTATGGTATCCACAACTATAAAACATACGCTGTAAGATATAGTTAAAAATGGTGCCGTCTGCAAAAAAACTTTACTATATGAAGATGAACTGGAAGAGACTCAGTGCCCTGGAATGATGAAGATTTAAAACTTTGTAAATAGAAAAGGTCTAAGCCCATAAATAATATTACGTAAAGAAAACGATTAAAAATAAAACTTCCAAGGTACAAATAAAGCATCAGTGCGCTACCATTTCGATTTTATGGTCCAGTTTTGATGTTTATTCTCGCACTTCAGAGTCAACTCATTGTATGGGGAATAAATAAATCTTGTTATTGATTTTTATTTTTCAATTTAGCCTTTTATAATCTAAATATTCATATTATCAGCAGTTTATTCCCTAAATATCTGCTTCTTGTAGGATACTCTTTAAGCTTAATAAAATTAGCTTAATTGATAAAAAGCTTTTGGATTCCACTGGCTTAGAAGGATTAGACTCAAAGTGGTAACAGGTTTTAGCCAAACTTTTTAACTCTCTTCAATTCTGTATTTAAGATTGTGATTAAACTTCAATTAAAAATTATTTTGATATTAAGCCATGTGATGCCGTTATATTTAATATATGTCTATAAAACGAATGTTTTTTATACTCTAAAAAACTTAAATTACAAAGGGATAGTAAGAAAAATAATAAATAATGAATAAATAATGTCTGTAAGAAAACTAACTACAGTCTATTAACTGGAGGATACTCCGTTCCTGATGCGCTGAAAATTAAAACTTTATTCAGAAAATGATACCTAATTTACTAAGTAAATTAATACATCCTTACGTGTAGATAATAAATTTTATATTTTTTATTTACAATTTTCCGAATATGAAATACTCATTTCCGAATACGAGTTTCGATTTTGAGTAGCGTTTATTAACTGAAGGATAATTTAGAAATTGATACGAAATATACAAAAAAGTAAGTTCTGTTATGTATTTTTATTACAAACCAGATAGATGTGACTTTGTTAAATTTCCAATTCAAAAAGAAGTTTACTGTTTTTATCATTATGGAGACGTGATGTATATTAAATCTGAATATATAAAAATGAATGTTTCTTTGTTTGTTTGTCCCGTATGCGTTCCTATACCATTCATCAGATTGCGATGAAACTTTGGTGAGTTGTTGTGCGCACGCTCGCGAAGGTTTCTGAATCAGTAGAACCATTTTACAATATCTGGTGCTCGAATCGTTGCAACAAATGAGTGTATTTCCGGTTTCAACGTTTGCAGTTTCCGGGGCGACTCGCATTTTTAATGACAATCAACAAAGCACAGGGACAACACATACTGTGTGTGGCTTGCTCACGCGTCGGAAAACCTTCTGATTTATTCGTGTATGCACCAGACGGAAAAACAATAAATATTGTCTATCCAAAAGCACTTCAATAGAGAGAATTAAAACATAAACACGTTCTTGAGTGGCATTGCAACGCATGCCGGGTACAGCTAGTAGAAAATAAAACACTTTAATCTTGAAATGTTTTACGTTAAAAAAAGTGTCATTCATTTCATTCAGTAATACAAAAACGGAGAGAGACAAAAGGTGAATTCTTTGGTATCTGTGATGTGTCGTGATGAATGATGTTATATTTATTGCCGCGAGACACAATTCGTCGTCCTCCTCTTCATTTTTTTCGCCGTGATTTATTGGCTCCTCAGGGAGAGGGTTGTCACATGCAGCCCCTTCGCCTGTTGGAGATAGGCTGCCCTGCGTAGCTCCCAGGTATCGAATCCAACAGTACAATTCTCCGCCCTTCTTTTTTTGTTTCATTCTCTTCCATAATTTAACACTGATAAATCGGTTGGGGTCTTGCTTATCTAACTGTATATTGAACAAGCGATACCGTTCCGGCCCCTACTCAGGGGGGAGAAAGGAGGGGATGCGACCGATTTGTATTCCTGCCATTCCATCTGCTTTTTATTTATTTATTTTTTGATTTTTTTTCCTTTGTTTTTTTTTTTTTTATCAATACAGACATCGTTTGTAATGATTTCTCTTGGATATCTGCAGAAACAAAAATTCTGGTATTTCAACAACATGAAACTAAGCCTTAGGTGTTTGTTTTTCTTTGTTTTGAAGGAGTGGACAGTTAAAATTTATCCATATATCAATTACAATATCCCACAGGGAAATAAAATAACTAAAACTTATAAGGCTGCATCCATCCCATCAGTGAAAATTTTAAGCCTCCAAACAGCGAAAATAAAAAAAAAAATGTTTTTGCTATTATTACCAATATGTAAAAATTACTGATAGCGACAAATCAATGTACGCTTTTGTTATTTTACTAATGAATTATTTGTCAACTTACAAATAATACATATACAAATAATTCATTAGTAAAATAACAAAAACGTACATTAATTTATTAGTGTTAATCTTATGTTGCAAATCCATATTTCTTCTTCAGATCTCCTCTTCTTAACATGATATTAAATAAAACTTCTTCTACACTTCATAATATACAGTGTAACCTCCTTTAACGGACACTCCGAATAGCGGACACCTCTAATTAGCGGACATTATTGCGGTTCCCAGTCCCTTAAAATAGGATATTCCATGTTATCCACTCCGAATAGTGGACACTCTGAATAGCGGACAGTTATTTTAACTGTAAAAAAAAAAAATTTTTCGATTAACATTTCGACAAACACATCAAGGTTGTATTTACGTCGGTCTCCCATACATTGATAAATTGTGTCGGTGCCCCCCCCCCCCTACATTGATACATTGTATCGGTGTCCCTTATTTCAATGCACGAATCTGAGGCCCTTTTTTTTCACTGCAGTTGCTTTGTAAATATCAATCCCTCGTAAAGCTATCCTATAAACGTGTTGATTAAATTTAGTGCGAATTAAAATGGCGTCAAAAAGGAAGAGATTGGCACAGAAAGAAAAAATTGATGTTCTTGAAGTTGCTGAAAAAGAAAAGCTGAGTGTGACTTGTCTTGCTGAACGTTTTAAAGTTGGAAAAACTCAGATAAGTGAACTTTTGAAGGAAAAAGATGAGATTAGAAAAATGTGGATGGTGAATTCAAACGAAAATTCGAAAAATTTGAAGTTTCGTAAAACTGAAACAAGCAAATTCGACGAAATGGTGATAAAATGGTTCCGCTTTGCTCGTGCAAAGAACATTCCTATAAGCGGTGTTTTCCTTCAAGAAAAAGCCAGAGAAGTCGGTCAAACTTTAGGATTGGACATGTTTAAGGCATCAAATGGATGGCTAGAAATTAATTTTCTATATATTGTAATTAATTTTGTCATTATTTTAAGTAAGACAAACGGATTAGCACTCATTTAAAAAGGAATATAGTAAATAATTTGCAATTGTTCATATTCTCTCATATCGCAATGATAATTGTAGAAATTTAATTAAGATTGTACGTAATTTTTCATTAAATGACATGCTATATAAGCTAAAAAATGAAAAAAAGACAGTCCTCCCCAATAGCGGACACCTCCCAATAACGGACAAAACTTCCGGTCCCGTGACTGTCCGTTATTCGTAGGTAATACTGTACTTTTTCAAGTTTGTAAAAATGTTGTGAAAAGATATCACCTGGAAACATATTGTTTTGTTAAACAAACTTGAAAAAAAAAGTAAGTAACATTCTTCCGAAAATTCGTATTAAATATATTTTATAATATATTATGAAGTGTAAAAGGAGTTTTATTTAGTGTTAGTCTTACCAAATATATATACACAGGGTGGCCGGGAAGTTCAAAAACCCGCCATTACGTTATTATTGTACTAAAGGGTAGGGAACTTCCCGGCCAACCTGCTATTACAAATACTATCAGTAAGTAACTGTTGATAGTGAATCTCTTAAAACTCCTTTATTCTTATCACGAACGACATTTAGATTGAGATTAAACAGAATCCAGATGTAAACAGATGAATTTATCTCTTGTTGAGTCTCTTACTGATGATGATAGTCTATGTTTTAAGAATGCGACGATGATAACTTGTTTTCTGTTAGCTTTTGATCTTTAAAGACAAATCTTTTAAGGAATTAAAAACTTTTTTAAGATTTGAAGTAAAGAAACTACAGGAAGCAATTTCTTGGAAGAAAACGTGGTTCGTGTATGTATTGGATGCACCCTACCAAGAGTCAAACTTTCTCATACAGATCTATTCACGTGATATACAGGTCCTTTACTATATAAAGAGAAGCATCTTAATCTTAATCTAATATTAACATAATAGGAAGTACGGGAACTTCCCAGCCACACTGTATATATATCCCCAAATAACAAAACTCATAACTTACACTTATGAATTCCGAGTCGCAAATATGTCAATTACAGTTCTGAAATAGTAAAGAATAAAGAATGTAAAATAAGATTCTACCATCAATTAGACACTTTGTTAATTGTTAATTCACTTAATCATCTTGCAAACTTTTACTGTTAGTTTTATCAAGTAAATTTATCTTTCTTTCAAAATGATAAATATTAAAACCAATAACAAATAATGTTACTGGTTTACAGATTCTCCTTTTATTATATATAAAAATGGAAACAATTTAGGGAGATGATTCGTAAAGCTCTTGTCTGCAAACCCCGAAAAGTGTTGTTTGTAAACGAGCCCTAGGGTCATGTAACCCACTATAAAATGGAGGCCAGGGTTTCCTGGACGAAGTAAAGGCAGATGATGTAGGATTGGCCTCCCGACCTTCATTATATTCACGTTGGACCACGGAGGTCTCTAATCCTGCCTTACTAATCTTAACTTAATCTAACCATTGTACTGCGACAGCAGCCTACGTAGTTTTAACTACTCGAGTTCATGGTAGATGTGAATTTAATATACAGATATTACTAAGCATTTTTCATTATTGTGCTTTGATAAAAACAATATCTTTGCTTTTATATTTGTAGACAATTTGTATAAAAATTATTGTGTAAAATAGCATTAAACCTTTTACTGTACATTCCATTTTTGAAGTAAATTTTCATTTTAAGCATAAATTCAGCCTTATTTTTTATAAGAATAATAGTATAGAGCAATGTTTCCAATAATAATAATAATAATCATGAAATAAATTATTAAAAATCACTTTTTATAAATTATTTGAATCACATGCTTTTAATTATTATAATTTATTAATTTTTACATTATGATTTTCAAAATAAACTTTTTTTTTAATTTATTGCAAAAGATAATAAGTATAAAAAATTATTAGTCAGTTACATTTAAAAAAAAAATTACGAAATTTATTGTATATTTTTTTAAATATTCATTACAATTTAGAACTATTATATGTAATTCTTTTTTATTTCAATTATGCTAAAAATTTGGAAAGATGTTAAAGAAAAGGAAAAAAAAAATTATTCAGCTTTTTTAAATATTTTTATTTTTCAAGGTAATCAAAAAATATTTTTACTTATTTTTCTTTTATTTCTTTTTAGGTAAGACAGATTTATATAAGACTTCTTCTTGAAGTACAGAATTTAACTGAAAAATTCCGATTAATTGAAGGTAAATAATAATTTATCTTTTTTTTTTCTGTTGTTGCTGTTGTATTTGTAAAATAATCATAGGTGAAAACTACGTAACATACCAATCAGACTTTGTGTGTAAAATCCACTCCAGAACTTTTATATTTTTCAAGAAATGTTGGTTTTTAATTTCGCTTATCTTGAAGAGATTTGTTTCTGGCAAAATTGCCTTTATTATTTATTATTTTTTAACTAAAAATGTACTTTTTCTTTAAAATTCTTGGATTTCACATAATTGCATTCCTTTGATAATATTTTTAGAAGAACTAAATTTAACTGCAGTAAAATTATTAAGAAAGGAAAAAAATAAAGATTGCGCAGAAATAAAGAAAACACGATTTTGAGTTTATCAACAGAGAGAATCGGGAACGGCCGTTTCGTCCTATTGGCAACTCATCAGCCCGATCCAATCTTGATATATTTTTCTTTGCTTGATGTATATCTCTTCGTTTAGTTGATATTTAGAGTAATAAAATTGCCTGAAGCCAAAGAGATTTAGTTTCCTCTAATACAAAATTCGTATTGTAAAAATAGTTATAAATTTTAGTAATTTACATTAAAAATCATGAAAAGCAATTGCCAGAGTAGTTCTTTGTGATTACTGTGGAAACGTTCTGCAATGGAAGTTTTTGTTTTTTTGGTTGGATAGTGTGCCTTTTGGCTGGGAGAGAGTTACATAACTTCAGTGTAACAAAAATATGCTATTGCAAGAGGTTCCATGGAAAGAAAAAAAAGATTGATGGCCTAGTGCCCCAAGCTTCAATTAACTTTGATGGCTGCATTTTGGACGTAGCTAAAATTAGAGGGGGGGTGATGCCCAAGAAAAAGTTTAGCCTTTGTTTTAAAATTGTGTGAAAGGAAACAAACATGTACAAAAAGAAAATTTATTCAGAAACTTGATAAATTTCTTTTTATACATGTTTGTTTCCTTTCACACAATTTTAAAACAAAGGCTAAAATTTTTCTGGAGCAGCACCTCCACTAATTTTAGCTACGTCCACAATGCAGCCATCAAAGTTAATCAAAGTTTGGTGCACTCTGAAATAGGTTACATTTTTAAAAATTACCTAATCGACAACCTTTCAATTTAATACATAATTAAGTATAGTATAAAAATATAAAAAAAAGTGTAATACATATATATATATAACAGAAAGTGAACTTCCTGAATTGTTCATTGAAGAGCTTTGAAATCACTGTACTAATAATGAATTTATTCAGTTTAGAAATGTTCAAAGTAAGAATAGATTGTGGATTGGAAAACTTTTTAAAAATAGAAAATAAATAAAAATAAAATTTATTTTTTATTTATATTGTAATATTTTTTTTTTGAAAATGAGGCTCGTCATCAAATCAGTGAATCTGTCTTTGTATCTTCTTAATAGCTTTTGAACCGTTGAACGAATCCTGAAACCTTAAGAATGTGAGAAGAAAAATTCACAGAGAAGAGTATTGGGACCAATGGGTTCCATTGATGTCTTAAGTGGGGAACTTGCGGCCTTTTGTGATACTCAGTGCGCTCTATCACAAGCAATTTCAGATTCATTTGTGGTTTTAGTAGGGAACTTACAAAAAGAACAATAAAGGATTATATTATAAATAAATTAAAAATTCACAATGCAGTAATAGTCAGAGTTGAAAACTGAAAAGCTTCTTGAGCAGACTATTTACAAAATCGATTGAAATAAAGTCGCCCAAATATTTCTATTTCGATACAATCATACCTCGCTTAACGATGAAGTTAGGTTCCTCGAAAACATGTCATGAAACTTATTTTTCGCTGAACAAATAGCGATTTTCCATGGATCCAATGTTATAATTCTTAGAAACTGATATTTACAACTGTATTACTCAAATGTATACCTTTCATGCTAAAATAAAAGGGTTTTACGTGTTGTCATATCTATTGGATGATGACTGTAAGGTCCAACACAAGAATAAAAAAAACAATTGCCTTTTCTGATTCATTATTATTATTGCCTTTTACCTTTGGGGAGCCATAGCTAGGTTGGCTTATGGTTTTACCTTAGGTCTGCCTTT
>JAFIDM010005346.1:47557558-47607659 GCA_023159025.1 Thereuonema tuberculata | reverse complement strand
GCTGTCTTTACAAAGGAGATACGGTTTATTTCACACGGCGACAACTGAATTAAAGTGACAATGTTAGAAGTCACTCCAGGGAACCTGAGTTACGGAAAAAGATACACAATAAAATATGTCAGGAGAGGGTGTTAGGAAGCGGGTCAGACTCGGCTGTTGATGTTCTGCCATTCTTTTCGTTTTAATCTAGAAAATGCACCCTCTTGGATCACGGTCCCAAACCTACTCGTACCACGTCACATTTATCACATTGCCTTGTTTTTCTCTCAATTTCTTCTCCGTTTCTCTTTTGCTTTCGTTTCGTCTTTTTTTTTCTTTTCCTCCACCTCTTCTTGCTGATATATGTCCCAGGGAATAGCTGTCATCTTTTCTTGATTGTCAGAACTCCTGTATGTGATTATATGACAGACACAGTAAATGGGGAACAAACTCACAAGAAAGAGTATCTGGGGACGTGGAATTTAGTGAATTGCACCAACTAATGACATTGTTCTTCCGGCCGCCATCTTGGTTTTAGCTTCTACGCTACACCATGGAAAAATAAAAAAAGTAAGTCACCATTTAGTTAAGAACTGGATCTTTTATTGTTTATTTAGGGGAGAAAAGAACACAGCAGAACGTTCTCTGTTAGTTTAAGATCTTTATTTTGAACACAACTGTAACTTAAGACATCGTTAATGGATTGTAAATAGTCACCTAAAAAATGAGCAAATATGGATGAACAATTCTAGTGTTGTTCTTTCAGCAAGACTCTAAAAAAGTAAAATCTTAAGTTACTATTAAATTTAAGTCTTAAAAGAAAAAACAGATAGACAGACAGAAAAACAAGAATTCGCAAACTTTTAAGAAGATTAACGGATGTTAAAAGATAAAACAAACACTTTTTTTTTTAATTTAAAAAGCAATCGTAATGTTTCTGTTTAAATAGTACTAAAAGCCTGTGCTATTTAAATTTATTATTTACGACTTTAGTTTAAAATCAAATAATAACTCGTGATGATTTGGTGATTTTTGAAGGTTTAAGTTGTAAAAATGCCAATAGACAATTAAAATTAAGTTTTTTGTTAGTGATTGTTAGTATAATAGCGAATGCTGTTGTAGCTATTTAAAAATATTTTTTTCAAAGAATAGTATGTGGTTTTTTTATTTACAAAAATGAAAGCTGTCATCATTTGTTCTTTTTTTCCCCCTCTGTTTGGTTTTTAATAAATTTATTAGTCTTCTGATAAGGATCAGAAGACTAATATTCCCGTTTTGTCTGGGGACAAGTATCATTAAAATCTCATTAGCAACAATGACAACAATCGCAAAAATTGTTATGAGCAACAATGACAACGATCGCAACCACAATCGTATCAATTGCTTCTTTCGCAACAATCACATTTATAATAAGTAAATTAAAGCAATATCAATCACATTTTCTTATACGTATCAGAAGACGTTGAAGCATTGTGATTGGTTTACTAATCCCTATCTCTACCTCGTTATTATTATCATCATCGCTGCTACAATAAAGATATCTTGATCACAACGTTCCTTACATTTGACTGATCTGTTATTCCGCATTCTTTTGGCAGACGAATTACTTAAATGACGTCACATATCCTTCTGCCTGATTACTTTTAACTGTTCTAAATTTCTTATCCTGTGATTGGCGGGAAAAACTCAAAAATGTCTCTGTGTAATTAAAACTGAATTAAAAGTAAATTGTCATTCACTGATTGATTCAAAAAAATGCAAACAAATCATTTAGATTCTCTAAATCGATTGATAACATCTCAGCGTTGAATTGCGAACTATTTTCTTTGCGGCATTACACAAAAGTACTAAACTTCTGTAAATCCATCTTGTGGTATAAATATGGCGGCTGTTTCCGGAAAAAAAACGGGGAAAGTAAAGAAAAATAAAAGTTAATGAAGAAGAATCTAAACTTGTTTCCGTAACTTTGAACGAATGTTGTACAGCGCAGTGACAGTACTGAGCTGTGAAAATCCAACTTCAGATCACTGAAATTCATAATCAAAATTTACCTTCAAAAATATTTCAGCTTCATATTGTCATAGGCGGTTTCATCAACGTATAATTTTGCATTGTCAAAATAACAGTATTCAATATCATCTCTAAATCCTATTTAGTATCACTGACAGTTGACGCGCGGTTGGCATTGTCGCTAAGACACTGGCCTCTCACCTCTGAGTCCCGGGTTCGGTTCTCATATGGGTTTCGTGATGGTGGACGATCCGAGCTGGGCAGGTTTTCTCGGGGTTCTCTCATTTCCCCTGCGAGCCTCCCACCATACTTTCTCAGTCTTTCTCTCCATCTGTTCTCATTTTCGTGAGCACAATAGATCTAGCATCAATAGATCGCGGTGCTTGGCTTCCTGCAGCCCACATTCACCCCGTTCTAATCTAATCTAGTATCACTAAAGCCTATACCTCCAGCTCTACCATCTGCAGATCCTAGTGTAAAGATCCTTTAACCTTTAAGTTTAGTATATTCATCTTAACCTTCCCTCTGAAGGAACCCCCCCTTAAAGTACTTTCATCCATGGAGGGTCTATGTGTACAAATCCTAGAATTTTGCACTTTTCAGTGCCGTAGAGAGCTGAAGGAAAGATTGAGAAGAAAGCAGACAAGTACAGGAAAGAAAGGAAACATCCATGCCGATGCTGGGATTCGAACCCAGATTCCGATACATTGTTTCGTGGGAGGCCGCCAACTAATCCACTAGGTCATGCCGGTAACCTTTAATTCATGTATTACACATCATGGTTCCCTTAGTCTTGTCTTAGAAGCTTCCAGACTTCTTAACAGCCTTACTTAATATTGTTTTCTCTTAATATTTACCAGTGAAATGACGCAAACAGAAATAATGGACTGACAACCGAAGTACATATAAATTAAGATTCCATATTACTAAATCAGCTTGAACATTTTTTATGAGTTTAAGCGTTTTCCTATAGACTGCCTCTCTGATATTTCTATAGTATCTTTTAGTGCAATTTTCCTATTGAATAAATTCCTCTTGAGCTCAGATGGCATTCCACGCATTTTATAGCGAAGTTTAATGTTTAATCAGAAGTCTTCCATTGTAAACTTTGTCTAAAAATAGCTTCTAGAAGAAACTAAACATGGCTTCGTTTGCTTCCTAATTGGTTTTCGTAATCCTGCGATTCCAATGAAAAAGAAATTATTCTTTTCAGAAGAATTTAAGTTGATAAATTTTTCGTAGTATTCCATTCTTTTGATAATCAATTAATTGACAAGATTTTTTTTATATATACTTTCCTTAATTTATTTTTTCTTAAAATTTATTTATTTATTTATTTATTTATTTATTTATTATTATTATTATTATGTTTGTATGTTTCAAACCTTGGGTTTCCCCAGCAAAAACAATATGGCGGGTCAAGGACCAAAGCACATACTGCCAAGTGTAAAGATGTGTGCAAGAATGATTAGGGATGTGTGGTTGTGTCCATAAATTTCCTAACTATGCGTGTAGTGTTGAGTACAATAGCCTTCTGCAGTTGTGCGTAAGTGTTTTTGTGAAGTCCTAGTGTGCTGAGACTGTGGTGCAATGTGTGAGGCACCAGACCAGTGGCGGACAGGATGATGGGTACAACACGTACTCGGTCCTGTCTCCACTGCTTCTGGAGCTCGTGTGCTAGGTCTGTATATTTACTTATCTTGTCTGCATGAGTTTTCTGCATGTTCTTGCTGATAGGCACTGCAATATCAATGAGATAGGTCTGTTTGTTGACCTTATCAACAAGTGTGATGTCAGGTCTGTTGTGATGTATAGTTTTGTCTGTCTGAATGGGACGGTCCCAGTACGCTTTGGGTGACTCTAGTACGCTTTGGGTGACTCTAGTACGCTTTGTGGTGTGTTGTTATTATTATTATTATTATTAGTTTCATAATTCCTCAAAACGACGAAAAACGAAAATACTATATTTATACATTTGAATTATAATATCCACTCAATTCAAGAACATAATTTTTTTATTTTTTGGGAAAAAAAAAATAAAGTAAAATCTGTTTTATTTGCTTGGATTTTAATGCGGATTATTTTTAAATGTTTCAAACCGCGCGCAGTGGATTGATTAAAAGGACTTAATATTCATTTGAAAAAATATGATATTAACAGTTGTAGGATAGAAATCCATTGTTTAGATTCCAATGCTTTTCTGTGGGAATTTCTCAAGAAGACTCCGAATTATTACCGTGAACACGAACCAAGCGATACCCTACAATTTGAACCATTCGGACGATTCTGAGTAGCGGCCATCTTGAACCGGAAGTGGTTACATATTGGTCGAATTTACCATACCCGTTCTCAGCATAGTCTATTAAGTACAGAAACATCCCAGTTTTGTTCAGTTACCACTATTTTCCTGATCAAGTCAATGGTCACCACAAACCGGAAGAGGTCTGGACCGGAAGTCGGCTTTTTTTTTTCCTCCAAACCTACATATTTAAGGAGAGTCCAACCAGAGACAGAGACTCATGAAGGCTCGGAATTCAGGTGTGGGCTGTGAAAAACATGCACACAAAGAAATCCTAATATCTCCTTCTTAGAGAATCACTAAAAAATTCAGCTTATCGTTTCACTGTTTTCTGTATTATTGTTAATTGTTTTACATTCCTCAGAGTAAAGGTTACATTTGTTGTAACAATAACTCGAGAACATTTATTGTTTTTCATTTTTAGATTCCACCGAACTTCAGTTGTAATCAGAGCTTTCAATTGTGAAGCGTAAATCCAAAGATTGTTTTTATCGGAAAATAACTGCCGTGTTTTGTTTGCAATTTTTAACTTATTCTTTTTTTTTTTGAAAGCGCTACTGTTCAGTCATCGAATAGTGAAATAAATAATATGAGCAGGTTATCCATTTTTTGTTTCTTATTAGAATCCATAAAAACCTTTTTCTTCAATGATTAATGCCGTCATTTCGCTTTCGGAGATCAGATAGAGACGAGACTTTCAAATAACTTTCGTCTTTATTTCCCGATTATTGCACCTCTTAGCAGTTCTTGTCATCCACAATTTTCCCCGCGTTCTTGTAAATCAATCTCCCGTATTCAGGCCTTCACTTCGAATCGATATTGTTGGCGAGAGATGGCGCTTTCATCGCGTCGACCTCTACTCTATGTATTTATCTATATAAAAAGGACGAAAGCAATTCACTTGATGACACGGTCGTATTACGGGACTCGCCGGCACCTGCACCAGGTTTTGGGCAGTACTAACGGCGCTTGATTTACAGTTTTCCGAGCCTATTATTCTGCTCGCCTATAAAAGCCCATCGACAAAGGCGGTGACGGATTGTCCAGGCCCTCGACGATTGAATCGATCTCACAGCAGATTTGGAAACGGCAACTAAGAAAAAAATAGACCACTGCCCCGTATCAGTGCTCCCGTAAATTTATACCGTTTACCTGCTCAGACGTGCGGTAGTTATAAAAGCGAAGGCCGCCCGTAAATCATACCTGTTTACTAGGCTGTAATTGTCCTACGCCAGGTGCAATACAGATAGGGCGTAGTCTATCTAAATGCGGTGTGATTTAAAAGTCCAAGGAAATCATTCAAAAATATGGCATAGTGAAGTTTGTCACGTTCAGTCGAAGTGTTTATAGTGCCTGTAAAGTTGGGCAGTAACTCTATGGAAATTTATTTTAAGATAGAGTTTGTGTTAACTGTTTATCTTTTGTAAGACTGTATAAATCAGAGCAAGCATTTACGACTCCGGCGATAATTAGGAGTTTATTTGAAGTTTGTCAAATTTGCAGTTTGATGTCACTGATGACATCAGACAACACCAATAAAGCACTGTCACGTGACAGAATGTAAGGATTAACAGTTCCTATCGTTCGTAAATGTTTTAAAATAATAGTCATTAATTCATCGAGCAACACTAATAAAGCACTATCACGTGACAGAATGTAAGGATCAACAGTTCATATCGTTCGTAAATATGTTTTAAAATAATACTCATTAATTTTCCTCAAATCTTATACAACTTGTTATTAAAACGAAGAAATTGCAATAGCACATAAAATTCACTTTTACTTTCTTGGCGTTCACCAAATACTTGAAGATTTTGATGAAAACTTATCAGCGATGTATGTATAAATCCATCCGTTCTTAAAGTTGAACGACTGCTGATAAGCTACTGTAGAATGTGGAGGGGGTTATGATGGTTCTTGCCCTTCAACCAAAACAAAAAAGATATGTCCTATTATCGGAAGAATTTTCTATTGGTGTTGGAATAATTCTACAACCAATGAGAAAAGGTCAAAAATGATTAAGTTTCGGATGCAGGAGGATTTCTGCAGGGGGGAGTTCTGCTGCTTGGTCCAGTGCTAATCTATTTACAGAAACGGTCCGTTTTCTAAAATTAAGGGTTCAAATCTCTGTCAAGGAAATATTCTTAAGTCCCGCGAACACCATCCAACTTTCCACCAACTTTGAGTCCGCCAACTTTTTGTCAGCCGTCACAACATCCAACTCGCAAATGATTCGGCCGTGATAGAAGGAAATCCCATAATGCAGTGCGTTTCCCCAAGCAGATGTGGAAAATCCGAAAAAATCGAGGTTTACAAACCTCTTTGATAAATTCTGCCGCATACAATTACTGCATTTCAGTATAAACTTTATTTATGCGTTAAAGAAACTCGCAAAACTCTGATATTCATTGAGTACGAGCTTGTCTTCGACTCGAATCGGTGAACTCGTTTTAGACGCCATTTTTTTCCATGGGCGTGACGTCACGATTGACGCTGCCCTGTGATTGGGTAATTCCGACCGACTTCCCACCAACTTTCCGAGTTGCCCGTGCACAGCCAACTCGATTTGGCGGACTAAGTTGGTGGCAAGTCGATGAAAAACTGGCTCAAGACTGTCTCTATTAACTCGTGACGTCAAAATCGGCCGACTAAGTTGGTGGAAAGTTGTATGGTGTTCGCGGGGCTTTATATTCATTTGATAAAGAAACCAGCAGAAATTCATAGTTTGAAGAACTGTTTTTTACTTTTATCAATTTATTTTTCTAAACTTACTATATTTGGAATCTTTTTAAAAAATTAAAATGCAAAAGTATCGTAATTTTTAATATTAATTTGAGGTCCTGTTATTGGAGTAAGAATCAGAATTTCTTGCATATTTTCATTTGAACGTAGATGATTACTGTTGTAGACCGATAGATGGCAGTCAGTATCTCGCATCGAACGAGATCAACGTGAAATTACGTTCATCTTCTTCGGGTCTACCACAGGTTGTAAGAAATGTAACACAGGCTTTCTTCAATGAATAGGGCATCGCATGCTTGCTTTTTTTCTTCTCTGTTTGTCTCTTTCTTTATTTGTCTTTGTATGTACGCTCTTGAATTCAGGCTGGAGGAGCGGGTTCCAGCCCAGCGGAGGGCGAGGATATTTCCATGTTGAATTTTTCTCCAAACTGGTCATATGGTCCACCCAGCCCTCTGTTGAATGGGTACCGGGTTTCCTGGGGGTTAAAGGCGAGGGGGAACCCGATCTCAACTAAATCATTTTGGTCAGGAAACTAAATACTGTAATTAATCTAATGCGCACAACTTCAAAACTACTGGACTGATTTTCATAAAATTTGGTACGTGGCTTATTTATGGTTCAACCGAAAAAGTAAACCACTTATTTCGGTCTCATTCCCCCCCCCCCCCCCCCCCCCCCCCCATAATTGACGCCCCCGAAATCTTTCGCTGAAGTGGCTGGGCTGAGTCTGATCACGTGATAAAATGCGAGTCTGATCACGTGACTCGCCCTCTCCTAGTTCTCAAAGAATTCGTTTCAGTTTGATGTATTACATTCCACGTGGTTAAATTTAAACACTTCAATGTTAAGACCTTATAAAAAATATGATAATTTATGCCGATAGAGGGCGAGTTTTGTAAGAGAAGATTCATGAAAATTTCATAGCTTTCATAAGAAGAGAATCCTTGACAGTTAAGAAATGCTTCGGTTATTGATTCAGATGGTCATAAACACACTGAATACATTGAATCAAAAGGAGACTATTTCATTGTTTATTTTCATGGAAATATAAGTGATTCTGTGTGATTAAAGGTAGACATATTCATTTTAGAAGAGTATATTTTTGAATGTTAGTCAGTGCTAGTGAAATACAGGCATATCGTGGTATTACGACATGTTATATTCCAGAAAGTTGTCAAAATCGTCGGATTGTGATGCACTACATTTATTTTTTTAACGCCATTACGTTATTTTACGTTTTAGTCACAAGAAAAACATGGAAGTCTTAAACAGTTTATTATTCACTTAATCTCTTAGCCTAATATAAACGCATTCAGTTCATACCGTGTTTGTAAACACGACGATGCCATGACGGCCGCCGAGGCGGTAGCGTTGGATCGAGAAAGTCTCGTAACTGTCTGTCGCAAAATATTGAAAACTGTCGTATAAACGAAGAGTCGGAAAGCGTGTTAATGCAAAGCCGAGTTTACTGTATAGTAACTCAATAAAAATAAATAAAAAATATAAAAAACATTAATGGCTGAGAACAAGTGTTTACTAGAAGACATCCCAAAACAGCCGTTTCTCGCTTAGTTGGCGATCATCAGCTGTGAGTAGTCCCCAGACAAACAAAAAGGTCTCAATACGGAGTTGAATGAAAATATCAGTAAGAAAAAAAAAGTGATATGTGATGATCGCCAATTAAGCGAGAAACAGCAATTCTGGGATATCCCCTAGTAAACACTTTGTCTCTACCTTAAATGTTTATATAATTTTAAGACATAATTTTATTTTATTTAGTTGCGCAAAAAAAAAAAAAAAATCATTGAGGCTGGCAAAGGTCAACGCATGAATTTCTTTATTTTTCATATGTATTTTTTGTGATAATATTTATATTGTACTATATTTTTTCTTACGAATAAAGATTTTTTCTAAAAAATTATTAACTTTTTTGAGCTTTTTAAATTAATTTTAAAATTGAGTTTATTTCTTTTAAACATTGGCTTAAAAATATAAAAAACTATGTATCAATAAAGAATTATCTTTATCCATTTTTTGGGGTTCATTGAAATCTGTTTTCCGTTCTTGTATCGTTACATAATCTTTAAGGTTTTCATAACTGCTTTGAGACTTTAATTTGGCCCAGATGGTCGTCGATTTCCTTCGTTTTGATGCACGAATTGTTTTACCATTTAATTTCATGGGCATTTGCTTCCCGATATTCGAACCCAAAGTAATTTGCTTTGAATTTTTGTGTTTTCCCCCTGAATTGATTGGGTAGACTTTGCTGCTGCAACCTATGTAAATTGTAATTTTCTTTTTCCTCCTTCATCCTCAGATTCCGTCTTTTGCAAGTTATTAAATTCCAACCCTTCTTCCATATCATTCGAATTTGCAGGAAAAGAAAGAAAAGATTATTTTTTCTTCTTCTTCGTATGAATGATAATATCTACTTTGTTATGAATATCCGTGTGGGTATTATCCACACAGATCTCTACGAATTGAATAAAAATAATATCAGAGATTATTACAAAGGAAAGAGAATTTTAAATCAGTAAATATGCTTTCGCAGACTAGGCCAACATCAACGGGAATCCTAAACAGCTGTTTCATCTTTTTTAGGAATCATCAGCAGAATTTACCCTTGATGCTAGGCTCAGATTGCGCGAAAGTTAAAACAAAATCATTCTCGCTCCCGGGAATGGCCTTCGAGAACAAAAACAATCAAATAAAAAAATAATCCTGATAAATCCACAGTATTAATCCCATGTCCTTTCACTGAAAGGCACTAAGGGATTTAATTATAAATAAGAAACAAGAAAAATATCATAAGTGCATGATGAAAATGCAATGAAACTGTAATGCTTTGTGCGAAAGCATATTTACTGCCCAGTTGTGGGTTGTTTTTTTTTTATTTATAAATTATTATGACGTTAAATGTTGCTTTTTAAAGGAAATTTTATTATTAAAATTATATGATAAAATTCTTACTTCGAAAATGTTATTTATTTTTATAATAGCTTTTAATAGTAAATACAGTATTTAATATTGAGATATCTTTTATTCTTCCTCCCTCTCCCTAAATTTCGGTGCAAAAGAAAAATATTAAATTGCGTATGGAGGTTTCTTTAAAACTTGATACGATGAATTCGGAGTTGGAAATCATTTTCTAAATCAACTATTTCCGTAATATTTATTTTTTTCAAGTTTAATAGCAGTAATCTTGCATGTGGTAATTAAATTGTAAGCATAGAAACTTTGTTTCGTAATTCAACTCGGAATTCTTACATCCGACCAGATTTGATTTATCCGTACTGTGCGAAACCGAACTTTGTTTAAATAGCTCGGATACTTGACGTTCTGCTGTAATTCGGAAACAGTTAAAGGTTCAGTCATTTAAGTTTCAGGATAGGTTTAGGCGATGAATCGCGAAGTCGCGGTCATTTGAGAAATAATCCGCTATTCTTGATGCATTTCCACGGAACATCCCTTTTTCTTTGGTTGGAAGTTGGCCTTGCGGTTTATGCTGTCATATTCAAATGCCATTAAATTTTTCCGTTTAGAGCTAATGTCTAACAGATGGATGTTGACGATCCCGTATTTTCGTGATTTCACGTAATTTACGCGAGAATAGTCTCTATCCATGTCTTCTCACAAAATATTGAAATATTTAAATGAATTATAATACGGGGAAATCCATGAAACTTTTACTACATTTTAATATAGTTTTAATAAATTGAAAACGGTCAATAAACAAACAATAAATTCATTACGTAGCGATTTCCTAGTGACAGACATTAAAAATACTAAATTCCTAGAGACCTGCTGAAGAGGCTAATGGCGAGATCTCGTGTTTTTCGTAATTCTCGCGCAAACGTGATCGTCAATATCCATCTGTTAGACATTACAATAACAAACTTAACCTAGAAGATGAAATTTAAATGATAACCGTAGTCGTGTGATTGTGCTACGGGGCCGATGGGTAATTTTACTTCGCGGCGCTCTGATCACACTACCTCGTGATTCCTAATTTTTTTAAACCGATACTTTAAAAATTCTATTTATTATTACATGCTGTTCTTGTAAATACAATAACATTGATATCCGTGGAAAATTTAATCTGAGATAAATTAAGATGATAATTTGACTAACACTGGGATTTTCAGCATTCGGTATTTTCTTAATCTATTTTATTTTCTCCATCATTTTCTTCTGACAATGATAAATGTGATAAATGTTCTTATTCCAATTTTTCTCTGAACAATCCGGCATTTTTCTATCATCATAATTATAGACTTACGTTCTCTCCAATCAACTGTGGAAGGGGTGGTGGGTCTTGGCTTGAACTTTGACCGTTCCAAAAGAGAATGGTATTTTGTAGGAAGGGTGGACTGTATAATTGAAAGAGATGGTCTTATTTGTCCTGAGGCTCTTCGTAAGGCGACCTCTGGGGGTCAGTCGGGCAAATTCCATTATACAGAAGCTTGTAAGCAGAATCAGTCGATGCCATTACGGAAGCAGTGGGTGGTGAAAGGTTTTCCACCGCCCACACTGCAGACGCAAACGGAAGGGAGAAGGGGTGGATGATGGTAAAGTACTTCTCCGCAAATCGTAAGTAGGTGTTGTGGATGCTGATCTCATCGTGGTGTAATAACTACCATTTGACAATTGATTGTAATGATTTTAACCAAACGACACCAGCCGCGTCTTCGGCGAGTGAATGTGAAGTGGAGTCAATGTAGCGTGAGGGGGCGAAGATTCTGGAAGTTCAATTTAACATCGAAATCTTCAGATCAAACTTAAAACGTAGAAACGACATCACGTTATAAAGACCCTTGATGTGTAATACATTGAATAAACACTAGGCTTTTAAAACAAAAATAATAACAACATTTTCTTCTAAATTCAGGCGCAACAAAATCTGTATTTATTTACCCCTGAAGATGTGAGGGAAAGTCGTAGATAATGTTTTTATAGACTGGACTTGAGAGTTATGGAACTTTCACATTTGTTTGTGCAAACATCACGCTAAAATGGCTGTACCGATTTTATTGATACTTGATAGGGTGATTTTGTTTTTGTTCTCTTCTTTCATAATATTAAAAAATAATCGATTATGAATAATAATATAATTTTAAAATTCCTATACAATTTTATTTACATATAATTTATTTCACGACTTAACTGCTAGAAGTCGCTTTTTTTGAAAAAAACGTGATATACTTATTATCTTCAATAACATTATAATGGATATGCGTACGCAGATTAGGACTGAGGGGCCCTTGTACTTCCCGAAATCTCGAAAGTCTTAAATAGAATAAGTTCAACAGAATAACACAATAACAGAAAGTTATTGTTTGAAGCAAAGTGCAGCAATTTTAATTATTACTACATTAACTAAGTTTCTGGAGATCAGATGTCGAACAATGATATATACTTTTCATAAGATGAGTATAAAAGAAGAACTGTATTATATTATAGCAATCTAATTGAAATAGTGTTTATTATTGTTAGTTATATAACAATGGAATGCAGGAATTTGTTAATTATAAATTTAATTAATATAATAAAGTTATTGTAAGTTATCATTAGAACATTGTAATTGAGATATATGATTTATAATAGTGTTACATAGCAGTAATATAAGTTATTTTCATTTGTTGAAGTATTGAATGTTACCGGTAACATACTAATAAGTTGCAAAATAAAACAATTAAAATAACAGTATTATAGTAATGTAATAATTGTATAAGATTATTTTTCACTATTTTAATTCCATACTAAAAATATATTAAGTAATTTAATTTCTCGCTTTAATTTTATTAAATTTTATCAAATGCATTTTTTTTATGGTTGGATTAAGAAAATAAAAAAAATGAAAGATGCATAACCAACAAAGTTGCTTACAAGTTCTGTTTTTCTTAGAAGTAAGTGCAGAACGTTGTAATTTCCTCGTGTTCCTAATACGTTTTGGTGTTATATTTCTTATTAGTTGAAGACATGACTGAAAATCAATACCTTTCCTTGAAAGTTGTCTTTTATCACAAAGAAAAAAATTCTCGCCATTCTTTGAAATCTAAGGAGCCTTTCTTGCAGAAGAGGACCAATCTATTTATAATAAGATCCTCTTTATCAGAGATTGTCTCTAGAAAGTTCCTACTCTTAGATTAATAGAATAAGTTTTTTCTCTTTATCTTAAGCAACAGGAAGTCATTCGTTCTCTGACCTGTTTCGTTTCTCCTTGAATTTTATGATGTATTTAAAGTTGGCGTAAAATTTTTTTATGAACAAATGAAATGCTAGTAAGCATCTATAACTATTTTCTGCCTCCATTCTCTGTCTTGTCTTTCATTGTCTGCATTTTTCTTATTTCTGTACAGGAATGAGTTTTAACATTTTTTTAAAATTTCAATAGAAATGTGTAAAATGTACACACATGCAAATAAGAAGCAAACTTAATAATTTATATTAGAATCATTGATAAAGCCGTACATTGTGATTGGTTTTCTAATCTCTTTCCCTTCCTTGTTTCTAGTTGAAATTTTTATCTCTTTTCCTCTCTTAATTTTTTTTTTTCCAATACGTTACATTCGATTTCACCTCTAACAATTTTCTTCATAGAAGTATCTGCTGAAGAGCATATCTTATTACTTATTTATAATTCTGTACACTGTGAAATTCAAAGATTAGACTACTGTGTTTTATAACAATATTTCTTTTTCGAATTTCGTTAATATGTTCAACTCCTCCGCTTCTAAAGTACAAAAAATAATATATATATTTTACGGTCATTTTAAGAGCTTTCAGCTGCTGCTATAAAGAAAATTATTAGGGGTGAAGTCGAATGGAGCCTATTATTAGAAAACTTCAGTAGGAAAAAAACAATACATAAATAAGAATTTCATGCAGTAGCACTTCATTGACAAGATATTTTGGAACCACTGTTTTAACATGATACTTTTTAAGACTTTCTTTGCCAGCTTTTAAGTGTTGCATTTTGTCGTTAAGATATCAATATTCGGTAAACAAGTGTCTTTCACATTCCTTGATAAGGACTTATCTTTCTCACTTGGAAGGGTTTGACTATTAATGACACTACCATTACCTAATTTTACGAGAATTCTTATCATTTTGTCAGTCATAAAAGGGGTCGTTAATATATTCAAAGTTAGTCTGTTCCATTCGCTGATCCATCTTTTCGAACACTGGAAAGGAATAACAGGTGCTTAGAAGGTACAGTTTCCAGACATGAAACTAGAAGAACGAACTCAAAGTTTTCTTAATATGTTACTAGACGGCTGTCCGTCGCTTTGCTCTGCACGTCTCGCAGGTCGAACGAAAAAAATCATTTTATTTATTCACAAAAAAGAATTACATCATGTAAACTTAAAACTAAAAATAAAGTTTAAATTTAAAAAAAAATGCAATAGAAAATTGAAATCCATTTGTAACAGTCGGAAATTTGTTGCCTAGCAATGCGCCTGTGAAATTACATTGTTGCGGACGGGGTTGACCTAGCAACAATACTCCTGTTGCCTAGCAACGCGCATGCGAATTCTTGTGAAATTCAATTGTTGGCAATCATACGCAGGCATGCAAGCATGCACACAGTTTCTTAATAACGCATATTCCTTTCAAATTCATTATTATTTATTTTTTTTAATTTGTGAAAACTATACAAATGAAAATCCTATATTTGTTTTTAAATGATAACATTTGCTAAATCCAAACTATAAGCATTTTCTATTTCTGTAAAAACTAATTTAATTTGCACTATTTTCTTGTCAAAGTCCATAATTTTAATCCGTTGTTACACATAACTGTATTAACGCTGAAGAACAACAATGATTTGTAATGACATTCAACAAGACATCATAGCGTTGCAGCACGTGGTAATTCGTTTTAAATTTGTGAGTGCAATATTTAGATCTCAATTTACGGGTTTAGTCAATTTTCGTCCAGGAAAAAAGAAATACAGTAAAATTTTACTGTAATTTTTAAGAAAAACAGACCAGCAATATTTCAAGATAAAAAGGCACTAAGTTCTTTCTGGAATTTGGTTTGGTTTCGGAGAACTAGTTCTGTATAATTTTGATAATATTCAGTAGTCGAATGATCCGCCATCTTGATTTTTACTACGATTGGCCCTCTAGCGGCAACAAAAAACATAACACAAGAATCGATCACAACTAGCTCAATCCGTTTGTATGTTTGTTTTGTGGTAAAACAATACATTAGCAATGGACGGCTAAGTTTCTGACGTCCACGCTCAGTTTTTCGTTTAGAGAATGCAATTCATTTGAGACCTTTTAATTACTGTCTCCTCGTTAGGCTTATTTTTGAACCTTTTTTGATATTTGAAGACATACGATGGCGCGAATCAAAAAGAAATAAAAGTCAGAGCTCTGATGATGATGATGCTCTCTGTCTGATTGGAAAGGAATTAATAAGAACTAATTAAGTTAAGGAGCTTTTGAAAGGAACCCTAATCTGCTTCGTTTCTTCCTTGATTGAAGAGAATCTACGGCAGAAGAGAAGGTCCTCTGAGATTAAACGCTAGAATTTTTTTATTATTATTTTTTTTATCTATTGGTTCCAGAACCTTTATTCTACTTCCCGAAGAACTAAATTAATCTTATTTTAATTAGAGGTTAAATCACATTATTGTGTTGACAACCCTGAGAAATTTAAAAGTTCCTGATTTTTTTTTAAATTCTGTTTCTAATTATTGAGTACTGTAATCTTTCAACCAAAAAAAAAAAAAAAATAGCAGGTCCACATTCTTAAAATTTACGCTCTTAAATACGCCCTTATTTATCAAAATATGCTCTAAAAATTAAAAAAGGTCAAAGGATGCTTTACACCCCCGCTAATCGACGCTTCGCTTAACCGACCCTTTTCAGCTACAATCATACCCCGATAAAAAATCTTGTACCTTGCCTAACCATAGGCGAGGTATGTCCATATATGCAGGCATGTGAAATCCTGTATCGCATACATTAGGTTCTATAAAGTAAGAAAACCTAAAATTAAACAGATTTAATTACTTTTGTATCAATATCTCGTTCTCTGTGTGTTTTTCCACAAGGATATTGTACCACTTTTCAGTGAACCTGCAATCTTTGTCATTTCTGTTCAGGCATTCGCCAATTTAAAATCTCCCATCCTAGTGGAAGTTTAAAGCTATATGTAGGTCCTTATCTTATTTTTTGATCTTTTTTCTATTTACCCTTTTTATTCTTCGTTGACATTGTTTTTTTCATATCCTGCAAAAAAAATAAGAATAAAAATTTTTGCACTTCTTTGTAACTATCTGTACCCGGCATCCGTTGCAATGCCACTCAAAGAAAGAGTTTGTGTTTTAATTCTGTTTATTGAAGTGCTTTTGGATACACAATATTTTTTGTTTTTCCGTCTAGTGCATACACGAGTAAATCAGAAGGTTTTCCGACGCGTGAGCAGGCCACATACAGCTGCCCATGTGTGACGCCTGGATTTTCCAAATTTAGTCCACACACTTGTAGCGATTGTCCCTGTGCTTTGTTGATCACAGCTGGTTTATCATGTTGGTCATAGCAAATACGAGTCGTACCGTAAACTGCAAACATTGAAACCGGACATATACTCATTTGTTGAAACGACTCGCGCACCACATATTGTAAAATGGTTCTACTAATCCAGAAACATTCGCGGGCACAACAACTCATCAAAGTTTCATCACAATCTGATGAATGGTATAGGAACGCATACGGGACAAACAATCAAAGTAACATTCATTTTTATATATTAAGATAAAAATAATAAACAAAAGAACCTGGTTTAAATTATAAAAACTCGACGTTTAGGACATCACTTCATGGTCATTGTCAATGTCAGATAAAGGAAGGAAATAATGAAATATTTTTTATTTATTTTTTCTTCCTTATCCTCACATTTTCTATTTTCTTCAAGCTCTTGCCCGTCTTCCATTGTTTGGTTCTTTACTCATGGGTTCACTATTTCTTTACATTCAAAACTGTATTTGTTTGTTTGTTTGTTTTCCTGTAGAGCAAGTCCCAAAGTGTACGGGCAAATACTTGTCTCTGCTTCGCTTCATGATAGAAGCCAGTTGTTTGTACCGAGTCACAAATCATTGAAAATCAAAACGAATGTAAAAGAAAAAGCTGTCTTGGGAAACAATATTTTTAATGAATTATAACAATTTTCCAACTTCGTCGTATTTTTGAATATTAAAATAAAAAATATAGGGCCTAACCAGGCATCCGGAACCTTACTCACTTGTTAATGGGGCCCTAAAATCTGTTTGGTAAATTTACATAATCACTTTATTACTACTGTATACAATTCTTCATATTTCGCCACGTATGCCATATATATTGTATAGTAATAAAGTGATTGTGTAAGTTTTAATGTTTTATTGTGTGATATTTTTTTTGTAAATTAGCTAGCTTCCGGATCCCGCAGATAAACGAAGATAATAAAAAAATGGAACATAGCATTTCCCCCTCCCCAAGAAAAAACAACTAAAAAATATATTTTCAGTATCACGCTTTAAGTACATGATAGTTAGTCCTAAAAAGTGACACAAACAACCGAATGTAGCTGACCTTCAGCTAATCGACACACACGCTTCGCTCGGGTGCTGTTGGTGCTTCGTATCAACAGCTTTCCGCTTTGCGGGAAAGTGGCAACCAGAGGCAGTCGGCGATGTATCTGGGCGCGGTTCCCGTATTCTGTTCCTCAGCCCAACATTCACATTGCTTACTTATAAAAATTTCATCTTTATCCAAACAGTATAATAATAGGGCGCCACTCTCTGATTTGGCTGTTGAATTCCTCATATGAAAGAGCTGGACAAGCGCCCAACGTAAAGGACATAGATATAATTGAAAAACCCGCCATATTGGCAGAACGCTGAATATACAGTATATAGCCTTACATTCTCAATACAGGGTATCCGACAAGTCCCGCATCATAGGAGATAAAACTTGTTTGTCTTTTATCATAAGTAAATTATAATATTTGCTTTATATATGAGTGCCCCAAAGTTCCAAACATGTCTGGAGACGACACTTCAGAACACTGTGTTATGCAGAACACTGTGTAACATATCAGCAGTGGTTTCACGACATGATTCCTCGATCCGTGTTCGTAGATGTTGCAGATCACAAATCTTCACTTGGTACACCTTTTCTTTAAGATTCTTAATGAAGTTTCGTCTCCAGACATGTTTGAAACTTGGGGGCATTCAAATATAGAGCAAATATTATAATTTACTTATGATAAAAGACAAACAAATGATATCTCCTATGATGCGGGACTTTTCGGACACCCTGTAGAATACAACCTAAGCTTTTTATTGTATCCTTACAATTCATTGCGTCTTTCTGTATATTATCTGTTGTATTTTTTTCCATTATTTTTATTTAAAGATTAACTTTTAAAGATTTTAATAACTATATTTTTCGTAATTTAAAATTGTAAGATTTAGTTACTGTTAACAGCTAACATTCTTAAGAAGACTTAATTATAATTAAATATATTATATATAAAATAAAGATAGAGCATACTTTTTAGATATGCCATGTACTTTTACTGACAGTTCAGTGCTCTCAAATTTTTGAGACATTTCACACATTACCTACAATGTACATTAGGCTTAATCCGCAGACAGTTCGTGGAAGCAGCAATGAAAATAATTAATTGGGTAAAGTTTAATTAGCATTCATTAACTTTGCAGATATTCTGCGTCTTAGCAGCTTCCGCGAGGGCTCTAACATCTGTAAGCTAGAACCCGTGACCTTTTCAACTCTGGGTTCTGTTTCGGATTTCAAAATTAATTCAAGATTCCCGACGGCCGTTGAGAACTGTTTTGAAAATGGAAATGTTTATTTTAAAACAAATCGTCAAAAATGATAAGGTAATAATACAGAGATTTTATACTAATCTCAGATTGTTAGACTAGAGCTCTACAGACCAAAGAACTCAGGAATAAGTAATTTTTCAGGAAAATATTAAATTTGAATATTTCATTTATTTTCCTTTTCTCAATAATTTGGCCCCTAATAGATTAGTTACATTTACTAGTTAGCAGTAGTTAAAAATCCGGAAGAAAAAAAAAATTGTAAGTAAACAGAAATATGGGACCTCCAAATTTAATATCAAAAATTAAAAATATTTTATTTTTAATACGTAATTTTTCTTATTATTTATATTTTCATATTTTTACGTTTGTCACTCAATTAATGATAAAATATGAAAGATTATATTAAAAGTATATACATGGAACCGGTTTCAAGCATATAAAAATGGCTTCTCATCAGCCTGAGTCCCATATTTTAAATTTGGGAGGTCCCATATTTCTGTTTACTTAACAATTTTCTTTATTTTAAAAATCCATGTGCTATCCAGCCTTAATGAATTTTCTATGCACAATTAAAGAAAAGGCCTAATATACTGTAAACACATTAAAATGTTGAAACCCAGTGTTTACTAGATGACATCCCAAAACAGCTGTTCCTCGCTAAATTGGCGATCATCAGTAAACAATAGTCACTGTAAACATCGAAATTTTATAGTTGATTATCTACAAAATTAGGTTAATCAGTTTTGATTAGCAGGATATGTAATTTTTTTTTATTGTTTCAATAACAAAATACAGTCAAGTCTTGCTGAGAATTTATTAAAATCCCAATTTCAATTTAATAAATACTCAATTTAGACAAATTCAGATTAAAGTCTAAATAATTAAGTTACAAGAAAATTCAAATATTAATCAAAATAATATTGTCACTTAACAGCAATAAAAGTGGAAAAAGTAAAATTGATAAATTAACATTTAAGATATATACAGGGCGTATCAAAACTCTCTGTACAAATGTTAATGGGAGATAGGATGTCCGTTGACGGCAACCTTCGGTGCTAGAGAGGCAAAGAGGGGAACGGAGAACGGACTTGTGTTTGCCGGGGTATTCGCAAATCGAATTGGAGCGTTTCACGACTGCCGAGATGGCTGACACGCATCTTTTTGCGAAATGCCAGGAATTTTTTTTAAAATGTACGGCAATCAATGCTTCGACGCCGTCATGCATTGCCGTTGCCGGCCGCCACTTTGATACCCGTATTTGAATAAACATGTTTCCATTCATTTAAGTTTCTTTTGGTTTTCCGTACCTTCTCTCTAGCTGATTGCAGCGCCGTTAAATAGCGCCCTCTAGCACCGAAGGTTGCCGTCAGAGGATATACATTCATAAACGAAAAACAATAAGCTTTGATATATATATATATATATAATAATTTCGAATCGAAACTAGATATTCATACGCCTATTAGATTACATGGGCCTCTTTACCGGTTGTCATTGGCAGAAAAATAGATCTCGATATTCATTTTGGTTAAACGAAAAAGTCCGCGATTCTGGTATTTTTTAAAAATATAATGTATTTGACGCATTTTCGTGATATTAGGGTGGGTATAGAGTCTCAATTACTGTAAATAATAAGGAAACAAGAACATTAATTTACACCTTTGATTTGATTTTAGGCGAAAAAACGGTAAATTTTGGAATTTTACAATTATACAACTTTTCCAAAATAAAAGGGTCCAAGACCAAATCGCGTTATATCCGAATTCGCGATATAAACAACCGCGTTATAACCGAGCTTCAGTGTAATATACAGTTTTAATTTTTGCACTAAATCACTGCATGCTAAGTATGCTTAGGAGATATTTAGCATGCAGTGATGGAAGTGGGTATTTAATTTCCGACTGGTGAGGGGGAGGTAAGAGGTTGTGACTAAAAGCGCTCGTATTTTACGGTGGACTGTAAATACATAGCTCGTTATCCTATTTTTAATGCAACAGTCTAACTGTTTAAGCGTGATGCGGTCACTGACAGACAAAGAGAAATGTTTCAATTGAATAATACAGTTGGGCCATTACTCGTAATAGTCTGATTAAATATCTAGTTTTGATAATTTTCAATTTGATATCGTAAATATAATCCTACAGAAAACACACACTTTTAGACATTGTTATAAAATGAATGAAAAAAAGAAACAAAAACACCATGACAAGATAGTATCGATGGAATTCAGGATTGACCTGTACATTGCAATAATCGTGCTTTATGTCAAATTTCATGAAAATTGATTCGGTCCCTACGCACAGAAATGGTACATTGATGTATCACTAACAATAATTATTGAGAGGGGGGGGGTTTCAAATTCTTATTTATTTATTTTTTTTTCATATTTTAATTTGCTAATATGAGGACGGTTGAATTAAGATACTGTCAGAATGGTAGAACAAATTGACGAATGGCAAAATCTAAAGGCCAAGATCACAGTCTTAAAAATTTAACTGCATACGCATTATTAAAAAGCGTTATAGGTACGTACGTATAATAAAAAGCGAAATTTAACGACCACAATAATTTATAAACCGAGAAAAAAAACCAGTAAATATGCTTTCGCATACTGAGCCAACATCAACGGCAATCCTGAACAGCTGTTTCATCCTTATTAGGAATCATCAGCTGAAGTTACCCTTGATGTTAGGCTCAGACTGCGGGAAAGTTAAAGGAAAACCATTCTCGCTCCCAGGAATGGGCTCCGAGATAAAAAAACAATCAAATAAAAAATAATCCTGTTAAATCCACAGTGTTAATCCCTTGTCCTTTCACTGAAAGGCACTAAGGAATTTAATTATAATTTTAAAGTACTTTTACGTGTGCGGAAATAACTAAATAAAAAATAGAATAAGAAACAGCATACTCACACAAAAAAAATAAAAGATTTATAAAACATTTAAAAAAAAACTTAGGAGTCTTTCGAGTTCCTCCGCGGAACTCCTCTTCAACATCAAATTTAATTATAAATAATAAGAAAAACATCATAAGTGCGTGATGAAAATGCAATGAAAATGCAATGATGATAATGCAATGTGTGTGAAAGCATATTTTCTGTCCAGTTGTTTTTGGTTTTTTTTTTCTTTCTTGATTAATACGTATGTGTGTCATCACGAATCCCAAACTCTTTTCCTATTATTTTTCTAAGGTTTAATTTGCTACATTATCTTTGATGTATGTTTTTATTTAGCATTTAAAACACCCAACTCTAGACAACACCTTTCCCCGACAAAATAAAGTGAATATTTTAAAAATAAACTTTCTTTGTGAGTCCATGAATAGAGGAGCGGTGTTTGTGAATGAACTAAAGAAAGAAAGTCAGAAGAAGAAAAAACAGAGAGAGAATATTCTAGATGGTAGAAACCGAAAGAGTGGGTTTTTCATGACTTAGCATTTTGAAAAGAGGGTTAGGAAAGACCCCTCTTTTTCCTCATCTTTTCTTTTTCCTTCCTTTATCTTCGGGACTTTGCGCGTACACGGTGGAAATTTCATTATGTACTTTGCAGAGCCCAGTAATGGAATTTGAAGTCGGCGTCCGACTGTCAAATTGGGGAGACACACGACTTCTCGGTGGGTGCGCGTCTCCACCTTCATTTATCTCACTTTCAATTAAGAAACGAAGGCATATTTCATCCAGTCTCTATCTTCTCAAACTTACTGAGATAATGGAAATTGAACAAAGGCAAGAAGCGATGATAAAACAGGAATTGGAAGGTGCGAAAAGTAGGGGAGAGGGGGGGGGGGATTCCTTCCAATTCGTACGATTCCACATCCCAATTTGATAAGAGCAATAATTTCCTGATTTTTTTATCTGGTATTTATTTTTTATTTTTTTTATTTTCGTTAATTTCCGTAATGTTCTTTTTTTTCTGAGTTCCGTCCTCTCTCTCATTATCTGTTTTTGAGTAAGAGATGTTAATCTCTTTCTAATTGCATTTTGTGCTCCTGCGCGTGGCCAACAAAATATAACGGGGAGAGCCTGATAATAACTTTAAAATAAATAACTAATAATGACAGTCAGTCCTAAACCGTTTACACAGCTTAAGATTGTCAGTTAAGTCTGCAGAGCGGCTGTAGACTGCATAAATAGAATTGACTCTTGTCACTGAATCTTCATTTAATTAAGAACAACTGGGTTTGCGTGAACAGGAGTAGCTTTCCAAATAAACTGATAAGTCATCGTGTATCATAGTAAGGTACAAAATACCGCGCGGTTGGCGTTATCGCTATGACATAGGCCTCTCAATTTCTGAGTACCGCGGACGATCCGCGCTGGGCAGGTTTTCTGGGGGTTCTCCCGTTTCCCCTCACTTCTCCTACCCTACATTCTCAGTCTTTCTCTCCGTCTGCCTTTACTTCTGGTGGTACAAATACACCTCTGGTCGCAGTGCTTGGCTTCCCTGCCACTCACATTCACCACATACACATAAGGTACAAAACAAAGCTATGTTTAAGATATAGATCTCTTTTACATAATGTTAGCATGCAAGTTAAAAAAAAAGCGCCAAATAAACATTTTACTAAAATGTCAGCTTCTTTGTTATTCGTCAAAGCCTCGTATTGGAGTCGAAACCGGTTGTGAACTTTTTAATTGTAAATATTTTTATTTTTTTTTAACTAGTTTTGTTTGTTGCTCTCCGCAATTTTTTAATTTAAGCATTTTACTGTAGCAGCAAATTATAGTAGCAGCGACTTTAGTGATTCCCAACTTACGATCACACAGATTGCCGTCGGTTCGAATCTCGTAATGAAGTCGTGAACTACCTGTGTTGGCGTTTATTTCACTCTTTTTCATCCTCCCAAACTTCACCAGATTTCGTTCTGTTTACACTTGAAGTCCTTCTTTACTGATGTAATAGAAAGCATCCCAGGTCAGGTTTGTTTCGGGATCTTTATTTTTTTCTTTTTGGAAATTCCTTATTATGTTATGGATAGTACATAAGGAAAGAGATTTCATTATTGATCTATGCAGATAAAAAGACCTTAAGGTCCTTTAAGTCTTCCGACGGAGTCATCTCTTCCTTGCATTTTTTAAGATCTTCTCTGAATGTTTCTCTATATGATTGACATTGCTCTGGAATTAAATCGACTAACTTCTCGTTTTCTTTTCTCCTGTGTCTGATGATTTATTTAAAACTGATAACAGTGTTTTCCGATGAACTTTTCAACGGAATCTTAATAAATAATAAACAAATATATCTTACTTTTTTTCCTCTCTGAAGATATCAAAACATTGGATTGATTGCTAACTTTATTTTTAAGTAATTAAGGAAGTAGAATAAATGATTGCTAACATTTTTTTCTTATTTTTCTTTTTATGTGCTGTTTGCTGACGATGTAAAGGTAAGAGGATTTTTGTGTTTTGTTTTTATGTTCTTCTTAGAGACACGAATAAGAGCACAGAGAAAGGGTAACGCTATGTCTACAATGAAAAAAAGGATAAATTTAATATTTATGAAGTCATTAAAGTTTTGATTGTTATTTGTTATTATTAGTATTTAGAAAAATCATTAATGATTTTTAAAAATAATATTTATATAAATTTATAAAAAAATATTATGTAACTTAATACAAATACATCACATAACAGTTAATTACATTAATTTTATAAAATTAAGTATAGGTATAAAATTTGTAATTTATTAAGTATAATTAAGTATGTTTTAAAAAAAAATTATAATTTTTTTATCCTCTTTAGATGAGAAAAAAAATTAAATGACAAATACATGAACATTCATCAATATAATAATATTAATATATATCAATATAATAATATTGATAAATTTTCATATATTTGTCATTTAATTTTTTTTTCTCATCTAAAGAGAATAAATAATTTATAATTTTTTTAAAACAATCAATATACTTAATTTTATAAAATTAATATAAATAACTGTTAATGTAATGTAATTTGTATTATATAATATTTTTTTATAAATTTATATAAATATTATTTTCATTTTTACACAAAAATCCTTAATGTTTAATGATTTAGAAAAAAAATCAATTCTGATTTTTTTTTTTTTTTTTTGTAAATATAATTATTATTGTTTGTTTATATTTACAAAAACTTTACATAATGTAAATATTTCACATTAATTGGAGTAATTTCAAAATTTAATAAATGAATTCTTTTAAAAAATATATAATATTTTTTTATCATATTTAGATAGTATCATATATATGTTTGTTTAGGAAAAACCAAATAAATTTAAGTGACGAATATATAACATTTTATCGACCCTGCAATATATTACAGCAAATTTGTTTGGTTATATTTTTCTTTCTAAATATATATTGCATGTTGATATTGTCACTATAGCTAATATAGCACTTAAAACGTTTGATAGGAGTTTTACGCCTAGTGCGGCTGAATATATATTCTCTAATAATAAAAAAAATTAAAAAAAAAAAAAAATCGTTTTTAAAAAATAAAAAATAACAAAAAATTCTGTAAATGTAACGGAAAAATTTGATTTTATAGTTTGATAGAACTTATATATTGTCTTTCAATATGACAGGCATCGATTTAAATTGCGTTTTACACCGATTTAAATTGCGTTGTTTAATTGCTAGATCAGGCTTATAAGACGCTGCACGACTCGTTTTTAAGTCTTCGACCACAGCCACAAACATGTGATCTCTGGTTATTAAATAATGCCAAGAGGCATTAAAACATCAGTGAGTTTTGAGTGAAGGAATAAAATAATATTACCTGACAAAGCATCAATCGCTATTATAAATATTTTGTCGCTCTTTCTAGACGCACCTTGTGGAAAAACGCGATATTTTCAGAATGCTAATACACTCGAGAGCAGAATTAAAAAGCTTGTTATTAAAGCAGATATCATTATCAAGTTAGTTTTAAATGAATTATAAGTTAGTAATTAAAATGGCATTTCATTAGTTAATATTCTGTAAAGGCATATTTGAAAATGAGTTTTCTTTTTATGTAAATTACTAAATATTCCAACGCATCGTTAGATATTTACTTAAATTTGATTTAGGCCTATTTACAACGGATTTTATGTAAATGCAGTGTATATCATGAGTAAATTGAAAAACACTACACGTCTTCTCTTAAGTTTTATTAAAAAAATAACTTACTTTCATGTAATCAATATTACTTGTTTTTATTATCATAAAAAAAAAATGAGATTTTATGTGAAAAAGTTACTGTTGACGCTTTTTTTTAAAAATGTGTCAAATATTGTTATTTTTCTGTAATTTTTTTTTTTTTTTTTTTGGTTAATAGCTGTACACTATTGTTATTTAAAATTGATTTATATTTCAAAGCTTTCGAAAATTTTTACACACACACCAAAATTGTTTATAACTCAGTACATTTTTATTATTTATTTTTGTGTAAGTCTGCGTCTATATGTCTTGAAACTCGATTTGTTTTTCCAATACGTCGCAAAAAAACAGAAATCTCCAAAACTCGACTACAACCGTTTTCCTGGTAAATCCTTTGTTTACAGCTGCTTTTGATGTTTATTCCTACATATTCATCCAAATTTCATCCAAACGCTAGGGTTTTTATTGCCTACTTTCTGTCGATTGGATTTGGAATAATGCATAACTTTTGTTTTTCTGACTTTCGGTTTCTTTACAGTTGTAACTAGTTTTTGATAGAAGATAAATTGAAATTTTGCAAATAACATTACAGCAACACTCGCTTTTATTTCTAAATTTTTAGACGCATTTCGCAAAATCGAACACTTGTGTAGTAAAAGAGAATGGGCAGATCTGCCCGACACTGTAAAGCGATAAGATATAAACGTAAGAAAAGATCTCCATCAATAGAACATTTTTTTATCATTACGACTTGTCTCAATTATTAGTCCGTTCGGAGTTATGTACTTCTAGATATGACTTATTTAGTTGACAGCTTAATTCCCGGATGTATTAATTAATTATCATTTAATAATTATTTTCAGCAAGAGTAAATATTATTTTCATTTATTACATGTAAATAATTGTTATTTACTTGAAATAAATGATAATATTAACTATTAATTACGTATAATAATTATTAAAGTTAATTACATAATAAATTCGAGAATTACGATGTCAACTAGATAGTCCCATCTAGCATTATATAACTCCGAACGGACTAATAATTGAGACGAGTCCTAGTAATAAAATATGTTCTATTTAAGGAGATCTTTCTATAGGAATATATCTTATCACTATACAGGGGTGGGGCAACTTCCCATACATTGTTCTTTGTATAGCCACACCCATGAATAAGCTGTAATACAACTGGATGGATTTTCATGAAACTTGCAACTGTATAACTGATTTTCGAACCTTTTCTAATACTTCTTAAATTACTCTATACATTACACCGATGATATTTCGTTGGCCTAATCAGCCCACTTCCTCAAGCCTTTTTTGGAAAGAGAGAACCATTTCCCTCCTTCCCAACATCAAAATTAACTAATAACAATCAAGAATTCCAAAAAACGTGATGCATACTAACAAACAAATTTTTTTTGAATTTTTGATTGTTATTTGTTAGTTCTGATGTTGCGAAACGAAATATCGTCGGTATAATACATACAGTTATTTAAGAAGTATTAAAGAAGTTATTCAAGATGAAGTAAGAAAAGTTTGTTTATTATTAACCTTTGTTGTCAAAACGTTTTTCTGTTTGCTTAGATTGTTTAATGTTGCGAAGTTACTTTAGATTAGAGCATTTTGGTTTGTGTGAAGGGAACTCCTTATTAGGTTACAGTTACACTTTCGACATCTTCTTGTGTCACATCAAGAGCATCCTTAAATTAGAATACCCAAGTTTAGAAACTCTGAGATTTAATATCGTAGAGAGAGTATATCGAGGGCTCTATGACATAAAGGCCTAAGTGACAAAATCTCCATTCCGAGTTATTAAGGGTTTTATGTTGATATTGCCTATATAGTTCTATGGAAGTAGCTTTTTTTGGAAGTAGAATTCTACCAGTTGCAATGAAATTTTCAGTTAGGTCTCTTTTTCATATGAAAGATATGGTTCTCGGATTTCACTTAAGACATGTAACTCAATTTTTACAAAAATGTCACTTAGGCCTTTATGTCATAGAGCCCTCCATATGAACACACCAATTATATGAAAAAGAAGTAGAAAGATAAATCGGAATTAGCAGAACATTGCTGTAATTTAAATCATAGCATGAGTACGGAAGAGAAAATGATGGTGCAAAAGTGTAAATGATGGTGTACGGAAGGGCATGGCGCAAAAGATATGACAACAAGAAAAATTATTGAAAGTTTGTTTATAAGAAATACAAAGAATTAAAATATTAATAGAAATGAAGGGTTAGAAATAAATAACGAGTCAGTAAAATTGGCGAGAGATATAATATTATCTAGTATAAATAACAAACACAAAATTGCAAAAATTTGAAGAATTGGTTTTTTAAAGAATGGATAAAATTGTTAAAATTATATTATAATGGAAAGTTAAGGTTCGTTTGCATATGAAAGGAGTATTGTTTGATTGTTATTTTGTAACAATGTCCAGGATGTGTAATATGGCATGGTAATTAACTTCTGTAAATTATTTTTATTAATTGAAACTTGACAAAGGAAAGAAGAACAATTTCCGAAAGTTCGCAAATAAATAAATATGTTTTTCTATATTTGGTGTTGAAGATGTTTTGGATCTTATAATATGATAAGAAGAAATGTATAAAGAAGAGATATGGACTTGTTACAATGGTAGAAATTTTCTTGAAGCTACATCTACGTAAATATCTAAAGCCATTCTATTTGATTTCTTATCTTAACTAGTACGAATTCAGAACATAAGGCTTACATAGATGTAAAAGGAATTATATGAATTACTGTATAAGCTTGCCCATATAATTGCTTATCTCATATTAATGTTTTTATTGGTCAATCTACCTAAAAATCAATGGTCTAAAACAATATTGAAATTGACGAAAGATACTGTGTCAATTGGAAGAGATATCCTAATTTAAATTTACTTACTTATGGCCTTATTGCCCGCATGGCCTTATTTCCCTCATGGCCTTATTAGCTGTTTTTGCAGCACTAACTCTTTAATCAGCGCTGTATCAATTAGAGAAGATATAAAAACAAACCAAAAAAATATATCTTTTCAGAAGAATAAAATAAAAGAAAAAAACAGTGAATCTTTTATAATAGGGTTGTAGAACACCTGTTTCGTACTTAACAACACTCATCTGGTCTCTCTCTCTCTCTCATATTTTTCATTAATTTTAATTTTTTTTTAAATTACTCCTGAATAGTAATTTTCCTTCATCATTTTGTACATTTTTTCACTGCTTTTTTTTTCTCCTAGAATGAAAATGAAACATCATAAAATGCTATCATTTTATTTCGCTTAACTTTGAGAAGAGACTTTTTTTTTTGTCGTTGGAAAACGAAGATGTCTTAGAAGGGAGTTATGGTTTTTCTTTTCCGTCCATTTTCTTCAAATTGCTGTCACAAAATTAATAATTCGTCATTCTATGCGATTTTTCTTTCTTTTCTATGTCGTTCGTTCTTCTCTTACGAAATTATAACAATGACTATAAAAAAAAAAATGCATCGCTTTCTTGAAAATCGGCTTCGCAATTTCCTTCCCAGAATTCCGCCCCCACAAGCCCGGCAGCCCGCATTCCTTTGGTGGGGTGGCATTTTTGATTTACATTTCCCAACTGATATTTGGAATTCTTTCGAGCTTCGAAGAAATATTTTTTTTTTTTTGGTGAAAGAAAAAAAAAAAAAGAACAACGATTGCTGGAAAAAAAGTGAAGGTCGAAATGAAACAGTTTTATTCGTTTAATTTTTTTTCTCCATGCAAAATCCTGAGGTAATCAATGGTGGTGGTAATATTAAATTTGGAACTTATTGGCATTGTGCGTTCAATGATGTTACATTCCTTTGTTAGGAAGAGTTCTTGTAAAATAACTCAATTCTATAATAAAAAAGGCCTCGACCAGTTTACCCAGAATGCATTAGCCAGAGGACAAAAGGTCAATGTTGAATTGCAGATTTGTAAGACTTTACCTTCAGAATGACTTTTCTGTACTGTTTTTAACTACGATGTAAACAATCAAATTATTGAATCGTAAATTATACGGTTGAGGCTCAGGAATACCATGTCCTTTCTAAAACTGCAAGAGATACTTCCTCTCTGGTATCTTTTGCAGAAGTGCAATGAAAAGAGACTCCGCCATGTTCATTTTTTAAAAAGGGTTGAAGTCTGAGAAGGAAATCGAAACTTCAAAGTATATTTGGCAGAGAGAGAGGCAAGCTTTGACAATACTGAAGTAGAAGACTGTGAAAGTAAGACTTCGGATGTCCTCCAGTGGCACCTCAGTTATCGTTTATATTAACACTCTTTTTCTCTGCTTAAATCTCATTTCGAAAGACAGTGTAATTTTACTTCCTCATGGCTTTTGTTTCTTTTTTCTTAATGAAATGAAAATTCCTCCGAAGTAATTGTAATAAAGCGTTCATTCGTTGTCCAAACACGATTCCTTCATCCTTTTCAGCTTCCCAACTGTTCTTTTATTCGCCATCCTCCTTTTCTCTTTCTTTCTCCGTCCTCATTGTCTCTGTATAACATTATTCTTTTATGTTTTCTCTTCCATGTCCATTTTTTTTCGCCTCTGCTCTCATCTTCATCCACACTTTGTTCTTTCTCATCATCTTCTCCATCTAGACAAGGCATTTGTTGTCGGAAGTTTTCGACCTTTCGTTCTTCCTTTGAAATAATAAACCTATTCCTGTACTTTCTTTTCTTTTCCTATGTTCAATCTTCTGACATTTCTCATACTTCGTAACATGCCAATATTTTTTATTTACCCTCTAGTCTTTATTGTAATTTATTAGGACCTTTTAGGTAACCTTACGAGCCAAATTCTTCTCACGAGATCTCTACATTTTAAATTTATTTCATTTGCTATTTTGTTCTTAACTGCTTTTATTTTATTTTCAGTATTTTTGTTTAATAAAAACAAAACAAAATATTACAAATTGTAATTCATTGCATTGGAACAGTCTTGCTACTAAATCTCGTTCTTCTTCGTAAACATATTTTTTTCCCTTAAATTTAATCGAATTCTAAAGCTTTTCCAGAACTATCTACTATTTCGTTATTTTGCTTCGGATTAAGACTTAAAAAAAATTGTAAATTGCGTTTTTGGTAAAAAAAAAAAAAAAAATGGATTAGAACAGTGGCTCCCAACCTCGGGTGCGAGAGGGTTTGAAAATAATCCATTCAAAATGATCGCTGGTTACATACCATTTCTGGTTTAGGATCTCGCACAGAAAAGATACGGAAACAGTGGAATAAATATATGAAAAAAAATGAAGAGAAAATAATATTTATTTGTCGTTTTCTTGAACGGAATTAATATCTGTTTTATCATCGGAAGCTCAGTGGTGCCTCAAGAGAAAAAATGAACAATAAAAAATTCACTAATTAAAAATTAGTTAGAAAATTCATGTGGCAGCCGTTCGCTGGCCTCAATGAATTTTTTTAAAGCATTAAAATTCAAACTGCGCATTTGAATTATTAATAAACAGTAATGGATTACTTATTTAAAATACTATGCGAATTAGGAATTCGAAAAATACTAGAAAGCTGTATAATAAAATGTACTAAAGGAAATAATTTTAATAGATATGAAGGTACTAAAGTAGACCCTTCTACTATTATGTTGGTAAGGGATTTAATAAAAACGGATGTGAAAAAGATTTGTAAATATTGACGAGTTTAATTATTGAAGTGTTTAATTATTGATGATAATGCAACTAGTAATGTCCAGATTTTGTTTAAAGTAATGGATTAAAATGATGTGAATATATTATTGTGAAAACAATTAATTTGTTGATCTAATGTGTTAATATTTTGTTATTTATTGGAATTCTTATTTTAATTGTTAAATATTTATTTTTCAATAATTGTCTGAAGTAATGAAATGAACTTGTATGCTCTTTCATTATAACAACAATTATATATTGCTTCAACGTGTTTTTAATTGGTTTCATGTTCATTACTATTTTGTTTTATTTATTCCAAAGAATATTTTAATTTTTCGCTTGAAGAAGGGATGACGATACAATTTCATCCCGAAATTTCGCATAGTATTTTAAATAAACAATTTTAAATACTAAGATATGGAGTGTGTGGAGTTTTTGTTTAAAATAGTAATGGATTACTGTTTATTAATATCTGTTTACTTCTATTTTTAATTAAGTTCATATCGATAACAGTCGTGTTCTCGTATTTATTATCAATTGTATTAGAAATAGATAAGAAGCATTTGACAGTTCTTTGCTTTCTTTGATATTCAAATATTCGCAATTGTAAATCATGGACATTCGTAATAAATTAAGATTAAGTCCGTTATTTATTGATCAAATAAATTTGTAAGATAGGTGAGCCAAAGGTAGTTAAGGCTTAATGATCTTCCATATTTTTGTGATACGATATAAAAACATACTATTCAGCAGAAATACTTTTAAGAATACTGCGTGTAATAAAAAGACAAAATGTTAGTATTTAAGTAGATACACAGGGATATACGTATAAATGAAAAATATTAGCACATGGGCCACCTCTGAAACACAGTTACTCCAAAGATTGTCCACGATGTTATACCTATGTATAAGGTAGCCCATGTGATATTTTTAACTTACTGAGTATGAGGAAAGCTTACAACACTGTTAAGACTGATGAAGTTAACTTGTACTGTAGTTAAGACGAAAATAATTTATTTTAATGTTTTATTATTTAATTTTATAGTGTATTTACTATTATTGTTTAACAATTACATTAAAAGATTTTACTTTAGGAGAAGTATTTCCTATTCATATCAATTTCTGTATAAATTCGAATTATTTTTAATTGGTATGGAACATATCTCCCATATAACATATTAGCATACTGTACATAGCATAAACAAAAAAAATATTTATTTAGCAAATTGTGGCCTTCTCCGAAGAACTCAGATGTATTGCGGGTTGGCGCCACACACCTATATATCGATAAGGCAACTTTAAAGCGAAATTTAAACCCTCTTTATTCCCTATCCCGTGGGAATTTCGAAAAATCCGGCCTTATTCCTTGTCTACATCATAAAGGGAACCTCTGTGCAATATTTCAACTTTCTAGGTCCAAGGGTTTGGGCTGGGAGTTGATGAGTCATTGAGTGAGTGAGTCAGGACTTTTCTTTTTGTATATGTAGATTAGTTCAACGGTAACCCATGTCCGTTATACGTTTTTTCGTTATAAGTCGTGATCGTTAAGGAACATAGCTACACCGTACATCAAGGGCACTGCATTTTTAGATCTTACCTGCCCGTATTCGAAAGTTGGGGACATCTACTAAAATAGTAGATAAATGTATTCTTACATTTATGTTAGGAAGAATCATTCCTACCTTCATGAATATTTTCTTTTGGAAAGTTCCAGAACATTAGCGTAGCATACATAATAATATAGCTTTAGTAATTTCCTGATAACCGAGATTAGAAGTACAATCTCAACCTTCACTTCTGATGTAGCAATTGTCTGCAACTTTGGTGAAACGTTTTATTCCTCTTAATCGTCGATATTTTATGATGATTTCTATGGAATTCCATCAACAGCCAAGATTCGTCGTTTGCAATCTGATAAAACGGGGTAGATAGTTGGGACAGCGAAGAAGTTAATTTATCCAAGACTAATTTCGCAATAACCAATGCGTGAGATTACTGTCAGCATTGTAAAAGCGTAATTCATCAATAAATTATGATGAAGGCGCAGTCTTTTACTTTTGTAGATAATTAACAAATTTAATTAAAATTTTATCTCTATCTGTCGAATGAAGCCCACTTGGCTGCTGCAGGTTGATCATTTTATCGACTGGTTTGCTATTAAACAAAAGTTACTTTAATCAGTCCCGAATTTTCTCGACCTTTCTGAGGCTGTGAGCCACGTTGTTCGTAATATTTTATTATTGATCATCAGATACCGCCACCGTTGTCTGAATTCCTTCGCAGCTCTGTGATGGCTGATACATAACCCTTTCCTAATGAGAAGTTCTTTTCGACGACGATAATGTGGCACCTGCGTGACTAAATGCGCAAGAATAAATCATTAACAAATATGGAGAAAATAATTCTCATGCTAGCTACGCGCTCGGTCTCAGATGAATTTGTCAACCACATTAAAATATGATTAGTGTCATTCATGATCTAAAAGAAAACAAAGAAATTGACCTGAAGATGGTTGGATGAAGTTGCTTCCATATTTATGTAAGTGACTGGTCGTATTTCTGAAATTGCTGTACAATTAATTGTCACTTTTAACTCAGGTTTATAACAAGGAATATGCCATGTATATACTAGTTAAAAATAGATCTAAATAACTAATTTAAACTGAGGGACTACAAGATAGTTTTGTACGTTTTAAAAACATTTTTGATCATACCCTACAGTTTTTAAATTAAGTTACTAGTACTAGATTAAGAAACTAAAAAAGTTCAGTGTTTTAGAATGAGCGGGAATTAGTTATCTGATTAAAAGTTAATAAACAATAATTTAAAACGTCCGCATTATCTATAATTTACTCACAATAAAAAATTTTAAAATTTATTACATATAAAACTGTTAACAAACTTTTTCTGAAGCCGGTTAGTTACTCATCTCGCCGGAAGAGTGCAGTGTACGCAAAAACAAATGAACATGGGGATCTCTGATAGAGAAGAAATATTTTTTTTTTATTATTATTTTTGCTCGTTTTAAAAGATAATTTATCCAATAGTAAAACCACAATCGAAATAAGTTGTGCTGCAATACAATCACTGAAAATCTGGCCTAAAATAAAAAATATATATAACTTATTATTTACATTTCGTATTTTATTTCTACATGACTTTTATTTATAAATAAAGTACAGCCTAATAAAAATAAAAATACATTATTTTCTTTATGTTATGAAGTCTTACATTTAAATTTAAATTCGTTGGTTTACATTCATCGGCTTCATTTTGGAAAGTAAGTAATGATTTATATCATGCAGTTTCTGTCTCGTTTTGTTCATCACATTATATTGAAATTTTATATTATTTTTTTTCTTGTCTGTTAAATCTTTTTCTTAAGTATTTTGAAATTCCCGTTATTAATTATAAAGTACACAAAATAAAGGAAAAAAAAAACAAAAACAAAACATTCAGAACGAGTGTATCGTAAACACGCAGTAATTCTTCCTACATTTCCCCTGAAGCTGTCAGCCAGGACGCCATTTTCTTTCGAAAAAAGTTTTCTGTAAATAACGGAGAAGTGTGAGACAGATAAAAAAAAAATTCTGTGGAATTTAGAGCTTCCTAGACATCTTATTTGGCTCGAGAGAAACAATTCAATTTGTAAATTAAGTTGCTCTGTATTTTTAAATTCACTTCAAATCAAAAAAAAAAAATTTTTTTTTTAGTAATTCTGATTTAATCAAAGACTACTCACTTCCGTTTTTAAGCATTCTTTATTCTGACAGGTAGGCTCATCAATTCAGTCAGTCTACAGTGAATGTGTGTTTTCTCTTAATGTTTGAACCACTGGTAGGTCTTCTTGAAATTTGATAAGTTTGAGGAAAAAAATCTTGTTGTTAAATTTATAGGGAAAAAAATTGTAGTCCCTTGCAAGAAAGTGCCAGATCTTTTTTTTTTCTTGCAGAGAAATCTGCACGTGCAAGTAACAAAAATTCCCACCAAAAAAAAGTAACAGTAACAACAGGAATACTGAAATGAAACCCATTAATATTAGATAGAGAACTTCATGAAAAAAGGGTTTAATAAAAATATTTAATTATGTATAGGCCCTACTATATGTTTCGCAGTAACGAACTGCATTTTCAAGTGAATAACATTAAAATAATACAAGAATTTTAAAACAATTAACTACAATTCTTAAGGAACAATATAACAAGCTGAAACTGCAAGATAATAAAAAGCTTTTATGAACTTAAATTAAAAGATAACAAACGCTTTAAAAATATACAGAAAAAAACCAATAAAGACAGCATAATATAATTAACATGGAAATAAATCGGTAGCATCAGAAATTTGAAATTTACGGTTCATTAATTTAATAGAAAATTTTTTAATGTAAAGGACTCTTTTACTTGTAATTTCTGATGATTATTGTTAATATCTAAAATTTTGATGTCATCCCAATCAATAATATAGTTTGGAAATTTGTTTAAATTTTCAGTAATAGCTGATTTACAATTTGGGGAATTTTTATTTGTGAGATTTTACTATCTGATTGGTGTTGTTTAATTCTTTTATATAAATTTGGCTTAGTAAGACCAATATATCTAAGATTGCAAGATCATATTTCGTTTCAGCTTATCCCAGTAAGTTTCAACGTGATTAAAACCAGCCATAACAAAAATTTAACTTAAGTAATTCATAAAAAAAATTATAATTTAAAGTTAATGATAGATTTTCTTCTTTTTTTTTTTTTTTTTTGCAGTTCTCACAACTTTGAAAAAAAAAAAAATAAATAGAAGAAATTTTAAAGATTTTAATTTTAAATAAAATACCTAAACTTGACCTAAGGAGCGATGGAGGGTGATCCGCCGCGCAACGACAGCCGATTGACCACCGGAAAAAGATGAATTTTTTACTGGATAACTACTGACTCGATCGATTTGAAATTGGTTATTCTTTAGTTTAGTATATCTTACTATATCTACATTTTTATTCGACCATATCTATAACAGTTTGTTTGCGAAAACAAATAGTCGACTCTGTTAGTATTTTTTTCGAATAGGCAGAAATAAACGTCCAATTCCTACAGTATTTGACTTCACATGTTGGTGAAGTCCGTTTGCCAATCTGACCCTTCCGTTCGGGAGTTGTTTGGGGAGGGATATACGGATGGACAGGACTAACGCAAGAGCACTCATATTGGTCGCTACAAAGTCCACAAAGCTTGATTTCTTTCTTTTTCGCATACAATGGTTGTAAGTCCTGTCTTCCCATGGCATGTCAAGGCTATAACGTTAAATAGATTTTAGGAGTTTTGTCCTAATCTTTATCCAAACCTTACATTAATCTTAACTTTTTCTATCTCTCCCATATATATTAAGAAACTATGTAGTATTTTAGATTAAATTTTCGAACCTTTGATAATTATGTTTAAAAAAAAATCTAAAAATTAAGTGTCTAAAAATTTACAGTGTCATAATATTAAGCTGTTGATTTCAGGATCCTCTACCTCTTTTGCTGTTCAACTTCGTTTCAGGATACGGAAATGGCGCTTCATCTTTAATATTACCGTAAAGAAATTCGTGGTAACTGAGTACAACTTCGAAAGCCTGTTTCAAAGAAAGTGAAATATATAAATATGTATTTGTAATAGTTTTGCTAAAAGCCATACTATTTGAAGGCAATTTTTTTTTTGGGGGGGGAGCATTTGCTTTTAGCTAAACAATAGGTCTCAAAACGTTTTATTTGTTTTCCCTTCAAAGCGGTATTTCCTGTGAGTATCACAAAATACTGGTTTCATAGCATCCTTTCAGGTTAGTATGTTTTTTTTGTTTTTTTTTTCCGGAAAAAGATTATTTTAAAATGTGATATTGAAGTTTCATCTGATCTCGATGAAATTTTGACCGATAAATTTTTGGATTTGGGAAGCAAAGGTGTATGATACACATGTAATAAATTGAAAATGTTTTAAAATTGGAACATCCCAAGAAAGACATATTGCATTTTTTATTTCGTCACCTTTTTTTCGCGTTTTTTTGAATTACTTGTAAAATGACGAAATAGCTCTCTACATTTCGCTGTTACATCTGCAGATGTAAAGACGCAAAGGAATTAAAGTATCTACAAACTATTCCTGTACATCAGTTAGTTTGTTGCTTGGAATCTATTCTAGCGAAGGAATATTCGCTTTTCTTCGCAGAATGCAATGATCTACAACGGCATTTGGTAACTCCGACACCGCGACGCAACTGAACGAATTTCCGATGATTTCGTCGACAAAACCTGATGCTGAATTCATAACAAAACGAAAAGGAGCGTGTCTCGTGAGGCTTTGTCAAAGCAGACACCTCTTGTGCGCATCGCTCTAGGGACTGTCTGTCGGGAAAGCTACACCAATCGGAATAAAATGAATTCGTGTTAAAGGAAATAACAAGCGATTGGAGTTTCTTTGCTTGACTTATTTATTTCGTTTCTTCTGAAATTACATTTTGATTCGAAAAGTATGGTATCAAAAGCCCGCCAAACATTCTTTGTTCTCTCGCTATGACTGTATAGTTCCCTAGTTTCTTTATAAGGCAGTTTTAAGAAGATTTCTTTGCCTCGACTATAAATCGACGTGAAAAATATTGTAGTTGATGTGTCATCTTTTAACAGTGTCTACGAAAACCCTGATTATAGATTTTCAGCAACAAGTAAGTCAGGCTGGGTTTGTATCCCTGATATCTTTTGAATCAATGTATGAATCTTCTTTAAACTTGGTATGCACATTAAAGAAGAGACGATCTAACTTCTGCATTTTAGACTTTACGGAAAGTAGGCTTTGAAGATCTTTCAGACACTCCTTACGTACTTATATGTTGCATTATAATTTCGGATTTAATCATTAAAATGTCAATAATAAACCAAATATCACTTTTTTTCCAAGATTTTTTAGAAACTTTACTATTTGAGGTACTGATTTATGCTTACCTAAATAAAAAAAAAGAATCAGAATATAGTTTGCGACATTTAGCCAGATTGACGGCGTTACGGAGCGACAGTGCTGGAATTTTGTCATCAGGATTCCCATTATTCTTATCTTTACGATATCAAATGTATTAAAAAAACCTCGAATATTTTAAAAGAACTGGATTATTTTACCTAATTCTATGTTTCTAATCATTTATTCTTTAAAAACTGTTTAAAAAAAATTAAAATTGATATTAAAAACAGAAACTTGCGAAAAACAGATGGTTCTGTCTTAGTTTAGTTTGAAAGTTTGAATAATTATTTTAGTTGTTAATTATTTCCTTTTTAGGCTTCTGATACAAGTATCAGAAGCCTTAAAACCCCGCTTTGTCCGTCCGTCTGTGGACAAGTATCATTAAAAATCATTAAATTATCATTAGCAACAATCACAACAATCGCAACAATTGCGCGTTTTGCATTCGCAACAATCACATTTATAATAATAAGGAAATTAAAGCAATATCAATTATATTGTCTTATACGTATCAGAAGACATTGCGAAGCATTGTGGTTGGTTTACTAATCGCTGTCACTATCTTGTTTAATTATTTATTTATTAATAATTAAAATACTATTAAAATACTATTAATTAAATATTTATTAATTAACTGTAATAAATTGTATTGCTGTTATCTTTGTAGATTACGGATTAACATATTTAACTTTTAAAATCTGGATAAGTAATTGGAATAATGCTCTCTGCCTGATATTTCTTCGATCATCTGGTTAGAACTGCAACGGGCATTTATCTTCAAAATAAAGAGATAAATATAAATTAAACATTAAGTTTAGATAGACTTACCTGTATTCATTTACTTTTCAGCAACTTGGAGTTTTCATTTAGTCTTTCTTCCAAATGCCCGTCTTTAATTGAGAAGGTGAATTTCGAGGTAATGAGTTCTCATCTTGTGTCTTGACTTTCCGAGGTCAGGTCGTTGCCAATATGCTTTGACTCTTCTGCAATCACAGCAATTCGTCTCTGGCTAGAAGCTACCACGAACTTCAAGATGAAAGAGTAATTTTTGAATAACCTTACTGTAAATGATTTTCTTTTTTGGTTGGAACAAACATCGTAAAATGAAGTAAGATTTCCAATGAAGATTTGTAATTGAAGGAGGTACTGAAAAAATTAACTAATTACAAATTTGTACTTTTTTTTTTTATTTATTTTTATTTTACAAAGAAGCCGATTTTTTTTTTAAATAGTTTCTAAATAAATATATTTTTTATATAAGCTTCTAACATTTTGGGTCAGTTCTCAATGTTCTCAAATATCTCATTGATGTCTATGCTCATTGAAATTAAATTTCGGTATTTTTTTTTAATGTAATATTGTTTTTATGATCATCATTACATTAAACTCCATGACATGGAAGTCGTAATGGCATCTTGTGACTTTTTGGAATTATACAGATCGTTGAAATTAAATTTCAGAATTATTTTTCTAATGCAATACCGTTTTTGCCGCAAGACGTTTATCAATATACGTCTATATTGATAATCATTATACGAAATACCATTACGTGAAGGCATAATGTCCTTGGGACTCTCCGGAATTGTACACATCTTGAAATTAAATTTCAGTATGATTTTTTTTTAACTGCTGTACTGTTTTTTTGCATTAAGACTTTTACGTTTTGTATCGGCATTATGCCGATACAAAACGTAAAATTGGAAATTTAATTCAACAAGTCTCTGAATTCAAATATCTCGGCTCCATTGTTCAAGAAAAGAAAACAACAGCAACATCTGAAATTAACTGCAGAATAGGCCAAGCAACAATTGCTTTCGCTTCCCTTAACTGGTGTCTCTGGAAGAAAAAGAACATCTCGCTGAAGACGAAAATTCGTATTTTCCGAACATCAATAATTCCAATACTTCTCTATGGCGCTGAGACCTGGACACTCCTCAAAGCCGACATCAACAAACTCGAAGTTTTCCAGATGAGGTGCCTGAGACGAATAATGAGAGTGTCAGTAAAAGATCGAATCAGAAACGAATCCATTCGAGACAGTTGTGATCATCAGGCAACCATTCAAGTACAAATCCAGAAGAGAAGGTTACAGTGGTTTGGACACGTTTGTCGTATGAACAATGCCCGACTTCCAAACAAAGCTCTATGGAAAGAACGACCAACCAATTGGAAAACCCAGAGAAGTGCCCAAAAGAAAACTTGGATTGGAATCATCAAGGAAGACTTGAAGAGCCTTCACATATCACTAGACGAAGCCAAAGTACTTGCTGCAAACCGCCATGATTGGAGGAAGATCATTCGCAAAGTTCAATGTTCAAAGGCACCCACAGCAGCGTACTGGTTGAGAGGAAAACCCCCACCACCCGCCAGCTAGGGACAATGATGATGATGATGATCGGCATTATGCAAATCTCCATGACGTGGAAGGCATAATGGCATAATAATGATCCTTCGGAATTATATAGATCATTGAAATTAAATTTCAGTAGATATATTTTTTTTAAATTCAGTACTGTTTTTTGCCTCGTGTTTATACTGAACATCAATAGACTACACGAAATTCCATGACGTGGAAGGCATCATAACATCTTGGGACCCTTCAGAATTTTGAAGATCATTAAAATTAAATTTAAATATAATTTTAATTTAACTGCAATACATTTTTGATCGTATGACGTTTACGTTTTATATCATTATTATAAAAAAACTCAATGACGAGGAAGATATAATAGCATCTTGTGACTTCGGAATTATATAGATCGTTGAAACAATTTTTTATTAATACAATACTGTTTTTTACCACATAATGTGTACTGAACATCATTATACAAAACTCCATGATGTGGAAGACATAATGGCATCTTGTGACTTTGGAATAATATAGATCGTTGAAACAATTTTTATTAATTCAATACTGTTTTTTTTACTACATGATGTGAACTGAACATCATTATACAAAACTCCATGACGTGGAAGACATAAAGGCATCTTGTGACTTCGGAATAATAAGTCTATAGATCGTTGAAACAATTTTATATTAATACAATACTGTTTTTTTTTACCACATGATGTATACTGAACATCATTATACAAAACTCTACGACTTTGGGAGACATAAAGGCATCTTGTGACTTCGGAATTACAGAGATGGTTGAAACAATTTTTTATTAATACAATTCTGTTTTGGTTTTTTTGCCGCATGATGTACACTGAACAGCATAGTGCAAAAGTCCATGACGTGGAAGACATAAAGGCATCTTATGACTTTGGAATTATATAGATCGTTGAAACAATTTTTTATTAATACAATACTTTTTTTTTTTCGTTTTTTTTTGCCGCAATATGTTTACTGAATATCATTACACGAAACTCCATGACGTCGAATTACATAATGACGTCCTGTGACTCCCGAAGTTACTCACATCGTTGAAGAGATCTCGAAAAGAAAATGGTCTTTTTTTATACCAAAAGAATCTCCGCAGAAGAGATTCAACATCAGATGGGAGAATCAGCCACAGATAAGTTGCTCAGTTTTCAAAACTCTCTCACTTCCATCAAGACTTGTTAAATTCTATTAGTTCTGCTTCTGATGGACGGCTTAAAAAATAAGATGTGTAGAAGCTTAGCTTGCAAAAAAAGGTCCGTGTGTGGATTTACTGCGCTTTGCTCTCAAGTCTTCGCAGGCTTTTGCCAGGTGATATGTTCTTCGTAGAACCAAATAGAAGCAGCAGGAAAAAAAGGTAGCAATAAAAAAGGATATAGCCAACCCCGAATGCTTCTTAACCACACAACTTACGAGCATTGTATCTACGCTAAGGGAACAATCCTCCAACAATTTGGACGAAATACTGGACTTACTGCTCTACTAATAAGTTCTAATAAAGCCTAGGAGAAAATGGTTGCGGGAGTCATAACTCTGAAACTCCTTTGTTCTGCGGACGAGGGCTTTCTTTTCTTTCGTTTTTTTCTTCTTCTTCTTCTTTATTCTGCTTCCCTTTCATTCTTCGTTTGACTGACTGCGGCGCTGTATTCGAGAACTTTCAACTATAGTTTCTTGTTGTCTTGGCTCAGTAAATTTAATAATGACTCTCATTTTGGACGTCGTTGTCTTCGAGAGAGGGGGAATTATTTTTCTTTTAACGACACCGAAAGAGACAGAGATAATAAATTCTCAGTTATACTCCAAAGGAGTTCGGCGATGAGTCCTTTTTTTAAAATTTATACTCAGTTGTTTAACATTATCGAAAGCAGCTTTGAAGCCCTTATTGCAGAAAAAGAACTAAAACTAAAATTACACTTCCATACAAGGACATTGATCCTCTATAATACGTTCCTATTATTTAAGATTCAAGTTAGGACATTTTTCTTAAACTTTTCTTCTTACCACGCCTTCAGATCGACAGCATCTTTTGATTTCTATAATTTTCTTATCATACTATTAATAGGCGAAAACCGTATGGGTGCTTGTGTGTCATCACAGCAGCGCTAGGGAAACAGTATTTACGCAGAAACAAAATACAAGGTGGCGCCACCAACGTTTCTCAATATAACTAGAGCAAGATTTTTTATGCATAGTTAGGTTTTTCGTGAAATTTCCAAGCGAAACTTCGAGATAAATGTAAGAAACATCTAATATAATAACAAAGTAATTATTTTGAGTATTAGTAACACTAATAGAAGAAAAATAGTTGTAAATAAGTACTCCAAAAGTTTGAAAATAAGAGTAAACATACTGAAATACTAATCTGACAACGCAATTTGTAATAATATGATATAACGGTTGTTAAATGTCTTTATTTGTTTTGTATATTCTATGTTACAATATCGTGAGCATGCAGAATGCCTTTGGAAGGACGAAAACCTCTACGAACAATGTTCCTTCCAGTATGAGATGAGAGTCGCGTTTGCAGACAAAATAGATCGAATGTAGCAGGCTTTATACATTTTATTCCTTTTAAACAATGAGCTTAGAACATCGTTTGCAATTTTGTGTTTTTGAACAATTTGACGGTTTTTCAAAAATGTGACCTTTGTTATACTTCGTGAATATGTCACGGGTTGCACCTAGTTTTTGTTATTCTTTTGCGGGACATGATTGTAACAGTTTGTATGTAAATATTTTTAGAAATCATTTATTTGTATTTTTGTAGAAATTATTTATCTGTATTTTATTCATTTTAATCTTTACCGTTATTATTTTAAAACATTCTTTTTCCATTTCCTAATTACTGATGTTCTGTTTATTTTTAAATTCTTTTCCGTTGCAGCCGTTCAATCAGTTAATTAATTTAAGTTCGTTATGTTTTTATCCAATCGTTAGGTATATTTTAATTAATCTTCCAATCAAATTTCTTCTATATAAAAATCAATGCTTATCATTTAGGAAATTAATTCAGTTCAGTTGAAAAACTCGTTGTTTTTCCATCTCAACGACTCTCCCAGAAGGACCATACAATATTTTTTTATCTCTAAATGTTTAGAAAGTTTAGAACACAGAATAGATATAAAAGAAGAACAGGAAAGAACTACTTTCTTTAAAAATCTTGCATTTTTCTTTTTCTAATTTTTATTTTATTTTATTATGTTTAAAGTACCTGATGAATACGAACAGTAGATATTCATTTAATTTCGGAAAAAAAATATTAAAATCTGCAAATATATAAGTTGTTTGAAACCACTTACTTTTATACTTAAACTCGAGAAGACTTAAATGTGATTACTAAGCAGTATGTCCATTACGCCATACACCTGAATAAAAAAAAATGATAATATTTACAATTTAAAATGATGGGCGACCGGTTTCACTGAGCTTGTAACGCCTAGTGTCATCAGGATGAAATACTACTAACTTCAATACACGTTAAATTGTACTTTAATGATTACTAAGCATTTGTTTACGACATCGACTGTTACAGTTTTAACGCTTTCTGTGGAAATGTGTGCCTTTTTATTTGTGACTCATTTCTGGAAGGGAGAAAAAATCTAAAATATAAAAGCTACATCGTCTCTTGCCGTTAAATGTTCCTGTCAAGTTTCAAGAAGATATCCTGAGTGGTTTAGAATTTATTAGAGGGAACTAACACACAGTAACTGATTGATGAACTTCACTGTCCTAGAAAAGTAGGGTTAAAAATCTCTACTCAATTATTTTCTGAAAATAAACATTTAGAGAAAGTTTAAAAATTGTAATAAAAGTCTTTATTAGGTAACCTCCCAAAATAGCTGTTTCACACTTATTGACGATCGTCAGCCAGGATTATTCTCGCCCATGCTTATAGTGCAAATGCATTCGTCTAGTAACGAAATTGAATGTTATATGTATTGCATAGAGAGCATCGAAAACATGAATAATATGAATAAAATATGAATTTTGCTTTTCTCTTGCTGCGCAATACAGTATATGCATTAATATGCGAGTGTTGATTTGGTTCTTCGTTGGTTCAATTCTCAAGTTTTGTAAAATACTGAATTTACAGAGCTGTTTTATCGTATTCTATGAAATTGTTTTTGTCAGTTTGTCTGACAAACTGGTCTCTACAGCTGGTCTCTCTATTAAAAAAATTATTTTTTATAATTATGAAAATAAAATGTGCATGAATGAAAAAATGTTTTTTTTTTTAAATAAAATGTGGATGGTTATTTTAAACCCCCCTAAAATTTTTCGATATATATATATATATATATATAGAAAAATATTAAATAGGTTTATCTAAAAAGAGCAAATATACTGTAAATATATATATTTTTTACGTGATATTCTTGGAACATATATACCATGTGAAAAGAGGATTGGGTGTATATTCTATTTCTCTCGAATCAGTTGTGATCTTTTAATCTTCTGGTTCCTAGTGCAGATCCCGAAGAGAAAGAAAAGACGTAATAAAAGGGAAATTCCAAGGGAGATTTAATTGGTAGAAAGGGTTGTGAACGATGAAATTGGGAGTCCACGTAGTCACATCGACAATTAATGTACATTCAAATTAGAAGTGATGGATTCCGTGTGAATGAAACTGCAGTTTGTGGCACCTGAATCCCGCCTACGCCATCGGAGAGTCTCGAACTAACAGCTTCTCTCTCTCTCTTATTTCTCTCAATTGTTAAGGAAGAGTTGTTCCCCGGCTCCTGGGCGGGGAATCGAAGCCGAGCAAAATTTCATTTTCGCATTTGCGAAAGGCGGGAAAAGTGATTTATGCGATAATCAATCCGACCAACTTCAGAGGAAACTGAATCTCACCAAGGGACAGAAGGAACAGAACCTCGCCCAGGGATCAGCAAATATTGAAAGAATGAAGAAAGATTGGTTCCACTGTATCAGGTAGTCGATTGGTTATTGGCTTTGAGAACTGAAAAGCCGTCTGATTAGATGTGGGTTTATTCAGTGCACGAAGCTGCAGAGAGATTCAGTGTTTTGGTAACATCGGCTAAGTTAGGAAAAAAAAACGCAAGGCGTTTATTCTTGTTAGGGCTGCTCTTGTGGTAAAGTTAATGCTTCACCTACATTATTCTGAATATGTTTTGATCCAGAAGTGAGATAAGTTTAGAGCCAGTGTGAATTAGCTATGAACTGACTTGAAAATTCTTCAGCTTCGAAATTCGCAGTGAAAAGGCTTTAATATCTGGCACAGTTGCAGTTAACTTGGAGTACATGAGGGTCCTTCTGCAGCTGGGCGATATGTAGTGTTGTATTTTTTAATGAGCCTGCCAACGAAGGGCAGCTACTGTCTCATCAAATAATTCAATCTTAAAATTTCAGGGGCGTTTCTAATATTTTCAGTGCCTTTTAACAGAAATATTTCATTTTTTCCAACCTTACTCTAAATACAGGTATTCCTCACTTTACGACCGAGTTCCGTTCCGACGACTACGTCGTTAGCGAATTGGTCGATAAGCGAAGAGCTTGCGCCGGGAATGTAGGATCGTTGTAAAATTATAAAATTATAAAAATTAAGCAACAAATTTCAAATTTATTAATAAAAAGACATGTATTTGTACATATTATCATTTGTTTATTTGTTTATCTGGAGCTGTAGAAGGTCCAGGTAAGAGAGATGACGATGATGAAACAGAAGTTATATCTTCAAGAACGGAGGTCGTAAGTGCGAGTGGTCGTTAAGCAGATAGGTCGTAAAGTGCGGAGTACCTATAGTTACTTCAACTTCGGCGGAAGAAAGGTTTCAACATAAAGATTCTACACCTTTATTCACTGATGTTTCCATAATCTTCTTAAATTGAAAATCACCTCTTGAATATTCGGATACATAGACATTATAACCGAATGTAATTTTGAATCTCTTATTCAAAGGGTAGTTTGTGTAATTTATCTCCTCCTTTGGCGATTTTGGGTTCTTGAAGGAAGCGAAATGAATTTAGTTACAATAGGCAAACTAACTTATATCTTTGACGAATAGTTTGCATTTGAGAAATAAAAATAATGAATCAATACCTCGAAAGCTTTGCTCTATGGTATCTTTACCATGATGGCTATCTTAGTTTTAATTATTTTTTTGCGCATGTGGAATGCTAAAAATAATCATGAAAAGCAAAAAAGATCGAAATATATTCAATTTTCAGAAACAATTGCAAAACCTTCTGGGTCAAAAAGAAAGTTTCTAAGAGACCATGCTTCAATTCCATCGATAACCCATATTGGAATCTCGTCAACAACGAGACCTTCACGTAATTTTCATATGGTGGATGTATTCTTGCCGTTTTTGTAATACACTCAAAATACCTTGATGGGAAACTGGTTAAACACATAGGGAACAGCAAATTCCTAGCCATATCCTGCACAGAACCACCCAATTCTCACCCGTGTAAAGCCCGCCTAACAGAATATCGCGGATTGACTAACTCTTTGCACTCCACTATTTCTGTCTCTTGCATCAGTGCGACCTTGGAGGTCCATCTTCGCTCCGTCTCTTTGCTTCTCTCTTCGGAGAGATAAATTCCAGGACGGAATCTCATCGATCATTTACGCATATGTCGCCTTTCTTCTCTTCCTTCGTCCTCCCTGGGAATTGTACTAGATTCTGGCTGGATTTGGGAGGGCCTGGCTCAAGGGAAGGATATTTTATGATTCCCCCTCAAGAGAGGACCAAATCCCTAACAGGGAAATTGCTTCCTGCGGCACTTATCAGAACATTAAAGACAGACAAAAAAATAAGAACAATTTTCATGCAGTTGTAATATCTTCAGTTTCGTTTTTGTACATAAAAATTGAAGAAGCTGTCTATAAAACATTCGGATCTGAAAATAAATTGAAAATTACTGGAGGAAAAAAATCTTACATCCCATTTAGTAACAAGAACTTGGAAGATTTTTTTGTTGAAGCATTGGAAACGATAAAAAACAAACAAAAAAGCCCACCTTATTTTCAAATTCTAATATCTGAAAAAAAAAAAGTATAATTTTTTGAATTTCCGAAAGAAAAAAAAGTAAATCCGCCTTATGTAGTTCAATTATCGATATCGATTTAACTTTATTAATATCAAACCTCGTGCTAATTAATAAAATCAAATTAATATCAAACCTCGTGCTAATTAATAAAATCAAAATTCATTGTTTAAAACAATGAAAAATTAATAGAAAGATGACAGCCATCCATTGTTTAAATTCCAATGATTTTTCTATGAAAATTTTTGTCGTCTTCTCGCACTAATTTCTCGACAATAATTCATTTGGACGAGATATCAAATATAAAAGTTAAATCATCTCTAGTCCCTAAATATGCATACTCAGTTTCAAGAAGATTCATCCAGTGGTTCCTAAGTTATTACGGAAATACAATACATATGTATGTACAGAGTGGACCTGATGATCATCACGTTCCTTTAGGCTAAAAAGAAATCGTACATTACATTTGGTATTTAAGGAAAGAATGGGTAGGAGTTATCGCTTTGTAAGATTGAGGTACAATAAAGTCACTCGTTCCGAATTTGCAAGAGATTCTACGATGAAAGAGCTGTGTGCTTTTCCTAACGCCTGTCTTTTGTGGCTTCTGCATTGAGCAAATCAAACTCGAGGTTTGTGGCTAGTTGCGTCCGCGCCACGGATACGTTGAATCTAAACCAAGTTCGAGAACATTCAGTGTTTCTCCAGCACAGGACACAAGCATTCACCGTGCCTGTCCTTTATTTACTTTGGGCATTTATTATTTTCCTCCACAACATGTTGTTTCCTTTGAACGTAGTTTGGTTTCATTCCAACCAAAGAATGTTCGACAAAGAAGGAAATGATCCAAAATTCTTAATATTCCCTATTAAAAAATTAATAATTAAAATAAATATTTGAATTGATATTAATGAAATGGACACTCCGAAGGCATAAGGAAACCTCTAATTTACAACTTATCATTATTTTATAATCATTCACAGCAGTTCAGTTTTTCAGTAATAGATGTCGCTGAAATACCTGGAAGGATTAATCCATTACTTATTATTTCTATCTATTGTCCTCATTTGTTAAGTAAACTGTAGATTGGACAGATTTCCGGAAAAGTAACATGCATTGTGAGGCGCGCGAACCTAACACAAGTTGGCAGAGCGGCTACAAACCTCATGGGACAGTGAACGCTATGTCCTGTTCTGGACAAACATTGACCGTTTCTCGGACTTGGCCGGATTCGATTTATTTGTGGCCGCGGACGCACCTATCTAAAGCTCGAGATAGATTAGGTAAAGGAGGAAGCCACAGAAGATTAGCATTAGGAATTCGGAGCTCTTTGATCATTAACAAGAGAATCTCCTGCTAATTCGGAATGCGAACTCTTTGGAGTGACGATCGTAGACCAGTTTACATGATTTAAATAGCTCGTGAGATATTTGAATGCATTTCAGTAAACAATTAATGTACTTGAAGGATTAACGTAAGACATTCTTCCTCTTGAAGATTTGTGGGATTAACCTAAATATATTTTTACTCAACTTCGAAATGAACAGATTAGGCTTATTTGCCTTACGAGCTTCAAGCAAATTCCGAGAACTGAAGGGTCTGTAAAATAAGAATTCTTTTTCAGAGAACTTAAAAGCTACTAATATGTCGAAGTTATTTTTTTATTTCATAAACAAGAAGGTTATTTTTATCGCAACAGCAAAGGAGGAGGCAAGGAATCCACCATATTTTTGAAATAACTTGTTCGCATTTAAAATAGGTTTGGCACATATTGTTTTAATTAAGTTCCAATTATATTACATTGTATTCAATATTAACTAGCGGAAATTAAAGTCAAGGCTTACCAGTAGTTGTGAATATATTAATTAATTTTTGTAATTAATAAAGAGGATTCCATTTTTAAAGGCCAAATAGGCTCCAAAGATTCCTTATTTCTTATCCCAACGAAGGGATAAAGTTGCTCAGTCCTCCGCAGTCCCACACTTGGTAAAATGCCACGCGGTTGGTGTGGTCGCGAAGACATTAGGGGACGTCCATTAATTATGTGAGGTGTTTTTTAAAAAATTTGGACCCCCCCCCCCCCC
>JAFIDM010005346.1:47534949-47557458 GCA_023159025.1 Thereuonema tuberculata | reverse complement strand
CCCTCCCCCTTTTGACCTCACGTAATTAATGGACGTCCCCTTAGTCTCACATCTATGAGTACCGGGATTCTGTTCGCATGTGGTTTTCATGGTGGTATACGATTAGCGCTGGGCAGATTTTCTCGGGGTTTTCTCGTTTCTCCTGCTTTATTTCCACATTCTTTTTCAGTCTGTTCCTCTTTCCTTGGAGAGACCGATGGTCGCGGTGCTCGGCTTCCCTGCCATCAACAATCAACCCACTCATAAACCCTGTAAAAGAAATGATAATCCGTTTTACCTAGGGCTGGATGAATCTTAGGACCTTTCTCGAAGAAAAATCCCCCTATATCCGCCGAGAATTAAATCCTGCTCCTGCTGTCCTCATCCCTGTGTCTGCATCAAAAGACAACTGGACCCGGAAATATAATTAAAACGTAGATAATATTTTCATTACGTATCTCCAGAAATACAGTCTAAATGTTTTAACTTAGTTTTTCTGCTACGTAAGGAATGTGTACCAAGAAATATCCGCTAAAACATATCTTTTTACATTGCTCCCTCAGCTAGAGTTCTTTCGAGGTTTCATTAATGGAAAAATTTCTTTAGAAAGTTTCTGTTAAATTTCAGTTGGTCATTACGTGCTTATTTTGAAGTTTGAAACTAGATCTTCAAGAACTCTTGTAGATAACTGCTTCTGTATTAAGATACCACTTTGAGTTTCGTCCACATTGGCTGAAAATCACGAGTCTATATTTCACATCTACTTCCCTATGAAAGTGAGGTTCATCAAATCACTCTGTCTGCATGTGTGTCACCCCAGATATTTTTGAGCTGCTGGTGAATCTTCTTGAAAATTCGTATGTACATTTAAGGACAAGGGTAGATCTAACTTTTAACATGTTAAATTCTTCTATGATGGGTTCTTGTCACGAAATGAGCGCGAAAAGATGACGAATATCCGTCATAGGAAAGCAGTAACGAACCGAACAATGATGTATAACTATGGATATATAATCTTTTTAGCACTAATTGCGCGCGCTTTGATTTTTTTCAAATATACTTAGTGCTGATTTATTTATTTTTCTTCCTTTTGTCAATTTGGGCCAAAAAAGGAAGAAAATGACGATCGTCATACGTGGACACTAGCCCCGTACGACGACCATCACGGTGGAGCTAGGAAAGTTCCAGAGGGGGGTACGAGATTCACATCAAGTCTAGAATAACACTGAGATAGTAAGTCCCAGGTAGAAACGGACGAAACACAGAAGAAGAAAGAAACAGCCATGCCGATGCCGGGATTCGAACCCAGGTTCCGACGCAGTGGTCGCACGGCAGACCGCCGTCTAGACCGCTCGACCACCCCGGAACGACTTTTATTTATTTTATTTCTTTACTTTTTTTTGTTCAGAAAATGAAAAATTTCTTTTGTTTATATTCATCAGTTTTTATAATTTAAAAGTGATCATAAGAATTTTCATTTTTGAAGTTTTCATGACTTTAAGATAAAAAAAAATGAAGGAACATGTTATTAACGAAAGTAGCGCTTACATTCTTTTCGGAACTTGTTGCTAAAACGTTTCATCAACTCTGACTAAATGTTTTTGTTTTGTTTTTGTTTTTTGTTTTTTAAAAATTAGTTTACATTTCGTATATAAAATGTATCGCATACATAAATACAGTAAAACCCCGGTTAACCGAACTCGGGTTAACCGAAACCCGGGTTATCCGAAACGTCTCCGAAAATCGCAAATCCAAACAATAACACTGTACTGCACGGACATAAGGCGGGACATCGCTGCTCGAAAACGTTGGGAGGGACGCAAGAAACAAGCAAAAATTACTGAGTTTTTTAAATGAGTAATTCATACGCTATAAATTATTAAGTACAGAATACTGTATATTGATGTAGCCTACTGTAATCCTAAAAATGTAATTTTAACTTTAATAAAGAACATAAGTGTAGCATACAAAGAGATTTTTGAATTCGTTTGACCTTCAAAACCTTTCAGAAATACTTGCTGTAATTACAATACAAAATACTGTAGCTGTCTTAGATGTTCTTGGCTTAACCGAAAAAATTGTTATCCGAAACGGCTTCCCCCCCTTTAGTTCGTATACCGGGGCTTTACTGTATATCGCGTGTACAAAGTACAATTAAGACTACACCACCTGCGTTGTTGTCTTCAACACTGCAGACGGTGTATTTTTAATTATTTTAATTATTTTGACAATCCTTATGATTAATACAAAGACATCTGTAATTCTGATTTCTCCTGCCGGGTTTTCGGCCTGTTCTTAATCGATTAATCCATTTCTTTCTTTTCTCTTCTCCTTTCCTATTTGCGTTTGATATTAGATGCCAACTGCACTCTCTGGCATAAATTTCACTTCGCTCGGCGTGGTGATATTTTAACGGCGCTGTCATGTCGACTTTACAGAATTTTGTTATTTCAGCTGTGGGTTGTATTGATTCCGTTTGGACGATGGCAACTTTTCGTAATGAAATCAGGTCCCAGCTGTACGAATGCTTGTATCAAAGCCGAAGGGAGCCATAAAAGGCATTGGCATCTCGTATTGTTTGGAGTTGAGGGCATTGTTTACGCCTGACCTCGGCGTTCGGGGGGCCTTGGAAACGAGCCGATTGTTTTCAGCGCCCAACAAGGGTTAGGATGTCTGGCTAACCCGAGAATCGTGTGTTTTGGCTACACAAATACCCACGCAATATGTTTGTGTTTTTTAATTCTCTAATGGGAGCAATGGAGAAGTGGAGTAAACGTTGAGATAAGAACGAAAAATATTAATTTCTAATCTTAAAATAGAGTTCCCTTATTTTTATAGTTAACAAAGTTACTCTAGTTAAAGTATTCTTCATCAATATTCTTCTTCATTATACTCAAATAACCAAACATTACTAAAAAATGTTGAAATGTCGGAATTTGTTTTTCTGTGTTTGCTGAATTCCTTTTTTGTATCCAAATGTATTTATGAGGAAGAAGAGATTCTTGTCCTCTATCGTCACCTGAAGAAGTCTCTCGCTCAGGGAGATGAAATATTATAATGATATTACAGTAGGAGTTATTTGATATTTTAGTAATGTTTTGTTATTTCAGTGTAACACAGTTACTTTAACGCATTAAGCATGTTTAACATATTTCCCGGCTAAAACATTCTGTTAATTACCTGGAACAACACTAGAAGCAGCGCCGAAGTAACTCTTTATTTGGAATCTGATGCGAATAAGTTTTGGCTGTTCCTTTTTTTCTTTTTTATTGGTATTAGGAACTGGTAATGCGTATCAAAATACATTAAATGCATTGTTTGATAAGAGTTATTACTCCCTTCTGGAGTCATTGCTATTTTGTGAAGTTCTAGTGTGCTAATACTGTGGTGCAATTTGTGAGGCACCAGACCAGTGGCGGACAGGACGATGGGTACAACACGTACTCGGTTCTGCCTCCACTGCTTCTGGAGCTCCTGTGATAGATCAGTGTATTTACTGGATCTTGTCTGAGTGAGTTTTCTGCTTGTTCTTACTTTGTTATTCCAGTGATTCGAGATTAGAGCTCTATAGGATTTAGATTTAATGACTGATAGATAGCGATGCCTTAACTCATGACCATTTGTGCAAATGCACTGTAGGGAATCAAAATAGAAGATATTACTTTATATTTTGTAACCACGGAAACTAATTTATTGAAGCAAATTTATAACTTTTCAGTTTTAAATTGAATTCCTTAAATACAGTACAAATGAAAGATTTTAGAAAATTCCTAGTCGTATTTTTTATTAAGAACACATCCAGTGATGTATTTATATAATATTTATTTATAATAACATTTATAATAAAGAGATTTAACGAGAAATTATTTAAAAACAAAAAAAAAAAAACAACCAAGGACTGCACAATGAATAATCAAGAATGCCTTGCGGGTCAGTTTCGTCCCAAACAGGATAAAACGGTCGTTCCCGATTCCCTCTTATAAATGACCCGAAGGCGTTCTTGTCTATTCATTGTTCAGCCCTTGGTTTTTGTTTTTAAACTATATTTATAACTTCTCTGAATTACATTAGTTTACTGGTATTTTACAATCACCAAGTCACACCATTATTGTAGTGTTTACCTTTTAATATCTTCCTTGCTAATATCAATATCTTTTAACTATTAAAGAGGCTTTTAAAGATTAATAAGCATTTTCAAATCCCTTAACGACTTAATTGAATATGTATCACCGGGAACTCCGGGCAGTTTTTATAGAATACACAACGAAGGTATTTTATAAGCATTTTAAGTATTCAATAAACTAATAATGACATTGTAAATATTTAAACTCATATCGAAAGAGTAATGCCCTGTCTGTCGCTTAATGAATTTACTAAATACCTAGTTGCCAATTTTTTTTCTTTCCGCTCAACAAGACGAAAAGGAAAATTAGAAACTTGAAGAGGGACAAGATTGGTGGTTCGACAACTCAATTGTTACGCTCGCAGCTGTGCTCAATTTCCTCGAATTGTTGTTTGTGTTTCACGTTCTTCTGTGTTTGTCTCTTTGTCAGGCACGTCAACTACATTTTGCGCATAACAACTCATTAAATTTACTGTGAAAAATTAAACTTCTTAATGTATTTTTTGCAGAAAGATTATGACAAGCTTTTGTAAATAATTTCTAAATAAAATTGAATCATTTTGTTTTGAAGAAATGTTAAAACCAAAACAAAAAAAAAAACAACCATCATTTCCTTTTGACGAATATGATACGAGCAGAAGGAAGTCGGCAATAACTTTCTATTATCTCCTAAAATAGAATCTCCCAGATGTTTTCGTGTTTTTGTCTTTCATAATTTCCTTTAAATTGGAAAATTGATGAAAGTACTTTATTATTAAACAAGAAATTCAATCATTTTTTTTTTCAATTGCACTTTGATTAATATCAAAGTTTATGAGATTGCATCTTGATAGATTTTCATCATTTTTTTGATAACATTGTTAATTATGTAAACTTAATAAAAGTTCGGAATTTTCCAGCAATATTAAAATCTCAAAGTTCTCGAAGAACTTTCATAAAATGTTGTATGTTGTTTTTTTCTTTAATAAAGTCCAGAAAACAACATATAAGAAAAACATGCATATTTGTAATTTTAGTATGGGAGTAACATAAAAAAAAATCTATCATTAAATTGAGAAATGTTTTTGCAGATATGGGCATGTCTCGTACTTACGTCGGAGGGACGATGTAAGTTGAAGCACTATGTTATTCTTCACTGATCGATCTATGTACTGCACTGCAGTCATCAGTATGTGAAAAAGTGATGTAAATAATGCATTTTATACATAATAAGCCCTGTATAGTTTTTATTTCTTGTTTATTTATTATTATGCAGGATTTATTATTATGCTTATTAATATGCTTCAACTTACGTCGTCTCTCGGGAACCAAAGATAACGTAAGTGCTGAGCATGCTTGAATTTGCGAAAAACTTGTCAGTATTTATGGGAATAAAACAATTTTTCTAAAGCATTTCCGTGTCAAACACAAGAGGTAGCTTTTGGGATTCACTTCCAGTGTTTCTATTCTGAAGAACTGCTTTAAAAAGAGGTGAAGAAAAGAGAAGGAAAATCCATACTGAAATTAAACTTCATTTTCATATTTGGGCTGACGGATGTGAAGAGCGAAGAAAAATTGCGATATAGTGGATAATCCGACGTAAGTCCAGGACATGGTGTCAATTGAAAAGGGACGTAAGTCCGAAATGACGAAATTTGAGATCCAACTATATTTATATCTTTAAATTCAATGAATTTTGATCGAATTAAAGTAGTAGCATCAAAAAATGGATGAATTTAGACAGTGAAGAAAAAAAAATTAGAAATCATTGTTTACTTCCAATTATTGTTCATTATTTGTATTATGATGCAATGGAATTTTTATTTCAATACGCTTTATTTTTCTACAGATATGTACAGAGAAATTTGGAAAACATAATTTATGTCTCCTATCCCTTAATGAAAACCAAGTTTCAAGAAGAAATATTCACTAGTTCAAAAGTTTAAAGTAATAAGATAGCATTCAGACATCTCTATTTGCTATATCTTATTCCAGAATTTACCAGTACGTTCCATCTCTTACAATTGGTAGATCGATTTTTTTTTCTACTTTAGGTCTAAAGCCCGGCCTACACGAGCATTAGTAACGCTGCATTACTTTAGCCTCTAGAGTCTAGACAGTCTTTTGGGGTAAAATTAAGGAAAGCGCACTCTCTGAGCGATGCTAAAGCTCATCAACGCCAATTAGCGCGTCGACTGATGTAGCATTGCTAACGCCGACCTTTGAAATCGGCTTTGAAATCGCTAGCATACACCGCATCTTTCATTTCCTCTGAAATACATGGAATTCCTCTCGGTTCTGTCAGGACGTTACCAGGCTTTAAGGGTAAAGAATTTATGTAAGAAAGTAACAAATCTACAAATATTTGGCTTCTCTTTTACATTGTTGAAAAGACAGCTAGCGTTATCATAACTGTAGGTGGAGTATGACAGTATTTCAGTCTCATTGGTAGATGAGAATGAATCACAGAACTTCCATTGAAGTGCTGAAAGTAATCAAAAGCGATATTGAATGTGTGGCCAAGAGAACTTATTATATTTGACCACTCGCTATTATTGCTCCAAGCACTACTATTTATCTGTTGTAGGAGAATTTACGCCTCGTTTCATCTAATAGTTATTAGATAAATGCAACGGACATAATTACTGTATTGTATCTGGCCAGTGAATGGAGAAAAACGTCATACATTATTGTTACATCTGTCCTACGAATCAAGAAATTCGTCCAGCAACACAGTGCTTCTGACCTGTGAATGTTGAAGTACGTAAGTCAAGTATTAATGTACATCTGCTCTCTGAATGGAGAAATACGGCAAATATTACTATTGCACCTAGCCTGTGAGTGGAGAAACGCAACTACTGTTGCATCTGTGAATTGAGAGACACGTCAAATATTGCTGTTGTGTCTGGCCTGTCAAAGGTCAAACGCTGCTATTGCTTTTTCGTGTCATCACTTAAGGGAAGTATAACAAATACGATGATTACATGTAGATGTTGAATGGAGAAAACTGTTAAATCCTTCAATTTAGTGAAATTACGTACAACAAGTAGAGAACCAAAGCAACTTTTTTATCTCTGGTCAGTCAATGAAGACAGACGTCAAACATTACTTCAACACCCGACCAATTTAGGGAAACATACTTCAAACAGCTGGGTCTGGTCTTTGAATGATGAAATACAAGAGGCATTACTATTGTGCATATCATCGGCTGTATCAAGCTACTCCAAAAAGGATTGGGGGGGGGGGTAAGGACTATCATTTATCCACCGAAATGTAAGCAATATTTTCTATTTTGTGGGTTTTTTACATTAAAAGTATGTTTTGTAAAGAATCTACAAAGTTTTGACGTGGAATTCCTTTCATTTTTAAAAAAGAATGAAATGTTTATATAAGTTTAACGTGCTATTAAATCATTAAAATCTCAACTATTAAAAACACAAATCATTTAAAATTACCTAAAAATGTCGTCACCACGTTTCGAACCTTCCGCTTATTTAGGTTCTTTGTCAAGTGTACCCTTTGTTAAAAGAAAATAAATAAGCGGAAGGTTCGAAACGTAGTGACGACATTTTTAGATAATTTTAAGTGATTTGTGTTTTTAATAGTTGAGATTTTAAAGAATGAAATGATTGGAAAACCTATAGAACAATCAGAAAAGATGTAAATGACTTTCTCAGATTGAGGATATTGTTGTTGTAACTCTGAAATGTCTCCTTACGTTATAAGGCGACTCTCCAATAACCAAGCAGTTGGAGAATATTAGAAAATTGCAGACGTAATTGAGTCAGAGAATGATGGTTGTACTTCAGCAGTTACAAGAGAGAGAGTGAACCATCTCGTCGTACTCGTCACTCACCAACAGGACAGAACGCCAAAGACGTCCTAATTAATTTTGCCAAGGCGTTCCCTAAGTCGACTGGTTAATTTATCGCTGTCTCGTTATCTTTTGTGTGTACAGATTTGGGGGTGGGCGTTGGGATGCCGAGAGGTCTCGGGTCTGGATGTAGACGAAACTAGTTGTAACGGAATCATTCATCAGTTTCAAATAAATATCCTTGCGTCTGATTAACGTTGCTTCTCTGTTAACCCCTTTCCCTTACACCCCCGTCCCTCTGCTCTGCACCCATCTGAATTCCAGCGCCGTCGTTGCCGTCTTGCAGTGATAAGTAGCTGAGACACTTAATATCGCAGGTGATCTGTCATTTTTAATTATTCGGGCGCTCATATTTCACACTTGTCAAAATTGACTCCTTGTGTGGTTGACCAACATCTTGTTCTCAGATAATTAAAAGTCTCAGATTGTCAATTTGATGGCACGAGTCCTTATTTCGTCTCGTTCTTTTTTATTTCGTCTTCTTAAAAAAAAAATACACGTGTTAAAGGGCGTGTTTTAAAGAGCTGGCCAGATATTTTACTCGTTCGAAATCGGAAATTATTTCAATAAGTTGAGATTAAAGGAACACACCAATTTCACCAAAGATGGAGAATTTGTCAATAACAAAACCACAAGTTCATAAAATCAATACCCTAATACCAGGAAATAAAAATCCTTCATTTCTACACCAAATAATAATAATAATAATAAGTCCGCTACTGGTCTGGTGCCTCACACATTGCACCACAACCTCATTACACTAGAACTTCACAGGAACACAGGACACTGTGTTGCAGAGGTCTAGAAGGTTTTGGTACCCAACGCAACACGCGTAGTTAGGAGAGTTATGGATACAACTACATATCCCTAACATTTCTCATCCCCCTTGCACACTTTTTTAAACTTAGCAATATGTGCTTTGGTCCTTGATCCGGCATGTTGTCTTAATAAGTTTCCGTGACAATTTTCAAAAAACGCGCATGGTGACTTTCAAAAACAGTGCATCAGAGACGGTGACAATATACAGTATTTTATTTTTATTGTGCTTTTATTTATTTATTTATTTATTTATTTATTTATTTATTTATCGTGATACAGGAGTTTCCGGAGTTACCGAGTTTTGTAGTTTTCGGCCTCTCTGAGTTTATTTTCTATAAAATCAACAGAAATGCAGATTTCAAAACATTTATCTAGCATTACATTTTCAGTTACGACTAATTATACAAGAAAATTGTAAAAGCAGACTATCTATTTATCCGTTTCACCCCTATCTACTTTTCCGTTGGCCGAATATGAAGTTAGAGGCAGGTCCACGACTTTTTTTGGTGGGAGAAGATTAACTGCCACGTAATCTCAATTAAAGTAAGGGTTAATCCTTAAATGAGAATCTCAACCTGCATTAAGAAAAGCTGCCCAGCCGTTTTAACGTGATGCAGATAAAACAATCTGCAAGACGTCAGAAAATCTTCAAATGAATAGTTAGCATATTGATTATTTAGTATAGCAATTACTATTCTTAAAATTATTTTTAGTATTAGGGAATAGTACAGTCACGTGAAATGACTTTAATAGCGTTTTAATATTTATTTTTCCCAGAGTTGATAACTTCTTCTTTGTCCGACTATTTTACCAGGAAAATGAGGTTCATCAAATTTAATCAAAAATCAGGTTCATTATCGCTAACAACTTTTGAACCTCTGGATGAATATTCCTGAAACTTTGCATACACATTTAAGGACAAGGAACGATCTTATGGTTCGGGGGTTCACATCGAATTTTCAGTATTTTCAGGGGCTAATGCCCCCCCCCCCATTCGAAATTTTGGCATTGTTTTCATTGGATTTCCGCTATTAACAGCTTAATGTTAGAGATGCAACCATTTCATTTCAGTTGTCAAATATAGCTTGATGGTTAAGATATCGAACTCATACTGAAGGATGTCGGTTCAAATCTGTAATTCTTACCTTTTTTTTTTTTCATTTTTCCTTACGTTAATGTACTACCTTTTTTTTTTTTTAATATTATGAGTCGCCCTTAAATTTATTCTTAAGCACAAAATTACATTTACTTGTTTTGTGATTTGTTTTACGAATTAGATGCTTTCAATAACTTGTGGTGTTTCATGTACTGCCTCTATTAACCCACGTATTCCAGCAAAATGTCAACATACAGAAATGCCTCGCTACGACATCCTCCCATTCCCCTTTCTTCTTTTCTCTCCCATTTTTCATCCTCGTCGTTTTATTCGTAAGTTAAAAGAAAATGAAAAACGTGTACAGTTCCTGCCACGACATACCTGAATCACAGCAAACACATTTATGTAACGTGCTTGTATTTTCTTGGCTTCGTCACGTGACACACCCAAGAACAATTTTTTTTTTCCATTTTTTCGAGTTTTGATTAATTTTCGTCGCCAACAACAGGTTCTACTTTTCCGATCGATTTTGATGTTGAGATCCAATTACATTATTCTCCGATTATTAATGCCTACATTAAAGATATCTGCTGATTCTAGAAAATTCGGTTATCGTAAAACTATCTCTTATCCTCGAATATCTTAGTGACGAACCAGAATTTCATTTTTAGATGAATCATTTTTCCTGTCTACTTCCTCTTCTTTTTCCTTCTTCTAAAATCGGTTACCCACCCGCGCGTCATCGATCATTTCCTGAGGAAGTAATCTATCATTTCCAAGATTTTTTTCCCTTTTCTTTTCCATCCTCTTTCTCTATTCCGCCTTTTTTCCCTTAAAAAAAATAAAGGAGTCTCGGTGGTAATTTCGTATCTGCGCCAGTCGTTGACTTATGACTATATTTTTATCCCCACCTCTTTAAAACTCCAAAGTTTGAACAGTGTTTTGGCGGTCAAAGACCACATTTCATAGACTTTTGATTAATTTGGTTATCGTAGATGATCTGCTGGTCGGAAGATTTACGTACCCCAGTGGCTTCGAAACTGGTGTCTGGCGGAATCTCGAAAGATCTTGGAAGTTTTTTTTTTTTTTTTTTCAGTGTTTCAAGTTTTTACCAAAGTCCACAAGTTGCCGAAACTAAAAAGATTGAAAACAACTGGTTTTTATCCTAAATCGTAAAACTTCCTATGTACAGTACCACCAAAGATAAAACATAAAATGGGAGGTACTTTTATGTTTAAGTCTGCTGCCTCAAAACGCCTATTGTGTATCTCAACATCATTTAAATCTGCATAAGTTATAAGAGTTTACCTATCTGTAGTGTTTTATGGAGGGATATTGACAAATAGCTTGAAGGACTGGGAAAACCCATTCCTAGCATATTGTGTCTGGTGCTCGCATGCGACTCACACTCTCAAAGGATATGTAGGGCTGTTTCATCAGCTTGTCCACATCTTCTGCAAGTAGGATTTGAAACTATCCTTATATTAAAAAGGTGTTTCATTGGATGGCAGTGACTTGTAAAAAGTCCTGTCAGTATTCTAGTCTGGTTCTTATTTAGTTTAATAAGTTCCATGGCCCTTTTCCTTAAAGGCTCATTAATAAAGAGCTTTGAGTGTTTCTGTCCTGGAAGATTATTCCAGTAGGTCTTTTGCTGATTCCTTGCCGAGTCCCGAACAGCAGTTTTTTTCCAAATCGTAAATCTTCCTATGTACCAAAGATTGTATAACCTCACTTATCCCGTTAGCCATGCCCTGACCCGTGCCGATAAGTGAGACTTTCTTTTTACCTACATACATATATAAAGCTAGAAAACATTTTAACACTATCATACATTGAATGCCCAATAGACTTAGGTCTGAAAAATAATATTAAACTACATAACTATACAGTACATTCGTTTATTCTAAGTCATGTTTTAAGTGCCCAGTAGAACTTAAAAGCCTACAAAGTAATACAAAAATGAAATGAATGTACAGCTTGTATATTGCTTTCTTTTAATATTTCGTACCTAGCTTAAACTTTCGTTTTAATTTTGTAATAAAATGACGCCACAGGTAACTCCGATTCACTTGTTCAGCGCCTCATGTCAGAAAATTGCCAAGAGAGCGGGAACGTAATGAAACTTGGATAAAATTGAAAACCGCCGTATTAGTGGAAAGCCGAGAAGCGGGACCTTACTACATCGAAGATAAAGGATTGGAAAAGTAATAATTAAACGAAATATCATATTGCAGATAATCTTTGTACTTTTTTGTACAACTTCATCTAAAAGCTGATTTTATGTATGTAAAGCGGCATTGTAATAAACATGAAGATCAATGAAGATCTTGTCCTCCAAATGAGAGACGGCCGCCCTGTTTTTGTGAGATCTGCGCATTTATGATCGATCAGTCTGGTCAGGCACTTCCGTCTGATTTTATGACAGGACGCCGCCATTACGGTAATCGCTTGTTACTTTGCAAAAGAGCATTGTATTTATAAATAATATATATTTATTTATTTATATAAATTCTTATTGTTAGCAACTGGTATTGAAATAACGCTAAATAGTCGAGAGAAGTTTTAATTTGGCGTTATCAACATATCTTTCTCAGTGAAAACAGACAACGGTGTCCATTGTGACAGGAAAACATAATTGATCAGCTACCGGAAGGGCTGCGCAGTTCAAACTTCCGCCGGCCACCTTTCATGTGGAGGACAGTAGTAGCAGGTAAAATGAAGTGACATGAAAAGCAAAGAGAGGATCCGCCACATAGGCATGCTTTTTTATAGTAATTTTTTGGTATGGTAACTCTCGAATATAGTAGATGTAGTATGTATATAATTGTATATGACGCAGTTGAGAGTAAATTTGAAAATTCTGCGCTAATTTACATTATTATCGGCACTTTTTCGAGACAAAATCGATTTACCTCGTTTTGCAGTTACAAAGGAATATAATTTTCAGTATCAATGTCTTGTGGCAGTCCTCGCCCATTGGTCGGATTTACAACGAATTTCATCTTCTAGGTTGTACTTTTTTGAGTTATTATCACTTGACAACTATTGGATTTCGAGTTAAAATTGCATCGCAACTTAAAAGATATAAAATGCAGAAATTATGTGTTTCTGTTTATCTGCTGTTAAAAATATAGTAAAGCCCAGAGATCTCTGTAATAAGCCATAAGATTATTTATTTATTTATTACAAGAGAGATTGAATTTCGTTCTTTTCAGACTTGACAACTGCAATTTGATTGTATCAGATGTAATATAGTACTTGTCTGTAGCAGAATGAAAGCGTGAGAAAACAGAATCTTGATATCAAATTCAGAATAATTAAGCTGCTCTCTATAAATTCGCTCTCCATTACTTAACTGAAAACATCTTTCATTTATGTCAAGATTCGCAGAAAACTTAATATCGTTTGATTAGAGTTCGTAATGTACGGCTGCATATTAATTAACATCATATCGGAATATATGTTTCTTAGTTGTACCCATTGAGAGAAACTATGAAGATTCCCGTATTTCTCTGTCTGTCTGTGTATGTTAGTGTAACATTTTCCCCCGCCCAAACCGCGAATCGGAGCCCTTTGAGTCCAACTTCGTTGAACTCCCTATGACCTAAAGATTTGGGACGAAATTCCGGCTTCCGGTTCAGACAATTTTCGGTTTAACTGGCCATTGACAGATCAGGAAAATAGTTGGATCAAAATTAGGGTCTATCTGTATTGAAATACTGAGAACGAATATGATTCCCTCGAATCAATGTGGTCACTGGCCATTTACTCAGTCTCCCGAAGGTTACAGATCTAGATACTAAATTGTCTTAACGCGGGCATCGCCTTAATATTGTACTTGAAATGGGTTTGACTTACAATAACTTGAATAAATGAGTTTTGCGTTCCAATCAATAGTAGTACCACTTTCAATGTTTGATAGATTGCTAATTATCTGATCGTTTGGTTTTATTTTACCACACAACTGAGAATGGATTTATTTTCTTTAATTCATTTTTAGTAATTTGCGAGAATCTCAGATGAATTTTTAATTATTCAACAAACGCAATTAAACCAAAAAATATAAATTTTTTTCCAATTTTTTTTCATTGATTAGCTTTTGAGAATTTCAGTAATATTTATTTAAACGATAAAATCTTGGATAAACTTTTAAGTTTTAAAAAAAAAGTACCGAAGTTTGTGTTACTTTTTTTTTTGGCATCGAGAACCTTATCATTTTCCCAAATGGAGCTGGGAAAATTTGCACAAAATTCGAAGAGGTTCCAGAGTAACCCTGCAGAAGGAGACCGTGATAATATTGATGCCCCCCCCCCCCTGCGAGTTTAGATTGAAAGGGGGGGGGGGGAAAGCATGAAGATGATTTAAGGCTTTGTTGACTTAGGATCTTCTACACCAAGTCTCTTTCCTCTCGCAGTAGCTTCGCAAACAACGATTTTCTTGGAGGGGCGGAATGTTTTGCTTTCAACGTGACGATCAATCCCCCACCCAGGGCTGAATAGTGAAATTCCGATGGAATATTGTTTGACGCGTTCGAAAGAACTTCGCGTCTGCCTCCACAAAGGTCACAGATATAACGTCGTCTTGGTAGTTTCTTTCTGGAAAAAAAAAAAGACATTATCAAGTTGGTATTGGTAACGTTTTTTCCTGTCCAGCAGCGTTCAGTGAATGTTTGCACTGAAAAGTAAAGATCGTACATTAGTTTTTACGTTAAACCACACTGGATTCCATTTCCCAGTCTGTAAATGTAAATTCATAATCAAAATTCAAGATACAATTTAACGTGTGTCAATTGATGAAAGTTTTTGTAGTTAAAATTAAGAATCACTTAAAACGACCGGTTTCATGTGTTCCGATTGCACGCTTCATCAGAGCACGTGAAACCAGGATATTTTTAAATATGGATTTTTTGGTGACTTAGTTTAATCGTCCATAAAATATTCATTCACTTTGCCGTAATCCAGTTTCTCAATAATTCAGTGGCGTTTTTACTGGAGCGTCATAACAAAGAAAAGAGCAACAGTTTTGAAGAAAATAAAGAAAAAAATTAGTTTCACGCCTGACGTTTCAATATAACGTTTATATTTGTTTAAATATAACGTTTACGTATAACGTATACGTTTGTTCTTTAAAACTTGAATTCTTGTTTTAATTGAAGGTGTAGTTTTAAAAAAGACCAGATGTACAATAATTAAAAAAACATAAAAGAACATTAAAATCTCAATATCCCGACCAGGTTTCTATCGGATCTACCGATCTTTTTCAAGTCACTCGAAAAGGATCGGCAGATCCGATCGAAACCTGGTCGAGAATTAAATGTGTTTTTATGTTTTTTAATTATTGTGTGTGTTTGTATGTGGCCTTTTTTAAAACTACATCATTAATTTCACACACGTTAAATTTCTACATGTTTTAATTGAAATTTCAGAATTATATGAAAAGGATTTTTCGAGAATCTAGTGCTACAAAATGCAAATGGTATTTCAACTGAACAACCTTCCTTAGATTCTCAACATTCACACAGGAATACATACGCTAGTATTTCAGCAACTAAGATCTAAATCTTTAAAAGGAAGTCAAGTTGGACAGTCTTTCGTTAGATTATGGAAAAGGGACGGAGTCTTTTAGTAATGATTTCTTTCGTTGTCTCTTTTTTTTTTGTTTGAGCAAAAAAATCTTTTGATGGCATCAAGAGAAGTCGAAAGAGAAAATGTGAATGTTCTGCTTCGGAATATTAAACACGGAATGATGCAGGAAATTCTATGTTCTTTTTGGACTTTCCTTTTTATGTTCTCTTTCACTTTTCTGTGAAATGTTTTTACGACTTTTAACCTCTTTTTCCTTCTAAAAGTTTGGGTGTAATAAAATATAAAACAGCTTTAGAAACAGGAAGTCTGATGACAAATAGTGCACTTTGTTTGGTGAGTGTAAATCGCATTAACATTTGAAATAACTATGTTCCAATTCACAGATGCAGTTTCGTTATTCCCAGCAATGATACAACAGGGTGTCTACAGAATCAGGGATACCGGGAATTATCAGGGAATTTTGTTATTCTGGATAAAAATCAGGGAATTATCAGGGAATTTTGCAATTATTACTTAAAATCAGGGAATTTTTTGGTTGAACAGATCGTTTTTTTTTGGTTGAACAGATTGGTTTTTTTTTGGTTGAACAGATCAGGGAAGTATCAGGGAATTTTAAAAGAAATTGTTCATGAAATCAGGGAAAAATCAGGGAATTTTTTTATTCAGATTTTGTAGACACCCTGTACAATGCATGGGATATTATTAAATGCCAAACAGTTAAACATACGACCTGGAGACTGTATCATATTCTACAGTATCTATAACAATTAAAATTAATCTAAACTAGACCCTGGTAAGTATGAGATAATCCAAGAAGAATCGATTCCAAGCGGTTATGTCAAAAAGTGATATTTTATTCCTTTTTTGAATAAACTCATTATTTGATAGCGCACGAAGAAAATAGAATAAAAGTAGGATTGGATATTGGGGACCAGCAGTAGTCCAATGGTTAGCGTTCATGACTGCGAGGACGGAGGTCCTCGGTTCAAATCCCATGCAAGGCAAAAAGAAAAAAAAAAGAAAATTTTATAATCTAACTTTCTCAGCAAGGGAAACTAATAATTAACAATTGCGCCGGACAGACAGACAGAGAAATAAAAGATTTTAGTAATATAGATTCTAACCAAGGAGCTGTTTTGCTTACGGTCATATCTTCCTACAATTGAAGCTTTACATGTTTTTAGATGACTTAGTTTTATATTATGCTTAATGCATTTATTTTACTGTTATAATGCATTATATTTTAGGGCTTTTGACCCTTTAGGTCTTTATCACAATCTTATTAAAGTCAATAGGCGCTAAAAGGATTATATAAAAGTTTCAACTTCTTGAACATTTGTTTTGGAAATATCAGATCATATTTAAGATATATATATATATAAGATCATTTATTTATTTATTAAAGATGGAAAACAATGCACCGTCAATAATTAAGAAACAAAAATAAAAAAAGCCCCTTTCTGCCTTTACGAGCAAATTCCTTTTGAAGCGGAAAGTTTGACGCTTAAAGGTTATTGTTTCCATTACTTATGTTCTTTTTTATTTTTGTTTCCTAATTATTGAGGGTGCTTTCCATTTTCAACTTACACTTCCTCTCGTATGCCTTTTTGGGTCTTGCAACTGGCTGAAGAGAGCACAACAAGCTCGAAACGACCGTCTCAGGGTCTCAGCTTAAAACCCCCCAAAAATTTAATAAATTTTTATTTATTTATTTCTTGTTCAGCTTTTATCTTTCTTAAAGATAGATATATATGTATAATTGTGTGTGTAAGTAATAGATTTGGTCTGATTCCTGTTTAGTTGCTTCAACCGATGAAGTTGAGTTGAAAAGTTGCTTATTGCAGTTCCAAGAGAAAATTAAGAGAGGAATCTGAAAAAAAGAAAACAAAAGCTTTACGAGCACTGCGAAAGGAGATTGATATCTGCTTTGGATTGCATTAATTAACCGCGTCTTAATTGGTCATAAATATACCTTTTCTACGTCGCAAAGGAGGTCTTTTTTATTTAGGCCTATATCAGGTTTCCTTAAGGCTTATAATGGAGGCAATTTTTGCAATCATCTTATTCGGCACAAAAGGATCTGAGGAAAGAATTACAGACATCGCCTAAATGGCAAGAGAATGTTTATTGCCGCTGCTATTTTCAGTGTCTCTCTGTAGCCCTCCGGTCATTACCACCCCCACACACCCTCCCCTATATTTTTTTTTCCCTCAGACACATTGCTTACTTGTCTTTCTCTGCTTCGAATTTATGATCTCCCCGAAGAAAGAGGTAGGGGCGGAGGAAAAAAAAAAGGAGGCGTGGGGAAGAGAAAAACTGTTAAGGGAGTCGGAAAAACTCATTCTCAATTATAAGTGTGATTAAGCGCTGGGCCCATTTTCTCCGTCGCGAGGAAGAATGATGCGAATTACGAGCCACATTAAAATTAGTTTTAAGACGGTTTCCCATTTTCATTTGCGGAATTTGTTTAATAATTCGTGCAATTGCGCCTTGGCGAAGTAAGCGAGATTTATAGGACTGGCTGTTACGATGTACCAGCACAACCCCCGTCCTTCTGGTTTTGTTTTAATTAAGGCGCCCGCGAGATACATACACTACTTTGCCTCAGAGTCTGTACAAGCGAAACAGAACAGCACTTGTTCCTTCAGTTTATGGTTAACAAAACACCTTGGTTAAGGTCTATTTTCGTGTCGATTTTTTTCCCCCTCTTCTCTTGTAATTTCGTTCATTAGACTTGACGTTTTGAAATTCTGAGAAAGAATTAGCCTACGTTATTCAGTGCTCGGAGAGAGAAGCCCACGTTCATGTCTTCTGACAGGAATCTTTAAGGGAATCAGATTAAGACGATGTTGACAGTTCTGAAGAAGAAGCCTAACTAAGACTCCCTTAGAGTAAATAATCTTACTTTCATGTCTCCGCTCTTCATAATAACGTTTTTCATTGCAGATATCGCAGTCTAATTCACAGTGTAGTGACTTCTAACTTATCGCCTTATTTTTCTAACAAACTTATAGCGTGTAAATGCGAAAGCAGTCGTTATTCAAATTCATGAATCCCTCGGTTTACGAACTTTAGTTTCGTTACTTCGATGATTTCTCGTAAAACGATTATTGCTAAACCTATAAAATACCAAAATATAGTTTAGAAATGTGAAATAACAACAGTAGAAGTGATTCCGTACTAAATTTAAATTCTTCATCGTTAAGATTCATTTTTACCTTGTGCGAAAGAGTAGAACTCGTAAAGTCGAAAATTGCTCGTATAAGCGAATATTTATTGCGATCCAATACTGCTGAAAATTTGAGCATAGAGAAGTTAGTGTGCGCTTTAAATAGACATGAAATAAGCTTAAAAAAATTTATTAAATAAGGAAATGAGACACAGCACTTGAAGAAAAAGTGAAATTGCCTTTGTGATGACTTTTACTAACAAGATCTTGCTTGCCTTTCTGATTCTGTTAAGGGAAGGCGGGGATTGGGTGATGAGTCCGTAGAAGGACGAAACGGCCGTTCCCAGTTCCTTCCCATAATCCAATCAGAAAGGCAATTTCACTTTTTCTTCAAGTGCTGTGTTTCATTTCCTTATTTACTAATTCATCAGCACGTTAAATTTCTTTTCTTTTTACTTTAAAAAAAATATTGTTTGTGTTTTCTTAATCATTTTTTTCCTTAAATTAATAAAAATTTTAGAATTATCAGTTTTTCGGACATTCTAAGGCATTTATTCAAATTACAATTAAGCATTGTATTAAAATTAACTAATAAATGCAGAAGAATACACTATATGCATATTTCAACTTTTTTTCTTCCTTACTTTTTACAAAACTTTGAAAACTAGATGACATATCTGTTTTCCTTTCCATCTTGTCCCATTACAACAAAATGAAATATTTTTATTTTTAATAAGAAAACCTTATAAAAGTGAATTTAATAAAGATTATTATATTAAATGTAAAAAAGTCTAGTCAAGATAAGGAGGTTTTTTGACAGGGCTCTATTGGGTTCATTTTCAATATTTTTTTTAAAGTTTTTAGTAACGTTGGGTATTGTTTCAATTTCTATGACGGGTAGAAAATACGATTCGCCTCAATAGTGGCGCTTGCTATTTTTATAGTATTAAAAAAAGGAAGAAAACTAAATATTAACAGCTGTTTAGTTGTCCGGAACGAGGTCAAAAATAGTAATGCAGTCAAACTTGTGAATTTCAAGTATTTACAGATGAAAAAGTTATTTAACATCGGAAATTAAGACTCCACGCGAATCCATAACTTATGGGGCCTTTTAAAATATCTTTAAGTGGAACCGTAGCCTTGCGGTAAAGCGTTTGACTGCGGCCTGAAGGAGCCGGTTTCAATCCTCGATCCCGGCGGATTTTTCAACGCTGAATTCTCCTCCAGACTGGTCCGAAGGTCTACCTAGCCCTCTGTCGATTGGTTGCCGAGTTTCTTTGATACCCGCCAAATTTCAGCTTAGTACTGTTAATCAGGAAACTCCGGGAGCCCTTAACTCGCGTAAGCCCACGAGCCATGTAGACCCGGTAGTGCGATAGTATGAATGACTTTAAAAATAACCTTGAATTATAGGATATTTAGTAGATCTTTGCTCTTACGATTGATTCGATGAAACGACGGTCGTTACTCAAGCCGTCAAAAACAAACTCTCATCTCCTTATAATACTTGTCTACGTTTCTCATGGTCTGGCCGCTTCTGAATTTAAATTTTTTCCTTATTCTTCTGATAGACTGAAAAAGGTATACAATCAGGAACAGTGAAGTTACGGGGATATCCGAAGCAAGAAATACAAAATCAATAGTATGATTCCCATTCATATTTCAGGCTTACATTAGCTTCCCTGCAGTGCCTGGGTCGTTAAATTGGATGGGGAAGATTAGCGAGTGCATGATTAAAATAAAAAAAATCTTGATTTCATGCATTCCAATGTACATCAATATTCTGAAAATAAAATCACAGAAATACCAAAGTTAGAAGCACTCTGGTTAATTAAAATGTATTGCGCTGTTGCTCGCAAGTCTTTTGGGAACGTTATTTCGTGACTTTCTTACAGGTTTATGAGTAAGAATAAAACTTTAGACTGACATCCAATATTCAATTAAAGATATAATACACTGTTGTTTAAACTGTCTTGAATCAAATTTGACCCAAGATATGTTTGTCCAGGGTTTTTACCTAGTCTGGAATTCGCAATCTTTTCGCTATAAAGAGCTTTTTTTTTTTATGTAATTTGACAACTTCCGAAAAAAAAATCAGATACCACTTACAATCTACTTTCCCCACCTCCCTGACAGTCAACTTAAGAAGAAAACATTATCAACAACTCACGACAACAAACAATGAAAAAATAGTCAATATCGTGAAAATGTGGGTATTGGGAGCCGCACATCATTCTTCAAAGAGTCTCAAGCGACTGAGGATCCGCTTGTTACCCATTCCTGACGTAGCCCCGTCTTTTTGCTCTATTCTTTAGTGTTCGTTGTGAGGATTTGTTGTTGTAAAACTCCAATTAAGCAGAAACTAGCCTAGTATACTAATTTCACCAAAGCTATGTATTTATTATTGTAATATAGTTGTCTAGTTATCCACAACTAGAGCATTTCAATTACATAGGAAAAGTTTATTTTTCGTGCTTTTATAGTTTCACACCTACAAAGAAAATAGATCCTACTTCAACGATTTTTAAAAAGGGTTCTAGGGAGATAAGAGTATCAGAGGGGTATGGGCAGCAGTTAGGAATCATTGTCTTATTGTTACTCTCATCGTGTAAAAGCATTCCTCCAACATTAAAATACAAAAGGTTAGTTCAGGGTTAGTTTCATTAATTTAATGGCGGTATTTAGTATATTTTTAAGTTTGTTTATGTCTGCAGATTGAGCTTAAGCTTAACACCTCCCCTTTTCTCCTCTTCGCCTCTTTTTTTTTGAGGGGGAAGTACACTTTAGTTAAACATTTTCATGAATTCCCGAGCAAAGAAAGTAATTGTATCCCTGGTATGCTTTTAATTCCAAACCAGATTATTTGTCTCTTTTAGTGTAGCGAGCATCGCAGTTAAAACAGCCATAAAAGACTCTAGTACTACGGATTCAACGTTAAATTGTTTTGTTTACGAGACAGAGCAGTCTGACATTCGTGTGATGTGGCATTACTTGTGCCCTGGGTGGTACGCCTTGAGAAACGTATGTTTGTTTTGTTAAATTCTCATTCGTTATTTAGGAAACTCTGTTTTGGTATACTAAAACTCTGTTGGATGTCTTGAAAAAAATGAATAAAGAATATGATACAAATGTTTTTAATTTCACAATAGTTGTGCTCTGATTTTTTTGTCTGTTTTGTCTCACTTTTGTAATTCAAGATGGATGATCTTGGTACGAAACAAGCCCTGTTATTGGTCCATAATTGAGTATGGCCGTGTAGAGGAGGAGTCTTTTTGCAGTCAATGCAGGACCCCCCCCCCCCGTTGTTTGTAGAGTGTACGCCTTTTCGTACAAGAAGAAAATAAAATAATTTAGCATACAAATATGCAATTTCTATAGTTATATATTGTTGATTATTAAGCTTTAATTTTTCCTTTTGCTGATACACCAGCAGAAGAATACGGCGTTGCCCGGTACATAGAAGACAAAGGGAAATATGTAGTGAACAGGCTATCTATTCTTGCATTACGTTTAGTGGCTGTCCTTTTGGTTAACGAAACTGAAAAAAAAATTTAGAGCGTCGTTCGTCTTGTTCTAATGCGACGTTAAGTGTAATCATATCGGTCCGATAAATATGATCGAATTGGAGCTAAACATGGCTAAGATCTATTCTAGATTACAATTAGTGAGCCTAACAATTTTGATTTTTTTCAAACAGCTCCGAATGCAATATATACAAACAATCGGACAAATAAACTGCTTTATATTATAAAAACTCTTCATAACCACACGTTATCCTTTAAAACTCTTTAATCGTGATATTTCGCAATCTTTTATCAAGATTTCTTCGTCGGACGTTAGGTATAAGTTTCAAAAACTCATTCCCTAAGATACAGAATTCCTAAC
>JAFIDM010005346.1:47520891-47534549 GCA_023159025.1 Thereuonema tuberculata | reverse complement strand
CTTGCTCTCCTTCTGCGGGGCAGAGGGGGAACGCGACGAGAAGAAGCCGGGTTTATTGTTAGTGCCGTTCGGCGGAAAGCTTTTTCGTGTATCGTCGTCTCAGCTCATTCGGCGAAGGGAAAAAGAGTGTGTCACAAGAGAAAGGAAAAAGCCGTAGAACGGAAAACTTTGCGCTCTGAATGTCGTCGAAAAGGTCCGTTGTTTGAAAGGGAATCTTGATTTTTTGGCTCAGGCTAAGATTGGATTACTTCGAGTGCAGAGTTTTCCCGAAGAAGAGAGGCAGAAAAACCACTCAAGTGAATTGACCAGCCACTGAGAGCTCCTTTTTAATAGCCGACTACAAGGAAAGGCTTATTTCTAATATTGATCAACTTCAGGAGTACTTAGAAGAACAGCATTCTACTACACTTCAAAATTGGATTTGTTTTACAACTCAACTACAAAGATACAGAAGAAATTATTTTCAGTAGCTTATAGAATGTTATTAAATCAAAACATCATATAATTAAAGTGGTTTTTTTTTTCAGGTATCGCACATTCCATTATCTGAATTTTTGATAGCGATCTAGATACAGGCATAGATTCTCTTAGCATTGCATTGGATTTTGATTTTTATCAATCGATCTAATACTGTAAACCGATCAATTCAGTTTTATCTTGAAAACGTTTTCGGGTGTGAGAAAGCGATTTAGCTAGGTCTCGATTTCGGGGAAAACTCATTTAGAGAGTAAATGAATGATCTGGGACCTGGGTGCCAGGTTATTGTCTACAGTGTTCTTAGTTTATTTTCGTTTTTATTTTATTCTTAATAAATTTGTTTTCTCTGCGTTTTTAGGTGTAATAAAATAATAATTTAAAAAAAAAATCCTTTCAGCGACGCGTATATTCACTGCGGAGCTGTCCTTTTCCCCGAAAGAGGGTTAAATAACCAGGTGATTGTCTACAGTGTTCTTACTTTATTTTCGTTTTATTTTATCCAGCAAAGCTCGGTAAAAAGCCCAGGTGCTTGTTATTGAATGGAAGCAAAGCCTGTCCTTATTTGAATAAAATAAGGCAAAAAAAATCTGGTTTCATATCGCATATGAAATCATAGCGATCCAATATATGTCCCATTTTTCGATCACTTCCAGTGACCGCAGATCAGAAGACATACATTTCCCAAGTTCATCTACAAATCGTAAGGGTTCCAATAAGGTATGACTCAAATCTGTCCTACTTATAGTTTAGGTTGTAGAATTAGTGACAGATGGACAGAGTGAATGTAAGAACCCCCCGGTTGGCGTTGTCGCTATGACATCGGCCTCTCACCTCTGAGTATCGGGGTTCGTGATGGTGGACGATCCGCGCTGGGCAGGTTTTCTCGGAGTTCTCCCGTTTCCCCTGCACTTCTCCCACCATACTTTCTCAGTCTTTCTCTCCATCTGTCCTTATTTCCGTGGGATAGTATAATAGCCCTCCGGTCGCAGTGCTTGGCTTCTCTGCCACCCACATTCACTACACGACAAGAGCCCCACACCCCATTACAGGTATGTGGAATCTACTCATTTTAATTATATTAAAAAGTTGCTTGGAATTTTCGGTTATTCACATTAAGAATTATTGAAACCAACAGCTGAATCTTAATATATAAAAATGAATGTTTGTTTGTTTGTCCCGTATGCGTTCCTATACCATTCATCAGATTGCGATGAAACTTTGGTGAGTTGTTGTGCCCGCAAAGATTTCTGAAGTAGTAGAACCATTTTACAATATATGGTGCGCGAGGCGTTGCAATAAATGAGTGTATTCTGGTTTCAACGTTTGCAGTTTCCGGTGCGACTCGCATGGAAAATCCATGCTTCCCACATGGACAGCTGTATGTGGCCTGCTCACGCGTCGGAAAACCTACTGATTTATTTCGTGTATGCACCAGACGGAGACACAAAAACTGTTGTGTATCCAAAAGCACTTCAATAAACAGAATTAAAACCCAAACACTTTTCTTTGAGTGGCATTGCAACGGATGCCGGGTACAGGTAGTAAATAAATAAATCATTTGTATCTACTTTGTTAGATTGCACGTTAATTTCTACTGTGCAATAGATCACTAATTTTATAACATCAAGGCATACCTGATCACTATTGTAAGAATCTCACGTTCTCCGAACATTTAAGAAAGTATAAAATATAAGAAATGCTGAAAGTATTAAGCTTTCTAACAATTTGCTGTAGATCTGGTTCTGAAATTGCTCAGCGAAAAATTGGGGCTACTGTTCTTTTGTACGTACAAAAGCTTTCTGTCGAAGCCACAAGATCAACCCTAGGGAGTCACGGAGGTCGAGACGGGCGTTATCAGAGCAGTCTGCAACACTAGTATCAGCGTGGACCTTGTGTGGCAGAATAATAATCGATTGTTGTTTCAACTGTGGCCTCGTGAAAACAAAGAAGATCTCACTATTGAAATACAGGTGTTAAGAGAACAGAATCGGATGTTTTGATAATCGTGCTGCAATTGTATTCCACATTTTTTTTGTGGATGTTTAGGGAATGTTGTACTGTATAATAGTGAAGTTGAAGAATGTTTGCATTCTTTTCATTGTTTTTACGAGAAAGTACAGAAAAAAATTGAAATAGAAAACTAAAATAACAGAAATTCAACTTGTTTATCAATTTTTAAAGAACGTAAAAGAACTATCCAAATTTAGATACAAATTTTGTATAAAATTTAGATGTAATTTTTATATTTGGTATCAACGTAGAATAATTATAATAGTATATAATTTAGTAAAATCTATTACACCATATTTGTGGAATAGATATGGTAATAAATGTATCTAATTCACAATATATTTTGGACTAGATACGGTAATTTTACATAGATTTTTCTTTTTAGTGATACACATACGTAAAAAATCTACCTATATGTTCTTATAACGTGTATTTGGAGGTGTAACTTACTTCCATAAAGATTGTTGTTAAAAACGTAAGATAAATCTTAATCTTTATTTGGTTGTCTCTGATCAGTCTAAAAAAGCTTTGCATTTTTCGTGAAGATCCAGTATGTCACATTTTAAGAGAGGGATTATACTGGAAGTACGTAATTTTATAACAAATTTTTCTTTGAAGTTGGACCCAAGGTGGTTGGAATTAAAAAGATGTCTATGAATATTTAATGATTACTGATGCTTTTGTAGAATCATTGTTTTATATACGTTCATCAATATATCACCGTAAATTAAATATGTAGCGTAGGTATGATTTGAATACAGCAGCTTTCTCAGAAGAGTGCCCATAAAGTTTGTAAATCTATATTATTAAAAGAAAAGTTGATATTGTTGTAACCCTTTTTCCTCCGAAACTATAAGACACAGAAATACAAATAAGGTGGCAAATGTTAGACATTTATTTTACATTAGATTGAGCACGCTCACATTTTAATTTATATCTACGTGGGTCAAACGGAAGTCACGCGACTTACGATCAAACTTAAGGTCTTTCTCGTGGGTTGTGAGAAAGCGGTCGCCGTCACGGGTGGTGAGAAAATTATCTCAGAATCCAAGATCACGTGATCACAGGTTCGCTAGTAACTTTATAAATTGTAAATCAATTTACTGTTCGTTTTCAAAAGGCAGACCCACCACTGACGGACGATTTTACTCCGCAGAGGGGGTGATACGCTGAGACGGGCACTTTCCTAAGAAATTCTTTTGGACATTTTCGCTTTTAAGAAAAAAATAACGGAGGAGCATTTTTGCAAGAGTATTTATTCTTTCCATAATTCTTTCCCGAAAAGCGCAAATAGAACGCAACTACTAGTAAACTAACACTGATAAAAAGTAAACATCCCATCTTTATTTCTCCTCACCCCTATTTTGATGAAATCGAAGGAGACCTGATGCATGCGCAAAGCGTTGAAGGTTCTCGTAAACAAAAACGAACAGAAGCCTAAAGTTATTAGTGAGTATTATTTTATTCATTTCAACACTATTATTTATTTTATATTCACTTCAACCTTTTAAGAAATATTAAAATACTTATATAAATTATTAGCACAGCACGGAACTTAATAAACCGCATATTTCTGGTCGACACAAAGAACGATGAATATTAACGGAATGTAGGTTAATTAAGCTGAAACGCGGTCCCAACCAATAAAAAGATCGTTGTTTTCAATCTATTTATAGCCTTTTTTTATTTTTTCTTTGTTCTCGTTTCCAATTTGTTATTTTTTTTTATCTTTGTATTATTAAAATCCATTTATAAATTCTAAGTAACTTAACTCTTATGGTTTCTTTCTAAGTATTCCCAAGTGCCTTTGCTTCCTAGAACATATGCAACCAATTACAAGCAAACATGATTCGCGCATTAATTTTTTTTTCCTCTTGTAAGCATTGGGAGCGTAGAGTTACATCCGGTGCACGAATAAATATACACTTTTTTCAGTACTTATCAAAAAACTTTAAATGTTTCTTATTTATTTTTTTTTAAGTATAATTTTTATTTTATTCTTGTCATTCATGTTTCTATCGAAGTAATATACAAAATTATTTTCTTTTTTTATAGTAATGAGTAATGCTAAAAAAAGCATATATTTTTAACGACCCATTTGAGAGCTGTTACGATAGCGACCAAAATCGGTAGCTATTGCGTTTGTCCTGTTCGTCCGTCCGCGTCTGTCTCTCCCCCCAACAACAACTCCCGAACCATTGTGTTCAAGGCCCACACAACATAGGAAAGGGGTATTTTCAGCCCCCCCCCCCTTTTGCCCCTTGTGATTATTTTTATTCATTATGTCACAAAGGGCACTTGTGAACAAAACAAAAAATAAATGCTAGTCTAATATTTATTCTTATAAATCACGGCTTGATACCTCATGAATGTCATCATGGTACAGTCAAATTGCAATCTCTTCAAATCATCACGTGATTTATAAGGCAACGTCAACAGTAATTCACAGACACGAAGTCGGATTGGAAACAAGAATACAACATTCTCTAATTTCATACATGTAGCCCAATTCAGTGAAACTGGAGAATGTCGTATTCATATTTCCAATTTTCACAAGGTCCTATTTTGTAAGGGTTAAACTACCATCATATGTCACAGACCCCTTCCTTAAGAATTCCTCACATATTAATCCACTTATCCTTTTTTTTTTGAGTTGACGCTGCAATGTCAACTAGGCTAATAAGCAATTTTTCTCACTAACAGCTTAAAAGAAAGGGTTCCTTCAGTTTGTTTTGATGTTGTGTTATCACTCCTTCAACCACTTAACACACGAACAGCGATTCTATTCACGCACTGAATAACGATAAAATAACCAGTGAAATACAACAATGCTTTCTATGTTCACATTTTGAGAGCTTGTGAAGATTGTCCGAGATATATTTTTGTGAGGGAAGTGCATCAAAATGAAGGCAAAGTTTAAAACTTATGAATGGACATACTGTAGTCTAATTAAATAGTGAAAAATTGTCATTTGTTTTAACTTCTACGTAAGCAATGTGTCAAGCTTTGTAAATACAGTTCCAGTTCTACTCATAAATCCCTGGGAAATGTGGTAGAATTGAAAACTACGTAATTAATAATAATAATAACAATATTTTTTATTTATTAACAAAGAAAAAATATACATTTTCAGTCCGTTAGGGAATTAAGATCCTTACCAAGTTCTGGTATTTAATAAAATTAAAATTTAAAATTTGTGATATATTTTAAAACTTTTTGTAAAATTTGACAAATAGATAATTTAATAATTACAAAATTTAATAGTTACAAATACATAACGATTTATTGGTTAGCTGCGAATTTTAATCAATAATAGTATTTTTTTTCCTTTTCCTTTTTATTATAATATTTTCAGTTAATATAGATAATATTCATAATAACAGTAATTTCCATAGTGAACTTCATAGATTCATACTTACACACATCAATATACAAATTATCAATATTTTATATATCATAATATTTTATATATCATACAATATAGTAACAAAAATTATAGTCTTATAAATTGTAATTGTTTAGAATAATTATAAATAACAATAAGATAGAATTATAATCGATGTAAAAATTTCGTATTTCCTAAAAAATTTTCTTAACAATTACAATATGTTGAATTCATATACACGACTATTTTACAAACTTTAATATTTTAATTACGAGAAATAAAACTACTCACGAATGATAAAATAAAACATTTTTTGCTGGGGTTCCTTATTATTAAAATTAATTATTTAATGTTTATTACTAAATAATACAGTAATATATACAGTGGAGCACCGTTTATACGTTTCTCGTTTATACGTTTTTATCATTTATACGTTTTTTGGAATGGTCCCGGCAAAATCCAATGCATAATAACGTTAAATAATTTCATCATTTATACGTTTTTTTGAAATCGCAAATTTTATTTATACGTTTTTTCAAGAACTCAAGAAGAGAGAAAATGCGCATTTCAACCTTAGATTCCCACCTGCCAATTGTCCAGTCTTAGAAAAGGCACGCAGTCTTAGAAAATTGCACTGAAAAACCTCTCCCAAGTTTTCAACAAGCTTTGTCGGGTTTTAACACCATGCAAGAATACCTCATTAGCGGTGATTTAAATGATAAAGTTAAGATGGCACACTTTGCACAATGAACTTTTTTCTGTGCATTCCAAAAAAGCTCTACAACTTTTTATAACAAAATATTTAGTAAATGCTGAATGAATATGAATAGTAGTACTAGTTGTACATTAAATCCGTAATAAAAAGTTTTGTATTTCATTTTCATATAATATTTTAATTTACCTCTACTTTTTATTATTGGTTATTATGAAATTGTTCATAACTTTTGTAAATTTCGTTTATACGTTTTTTCATTTATACGTTTGTTTTTTTCTCAGTCCCTTGAAAAACGTATAAACGATACTCCAATGTACTTATTTCGCTAACGTTAATTTGTTTATTAGAGGAGATCCTGTTATGTCTGGTCACATTAATGTCAACTGAAATGAGTTTTCGACCACGGTTTTATACCCCATGAAGTCGGGGGATGGAACGAAATTGACAAGTAGGGGTAAATGAAGGGAAACTTTAGTAAAAGGGGATTAGAGATTAGGAACTGAGCGGATGATTCATAAAAGTTGAAACGTAATCCAAATACTGCGAAGACAACATTATTTACAAAATATATTTGCGTAATTTAGAATGGGGGCTGCTTATTACAACATAATTATAAAATATGTTTATTACTTTATTACATATATTTTTTTAAACATATTAAATTATTTTATTATTATAAACTAATATTTGTTTTTAAAAATGACAATTTATAAATATTCAAAATAATAATGAAATTTGGTATGTGTGTATCCTACAAAGGACCTCAAAAAAAGCTTCAAAAAAACGTGTAAATAAATCACATAAAATATAATATATTTAGGCGGTAGTTCCGGATTTTTCGACTTCCATCTGCCCCGGTTGAAAAAAGAAACAAGGTAGTGACAGCGATTAGTAAACCAATCACAATGCTTTGCAACGGCTTCCGATACATATAAGACAATATTATTGATATTGCTTTAATGTCCTCATTATTGTAAATGTGATTGTTTCGAATGCAAAAGGCGCAATTGTTGCGATTATTGTTATTGTTGTGATTGTTGCTGAGCTGTATTATGAATGTGATTGTTGCGAATGCAAAAGACGTAAATTTGAAATTGTTGCGATTGTTGTGATTATTGTAGAGCTGTATCATAAATGTGATTGTTGCGCATGCAAAAGTCGCAATTGTTGCGACTGTTGTGATTGTTGCTAATAATAATTTAATGATATTTTAATGTTACTTGTCCACAGACGGACAGACAAAGCGGGGTTATAAGGCTTCTGAAATTTGTATCAGAAGCCTAAAATGAATGAATTCGTTGTTGTTGTTTTAATTTTTGATTACAGATGTTTAATACAAATTTAATTACAACTATATCAACTTAATATAGACGAAAGGAAGGTTAGGTGAATATTTTGAACTTAGTTGTGTTTTAATAAATTTCCTTTCGTCTAACAACGAAGCGTTCTCCTCTGAGCTTCCATCATCTCCCAATCTCTTTAATATTTCGACGCGTCCTCAGTTTAGAAACCACGATTCTAAGACAAGGGAAGAGATTGTTAATTTTACTAAATTCCTGAATTCCTCTAATGCGCAAACATAATTAACAAAGAAAGTCAGTGAATATGGAATAGTGCGTTAAATATAAAATCAACAATGAATAAAGAGTACAATAATATCCTTCCCGCGCATATGAAAAGTACAACAGTACGATAATTTATCTTTGAAAACTTATTATATTTTGTATTAATTTTTCTTTTTGTTTACTGATTTTTTTAAATTTTTTTTTTAGGCTTTTTGTTTTACAAATCATAAAACTCGAAACTTCAGTAAAATTAACAAAAATTGGGAGATGAAAACTATTGAATTATAGTTTTTATGAAGCTTTTATCTGATTAGAACAGTTTATTTTGTTGCTTTTAATAAGATTTACAGATATCGAAGTTATAAGTAGAGTTGTTGTGGTTTATGGAATCTTTAAGTATGGAGTTATTAATTATTTAGAGGAGATTCGGTAAATACAGCAGTATCTCATCCTAGTAATTGTCTTAGTGTCCCGAATAAGAGATACAGTAATATCTCATATTTGGTACACTATGAGTAAATGGTCAACAATATGGACGGCCAGATTTTCCTCCCATCTCCACCAAATGTCACGGAATGAGTAGGTCACGAGTTTCTGTTAGATTCTTTTGGAGTTTATAGTTCCTTAAGATACTGAAGAATTTTCATCGAATACAGAATTATATACCTTTATTACTTTTATCGAAGGACTTTTTTTCTTACTTTTTTCTTACTTTTCCTTTGTTTTCCAGATTTTATTTATTTTTTTATGTACATTGACAAGAAGTTCTTGTAGTCTTTTTATTATATTTTTTTGTGTATTGTATATAGTCTTTTTATTATTTAAATATTGTCTTTCTTTACAAACAAATTCCTCATCAATAAAGTTATATTATTAAACTTCTTTAATTCCACAAAATCTTCGTTACTTACACAATATTTCGGATGCCTGAACGACCCTCATTTTTCAAGCTTTACATCATAAATGAGAATTTTCATTCCTTATTAAGAAATATTGTGTAAGTAACGAAGATTTTGTGGAATTAAAGAAGTTTAATAATATTATCTTTCTTTGTTTTTTCAATTATACTATTTGTAGAACACAAACAGCAAAAATTTTATTTTCATCTACTCATATTACAGCTCGCGCAGACATTAAGAGGCTTAAAAAGCAGATTAATGTTCATTGTTTGCGACATTGTCTCAGTTTCCTAATGGAGCTCTAGTTTCTCGGCAACGATTCACACGGAAAAAAAAAATTCAAAATATAGAAGTGAGATTGTCTCTTAAATGTGCACGCAAAGTTTCAGGAAGATTCATTGAGTGGTTCAATATACATATAACACAAACGCTGAAGGTATTTTTATCTATTTTCTACAAATAAGAGCTTTAGAAATTCAGAATAAGATCTCTGCAAATCTTGCTTCAAAATAAATAAATGAAGAAATCTATATTTTTATCCAGAGACTAACAGTTCAGCTAATTTATATTTATGAGGAAAAAAGACACTTTCTTGCTGAATAGTCTTAGTTTCTGAAAAGAACTGATTTTGTTCTCCTTTGTAATTTTACGTTCTCCTATGAATTTCAATGAATTCTGTAAAAGCTTTTTCCAACATAAAAATTTTGATCAAAATTTGTAAACTGATTTTTTTTTTATGATGTAATATTTAAAAGAAGCATCAAAGCTGTAATAGACTATAAGAATATAAATAGGAAGTTGTATCGATGTAAAATGCGCAGTTCGTAAAGACTGGCCAATGCATATACAATCTTTTCATCTTCCGGAACAAACCCCATCACCATGGCAATGGAATTCACTGTTGCAGTTCTAGAAGCTTCTGTGCTCGGAAAATAGAAAGATTAAACAGGGGCAAAAAAAAGAATCTCCCCATTTTTTATTCCCCCAGTTTACATCCCCTTCCCCTAATGACTCAAGTGCTACTGTTGGAAAGGATGTTTGTTCGCGATTCTCCTCAAAGATGGGGGCTTTCCCCCTCGCTACTCAATGCCCCTTGACCCCCTTGCATTTGAAAAATAGCCCTTGTATGTCTTCATCCAAGAAGGTTAAGGGAAATACAGCCCTCTCGTGATTTCAGAGGGTTGGGAGGGGAAATGGCGTGACGTCATGAACCGTGAAGCCTCTTTTCGAAGGGCATTTCACTTTTCGCCATCTTTGTCAATTTAAGAATTGGAAAATATAGAAATTTGTCAGCGTTCTGTGCAGTATACTGAAGTTTGCAGTAAAAAAATTAGATTAAAACATTTAGAGTTTGAGTTATTCCACTTAAAGTTTACAAATTTACTCGCTGCTATTATCTTTATTATAATTATTACTTTAATAAATTTAGAAAAAAAAAAAACTTACATAATTGCAGGATGTGGTCGACGTCTGGAGTGAAATATATATGAAGCTACCGTTTGTACAAAAACATTAGAAACGGATTTAAGAGAAAATAAAATAAAATAAAACAAGTTACAAGTTTCGAAAACCTATAGCGGTTTTTATCATCAGACTATAAAATATTTAAATTTATATTTTTTATATTTTATAGTCTAATGATGAAATCCGCTACAGTTTTCGAAACTTATAACTTGTTTTATTTTTATGTTCTATTAAAATCTGTTTCTAATGTTTTTGTGCAAACGGTCGCTTCATATTTAAAACAGTTGCACGTTAATATATTCATTAATCTGGAGTGAAAATTTCAAATTTAAATAAATAAATAAATAAATAAATAAATAAATAAAATAAAATAAATAATCCCGTTTGAATGACTAGAATTTCATAAGACCAAGAAAAATTTATTAACTTTAATTGCACGAGCATTATTCTATTGTTAAAATTAATTTAATTTGCAGAAGTTAAAAGAAGTTATTATCATCTTGCCTAAATGGATTCAAGAGAAAGCTGTAAATATTTAAGATTTGGAATTTTGAGTTGCAAGGAATAAAAATAAACTTAATTTTAAATTAGAGAGGACCAGATTTCAGATTTGTTGTATATGATATTTTATTTTCTAAAAAAATAAAATAAATAAATAAATAAATAAATAAACAGTTGTGGTATTACGTTTGCTATTAATATTTCCTTTATTTATTTATTTAATTTACTTATTTATTTAATGCAAATTTAACGAAATGTATGTGAAGGCTAAAAGTTTAAATTCAGAATAATTTCTAAAATAATTAGAATAAGCATAATAAAAAGAGCAAATATTAGTATTCACCTTCTGTTTAAATAATTCATGAAATAAATTGCGTGGATTTAATCACACTTTGTGGCATTAACTGTTCAAATAGGGGGTGTAAATGCGATGGTCTCCCATAGAATCTTTCATGGGCTTAGTAGGCGTGGCTTGAGAAACTATGGCCTAGTAAACACTGCTACGGCTGAGAGGCCATCTCCCCTTGTCTCTCAACCCTCCTGTTTATCTGGGGCAGGATTTTCCCCTCCCATTGTGCCTGATAGACACGACTGGTGGTGAATTTAGATGTAGAATTGCAAGATGGAAGCTGCAAGGAGGGATGACGAAGAGACGTTTTGTCTTCATCATTACTCTAAGTTAATAAATGACCATTACACAAGAACACAAACAACGAGGTTCAGTTAATGGTGTAGTACTTCCGCCTGTTCGCCCCTAACTGTATGATTGTGTTTGAAAATGTACAGTGTTTGTAATGATTTTCACGTCAGATAATCAGAACGAATAAGAAAAATTGGAGTACCCGGGACAGAAACTGTCACTAAAGAATTCTAAAGCATTTTTGAATATAAAACTAAACATTATCTACGGAAAACATCCTTAAAGAAAGTTTTTATTTATCGAAAATTCTGATTACTCCGCTACATAAGTTAATGTACTTCTAATGTAATGTATGTTCTATTGTTGGTCTGTTCATAATAACTACTTCAATGATGAAATGCTATTTTGACTCATTGATTGTTACATGAATTATTGCCTAATGTTACTTACGGCAAGAACTTCTTGAAAGAACTTAGAATATATTTTCCTTTCCATGTTGGCCCTAATTTTTTTTTTTAAGTCGTAAAATGATATAAGAGCTTAAATTTAGACTGCAATATCTTTTGAATACAAATAGCAGAATTTTTCTGAAAACAATTAATTAAATCTGCCTAATTTATCTTAAGCTGCTTAAATCAGATTAATATTAATCACATGAGAGCGCGAGCAAATTAATGGATTACTAAAAGATGGTTAGATTTCATTGTTTTAGTTCTGATGCCTTTCTGTGATGATTTTTTATCATCTTCAGGGCTGATTTCTTGTAGACAGAAAAAATGTTATAGATGAGTTAGATAGTCTTTTGCCCTAAATATGCACAGCATGTTTGAAGAAGATCCATCTAACCGTTCAAAAGTTATAAGAGAGGATAGATACCCAATAACCTCACTTTCCTTCATAGAATCTGAAAGATGTTACTCCACTTCTATATTAGAGTTAAATCAGAGTGAATAAACAAGTCAGCAACAACATTACGTCTTTAGCCATTCAAAATGACGATTAAAGAAACCTACAAGTGGTGGCCACATAAAAGTGGCTTACATTACACTTTTGAAAAGTTTCAGAAATTAAGGGGAGGTAAACAAAAACAAAAAAAAACAATCTAACGTTAATAATTTGCAACTCTGTTTAACACTTGCTGACATGAGATAGATGGTATTTTATACTCATAATAAATAAATAAGAAGTAAATATTTATTATTTAACAAATTAATATGCTGATGCTAATGTTTCTGTTTTAATATAATAGCCCTCTTATTGAAGCAGACCTTTACTGTAAAATATTCGACCCTGAATACCGAACATAATGTTTCCATAGCTCACCACTCTTGGCGCTGCAGGTCGTTTAACAAGATGGCGTCTGCGTTTGGAAAAGAACAGCATTAGATTATTGTAAGATTTATGTGAGCAGAAATTGGAGAAGAAACTGTAACAGAGACTGAAATTCACCGATGGATGTGAGCTCACCCCGGGTGAGAGCTATGTAACACAGCACGAGTTTCAGAAATTGGTAAAGTGATTCAGAAATGGATGACAAATCAGGAAGTCAACACAGATTTGTAGCTAAAGATAAGCGTGAGTTCCAACGCTTTTGAACAGCGTAATGCTAAGCTGTTTTTTTAAGTTTAGATTGTATGAAAAAAAAAAAAGAAAAGAAAGTTTATCATAAAAAAAAAAATTAAAACAAATTTATTCAATTAATTTTAAATCATTGCTAGGAAAACTTATAGGGACACATTTGTATTTACTAGATCAATATAAGAATAGATTTTGTATATGTCGTAGTCCTTCTCAGATTAATGCAGAACATTGTTACTTCGCAACAAGGATATTGATTCATGTTTTTACTACTAGGTTGCTGTTGTAATGAATGATAAGTTTCAGTTACAGTTAATATGAATTCTATTATAAGAAACCTTGCATAACATCATTGTTATCTATCTAATAACGATTCATAGAAATTACATTCCTTATTACAATACGATTCTTAGAAATTACATTC
>JAFIDM010005346.1:47476008-47495291 GCA_023159025.1 Thereuonema tuberculata | reverse complement strand
CTTTCTGCATTTAGTATTAGTATGGTCGCTTTTTTCTGGAATTTTCCTTACTAAAAGGCTTTCTGTATTTAATATTAGTAAGGTCGCTTTTTTCTGGAATTTTCCCTACCAAAAGGCTTTCTACATTTAGTATTAGTATGGTCACTTTCTGGAATTTTCCATACTAAAAGGCTTTCTGCATTTAGCATTAGTATGGTCGCTTTCTGGAATTTTCCATACTAAAAGGCTTTCTGTGTTTAATATAGTATGGTCGTTTTTTTCTGGAATTTTCTGCATTTAGTATCAGTATGGTCGCTTTCTGGAATTTTCCAGATCATTCTGAATTGAATTCAGCAAAAGAAATATTTAAGTTTAATCCAAAGTAAAATTCATTTATGTTATTTTTCATTGTGCTATGTTTATTTTGCATTCAGGTTTATCTTAACTTTAATAATAACTGTTTCTTTTGTCTTTCAGGTAGGTGCCATTTTCTTCAGTGAAATACGTTTTCCCCGGGTAACAAGGTAAAACATTGTTTCTTTTCTGCCAATCAAAGACTATTGCTAATTAGTTCAACCTGCAAAATATAATAAATAACTGCAAGCTAAAATTATTAAATTAAAAATTATTGTCCATTTTCATATTGAAAACTAAGAATCTGTCAGCTAATACAGATTCATAAAAGTTCTGGAAAAATCCTAAAACATGTATTAACGAGGGCTTTCGTTAGAGCTTCGATGTTATTAAAGTTAATCAGTCAAATATGTCCTGGTTAAATATGGTGTTACCAATTAGTTAAGTAAGTCCTTCAGTGGCACCCCAGCACTGAACTAATAGCAGTAAACAGCAATAAGCTCTCAGTGAAATACGAATCAACTTCAAAAGGTGAGGTAAATTTTATTAAATTTTATTTTGTTTTTTTTTTTAATTAAAGTTTCTTATTAACCAGTGTTTTCTATATAAAGATATTAAATGTAACATTAGATCATCCGAAAGGAAAAAAAAAATAATCAGTAACGTGGACATCTCTTATAGTTCAGAAACCCCTTCTAGAACTTTCGGTATTTCATTGACTTGGAAAATAAATTGAATTTCAGTTTTTGAAAGAATTTGATGCTCATATTTTGTTAGTTTGTTCGTAATTTGATACATATAAAATAATAATTTAAAAGACGAAACGAATTTTTTTATATAGGCAGCTTCCACACGACATTTATATAATTTATTTATATTTACGAAAGAACATTTATATATACATTTATATTTATATGAATTAAGGTAATCAGTTTATTAATGCTTTTTAAGCATTTTTACATGAATGTGTAAAAAGACGGGGAGGTCTTCCCGTCCAATTTGTCTCGGCCCCAAAGTATAAATCAGACAGATGTGTCATACCTTATTGGAATGTTTATGACTTACAGAGGTAGAGAAAAAGTAGACTTCCGGTCTGCGGTCACGTGGTATCCCATATGAAAGGGCCGACAATGAAACATGAATGCAGTCGCTGTAGTTTCGAGTACAGTTATTTGTCTTTTTTTTCTGTCATTACAATCTGTAGTTCAGTTGATTTAAAACTTAGCGAACATTGCTCCGTAAAACTCGAGCTTATCCTGAAGTTTCTGTTCAGAACTTACAGGATATTAAAGAACTTTATATCACAGAAATTAAGTTAAATTCTGCATTACTATCACGTAACATCTTTTAAGGAACTAGCAACTTTTGTGTAATCTACAAAAATATTTTTAAACTTAACGTGCTAAATAAGAATTACCTATGTTCGTCCATCCGAATAATGGGAAGGCATTGACTTAAAGCGTCGTAAGGGATTACATATACTACATGAAATATAAAACAAAAAAACACACAAGACTAAAAGTTCACTGATCTGTTTTTGGAAATTTTGATATCGGCTGTCTTGGATTCCCGGTATCACAATTTCCAAAAACAGATCAGTGAACTCTTAGTTTTGTGCGTTTTTTTGTTTTATATTTTACGTCGTAAGAGATGTTTGGTTTTTCATGTAAAAACATTGTAGTTAACTTCATTTGTTTATCAATTTAGCAATAAAATAGAAGTTATTCTAAAACAATCAACCATACCAAACTCTAATAAATAAATAATACAGTTCTTTCCCTTCACTTTGGCTTTTCAATATTTTTAGAAGCTTGAATTTCCTATTTGAGATTTCTATTATCACTTTTCTAGGCGTATTACTGTACACCAAAACGTTCGCAGTTAATGTAATTAAAATACCTTTATTACCAGTTTATGAATATTAATATTATTCGGTGATAGCTTCATTTATTCTAGTCAAAGATAAGTTTGTGCTGGGAATTGTTTCATGCAGATAAATTTCCATTACTACTGGGCAGCTGACAGATTCAATTGAGTTGCCTTGTGTGACCACTAAAGCCCCCTTCCCCCCTCCCGTTCTACATAATGGCTCCACGTTATCTCGAAGAGAACATTGTTAAAAATTTCTGGACTCCCCATCGAGCTCCAATATCAGATTTTGTTGCTGTACAGCTTTTCTTTATTTCTCTTTAATTTTAGCAAGAGAGGGCTTTGCCGTGGTCGAGTTTTATTTCTGTTATCTTTGTAAAAGGTAGGACGAGACAAGAATAGTTTAAATTTGTTGCTCCAACAATTGACCCCTGGTGTAGGCGCGGACGATCCGTGATGAGGTTTTCCTGCTGCGCCATGATTATGAGGGTGGGGAGGGGGGGTGACCGCGAGGCCAGGCAGGTGCAGCAGACGAATGGGGTCTTTTCCACCTATCTGCCCCCGCTCCCTTCCTGCAGTTGCAACGCACCGGGAATACCAATGTGGAGCCTGAACTCGTTCAATCAGTGCATTAGTAGCCACTCCATTCCTTATGACCACCATCTCGCGATCGACTACAATTCCGGAGATAAAAGATACCCAAGAAAAGGGCGGATATTCGGGTCACACACTTCTACAGTACAGGATGACATTGAATTAAACAAGGTTCAATGTAGCCTAATGGCTCCTTTTCTTTATCCTTCTCTTTCTTACTTTAACCAAATATCGATCCAAACTTGAAATTTCTCAACCTAATGCTCTATATATTACGTATTCCCCGAATCTGAGTTGGAATTCCTTAATAAAGCCCTTAAATCTGTGTCCGTTTAAGTCAGAACAGAAGCAAGGGAATATTTGAACAACTTGACTTTTATTCCGTTCTTTTTTCCTCCCTATCTGATTGAAATAGATCAAACTTCCGAAAAAACAACAATAAAATATCCTTTGTAAAATGGAGCCGAAGCAAAGGAAGCTACCTTTGCGAAATATCGTATTTTTGATGTTTTATTTGAAGTAAATATGATTTTATAAAATAGATTTATTTATTTATTCTAATCCTGTCGGAAGTCTTAGTACATAATTAAATAAATAATTTACATTTCACAGTATAAGAATTCATGCAATAATTTGACACCCTCTTACCATTTTTTTATTCTGTATTTTTTGTAATAGTGAAAATTATCGGAAAGTCTCTTGTTTGTTTTTAAGTTAAATTCAGAACCATGTCCTTTGGTGTAGAACTGTTCCTTTGGTGTAGGAGTAGAAGATGAACTGCATATAAGGCTGCAATAAGAAGTGGTAAAATGATTTGGAATGATAAAAATTGTGGAAGCCCAGAATTATTAACAACTCTTCATATTTTTTGGACTACGATTGAACCAATATAAGATAGATAAGTAAGTACAGTGCTGGGCAAAACAAACAGTAACATTCCGCATCCCCTTGCGATAACAGGCCGTGTTTCTTTCTTTCACTACTACAGTGTACTCTTGATATCTCGAAGACCTTGACATGTCGAAAAATTATTTTTCCTCATGATATTACATATTTATGTAATCTCGACCTTGTTATCTCGAATTTTTTTAGCGACCCTTCGACTTCGAGAGTATACTGTATTTGTTTGCCTTGGTGTTTACTATAGCTCCTCAAAAAGATTTTTGAGCTCATGGTGAGACGTAGCCTATGGGGGTTGTTATTGTAGTAATGGCATACAGAGCTCATCAACATTCCATGTAACTTATAATGTAGATTAAGTGCATTCTAAAATAAAAAAAAAAAAAAAAAAAAAACCTTGATGAAGATAAAGTCAAATGAAGAAAACGAGGCCCCATTATCATGAATAAAGCGAAAAATTGTTTATGTCTAGTCAAATGTGATTAACGGCTTGGAATGATAGATTTTATGTTGTATAGCTAAAAATAGTCAGTGAGGAATGGAGTACTTGAGGTAATTTCTAATATAGCATTAAAATATCTTTATATTCAATTAATAATTTTTTTTTATGGGGACGGGGAAGCCGAAATTACTTTTTAAGTTGTTTGAAGCTAATTAATTTTAATTACATCAAAAGACACGCTTTCAATCTACTAAGTGGTTTTAATGCATTGTCCATATATGATAGAATCCGTTGTTTCCGATGTATTTCTCTTTCTATGGGAATTATTATAACTTTCACTTGCTAATTCCTCTGCAAGGACGCGTATGGGAGAAATTTCTAATACAAAAATGACATAGTTTCTTGTCCGTGACTGTGCATGTCACGTTTCAAGAAGACTGACAGCGTTTCCGAAATTATTGACCGTGCATGTTTCCAGGAAAGTAAATAAAAATAGTCTTGAAGTCTATTCTATTTTTGAAATATCAATCAAAATTCGTATTATAATAGTGATTATGAAACTTTTGGGCTTCTTGTCCCTCTGTTACGTAATGTCCCAGATTTTAATTGTTTCTGTCAGTCTGAATTAACGACGTTTCGATCGCCTCAATGTCACGTCATATTCAGCCAGAACATCCGCAATTCCGCTTCTTATATATTTAAAATATATTATTGTTTTAATCTGTGTGGCTTCATTCATAGTCTCTACGATGAATTTTGGCAGATTTAAAATTCTGGTATTTTCTATCGGTAATATGTGAAGTCAAATTTCTAAATTTATTCTCTAATGAATTCCGTTTTGTCCTTCATTTTAATTTTTGGTTCTTTTTGTTGATAGCCTTTTTTTTTTGTCATTTGTATATTTAACAGCTCCATTTTCTCATAGACATATTTCTCTCCAGGGGGCTGTTTCCCCCTCGGATAATGGCGGGAATACTTTAATCTCACTTTTTTCTTTTTCTGTTTCTGAAACTTCCATTCTTGAAAAAAAGATAAGAAATTCAATAAAAGCACGAACTAATTTATGCTAATTCCTCATTCCCCTGGGTATGTTTTTACAGTATTTTCTGATTTTGGAAGGTTTGAGAAAATCCTTGTAATTTTTTTTTCCCCACGAAGTTCTCTTATCTTGAAGCTAATTTTTTTTTTTAACTTTTTTCTCGATTTTGAAAAAAACCCACAAAAAACCTCGCAGATCGTAATTCCTATAATTATTTTACCAGATCAGGATTTTTATCTAAAAAATGAAAACTTAAATACATCAGAAACACTTAAATTTAAGTTTCTTACATCATCTTTTTCTCCCATGTGTTTATTCGTCCGCATGATATAATTCTATTATCGCTGATCCGATTTTCATGAAACTTGGTATAAAGCAATATAATAGAGGCTATCTAGGAAACCTTATTATCGAAACCGGAAAAAAAAATTAAGGGCCCTTTTGCCTCTTTCTAAAATAGCATTTTTCAAAGCAGTAATTCATTCCTCATTGCTGGAATGAGAATACTCTGACCAAAAAGATGATTTTGTTATTTTTATTTTTTTATTATTTTTTTGTTGTTGATCGCCATGGTGCGAAATAAAATATTATTAACAGTCGAAAACATCAAAAAGAAAAAAAAAAAAGGACGATTACACAAACATCATCATTTTGAATAGATGACACTAGTTTTTTTAATAAGTTACAATGCGAAAGTACACAATAATAATTGATAAAGAATAAAATTAATATTTATTTTTTAATTCAAAGACATCATATTTATCGCAAATATTGTTTCATTAACGTCTGACCTATCTATTCATTGTTTACTGGCAATTACTTCCGGCTGATGAGTGCCAAAAAGCTTGAAACAGTTATTTACGTGTTAATTCTTTATTTATTCATTACCTAATCTAACCCAACCTAACCTAACCTATTACGGACAAATGAGACCCATTTTTTTCTTCCTCTTCTATTTATTAAGAAAGTGACTTGTGAGCGAAGTTAAAAGCATAAGCAAGAATTTACTATTGTATTCTTTTTGCCTACTTTATTTATTTCTTTGTTTTTTTGTGGAGGTACTAATTTATTCTCAAATTGAATGTAAACATTACACAAATTAAATACAATAAAACCAGTAATGTCCATTTACATGTTGGAGAACTATTGATATTTTTTTTTAATCCTTATTTACTTATCGTTTCGTGTTATCGTAAGGATGAGATATATATGTGTGTTTTGTGAGAAGTCAGGCATGCTTGCTATTTGCTTCGCCCACATCCATACACAAACGGTCACAGCTGCTTCTGCAATTGTATGAGGAAGTTACTAATCAATGGTGATGATCGCTCTATTGACTGCAGCTGACTCGGAGCCGAGGGAAGCTATTCTAGCCCTATTAAGTTTAGAAAGAAAATACAGCAGGGAGAAAGAGGTGGAGGGGAGTCACCGAATTAAAAAAAGCAAAAAAACACCGGCCTCCATTGCCCCGTCTCATTATAGAGGACAACCCCACGCTAATTAGAATAGCACCAGTCGACCCTTGCAGGTCCTGTGCCGCTGCTTCTTCTCTCACTGTTAAAACATTCATAATTACCGAACTTAATTACGCGCTGCTCCCGTCTACGTCTGGTGTGTGGTAGGTCTGCTGGTTTTTTTTCTCTCTCTTCCTGTCCTTGTCAACTGTCCCTTTTATTGTCGCCTGGCACCATATTGGCTAGGGTTACACAAGTCCTTCCAGGTGCCTCGTTTTGCAATTCCATTGGAGCTCACATCGATTGGTCAATTAAATATTTTATTGCCTATATTTCATTAGGTTTGAAGGGTTACTTTAATTAAGTTGTGAAGCAGTTTTTGAATGAGTAAACAGCTACATCTTTTGCGTTTTTTTTTTGTTTGCAATCGATTTCTTTAATTTAGCTGAAATGTTTTATTTACGTTTCAATTGCAATGTTTGTTGAAATTTACGTAATTGCTTTTTTTCAGCGAGAAGTTTCTTCGCATCTTGCCTTGATTGTTTGCTTTTTCAAATCGTTTTTCAGTACTGTTAGCTATGTAGACAACACAATTTTTGTATGTGTTTTAGAGGAACTTACATTTTCAGTTTTTAGTGAATAAAATTGATTTATTTATCGGAAGCGCAGGGTGTCTCAAAAGAAAAAATTAACAATAAAAAACTCACTAATGAAAACTTAGTGAGAAAAATTCACGTGCCAGCCGTTCGCCAGCCTCAGTGAATTTTTTTTAAAGCATAAAAATTCAAACTGCGCATTTGAATTATTAATAAACAACAATGGATGAGACCAAGTGACAATTGACACTTATTTAATTTTCTTTGATAAGATTTATTTATTATTTATTTATTTATTTTAGTTTTAAAAGTTTTTAAAGGTCTGAATTGAGATGTGGGACTATTTTCAAGTGGACGGGAGGATCATTGTTTGATTTATAATATTACTGATATAAATTTATAATTTTTCCGGATGGTGATTACAAACAAACCGATAACTATCCAAACAAAACAAAAATGTTAGATATTTTGTATTTCCAGATGCAATTGGGTAAGGAGGTTACAGCCCCTTACAAACCCCCTTTCTCAGCATATAAGAGCTAACTGAAGTGAGGTTAACTGAATCACATACGAATTGTTAAGATTACCACCAAATGCGTAATTTTTGTCAAGATTGCTGCTGTGAATATTTGAAATTACTAGTTTGTTCTCTGTAGTTCTACTCCATCTCAGTTTCTGTGGACCGTTGTTGAAGGCAGTGGCGTAGCAAGGGGGCCGCCCCGGGCCCCACCAGCCAGCTTATTTCCTTTTTTTTTGTTGTTGTTAAATAGGAAATTCCCTTTTTTTTTTGGTTGTAAAAGCAAGCCTAAGCGGCCCCATCCACCCAAGTATTTCCTTTTTTTTTGGTTGTGGAATAATGGAACTCCCGCCCCGGGCCTCCAAAAGCGTTGCTACGCCACTGGTTGTAGATACTAACAATGAATTGCAATTAATATTGTTTATTGTTGTAGTAACATGATAGAATACAAATATTTACATCAGAAGTTATTCTTAGCCAGTGGTCCAGAGAAATCTGGAACTGACGCTATAGTACTAGCAGGTCAATATACAGGTTTCCCTCAAGATACGAGCTTATCGCAAGTTAGGATGATTTCAGTTTTTGAATGTTTAAATAATAGTAAATCTTTTAACATTTTAAGTTTATTTCTTACTTGTTTACTTGGAATGTTTCTTTTTTAACAAAGCCGGTATGCATCAGTTTGCGAAAGTGTGTTAAATGTATACTTCATATTGCATCTGTATATATATATTGATGTTAATACGAAACAGACATTCTCTTTTCAGTTCGCTTTTTTTAAAAAAACATTTTTGTGGTAGTTTACTAGTTCAGTGGTTGTATCCGCATTTATTTCGAAGCCACAGGATTTAAATTGCAAACGCTATTATCATGGTGGTTTCTATATGAATTTCTCCCTGTTCACTGGTAATGTAGATATAAATGAAGTTTTAATTAATTCCAGTATTAAAATCATCTTCAGTAATCCCACAACTATTATATTCAAAGCTGGTATGCGGAATGAAAGTGGTTTAAATAGTATTGGCATAATTACTATTTTTTTGTTGTGTTAAAAATTTGTTTATAACTTAGAAACTTATGGTAGGCGAAAACCTAGCAGTGAAAGAGCGGGAAAAGTGAAATTATTTTGATTCATGAAGAACTTGAGGAATTTGTAACCAAAGAAAATATTTCTAATTCAAAGCTTACGTAAAAATTCTGTTAGTGGATTTAGTTGCTAGAAATACTTCTTGTTGGTATTTTTGTTAACAAATGAATTCCATTGTATTCAATTTTCAATCTATTCCTATATTATTTTTAGCGACCCATTTGGGAGCTATTGTGATAGTGACCAAAATCGGTAGCTATTGCGTTTGTCCTGTCCGTCCGTCCGTCTGTCCACCCGTAATAACTCCCGAACGGAAGGTCGGATCGACAAACGGATTTCACCATCGTGTTCAGAGGCCCAAACACTGTAGGAATGGGGTATTTTCAGAGGCCCCCTCCCCTCCAATGTTCGAGATATTTTGCATTGTAATGCCTCTATTATAAGCTTAAATGTTAGAATACAACCATCTCATTTTAGTTGTGAGCTACAGCTTGATGGTTAAGGTTTCGGACTCTTATACTGAAGGTTGTCGGTTTAAACCCGTATATCTTATTTTTTTTTTCTCTTAAACTTTTTTTTCTCAATGTCCGCATGAGTTTTTTTTTTCTTATTTTCCTAATTTTTTTTTATTTTTTTCCTAACTTTTTTTTTTATTTTTCTACTTCTTTTTTAATAAAAAAGAGGAAAATTATTATTTTTAATTTGTTTTTTATTGTTATGGATCGCCTTAAATTTACACTTTAGTACAAAATTATATTCACTTGTTTACTGTGTAATGAAACTGAATTCTCCCGCACCAATCATAAAATAGCAAATTTTAGACAATTAAACCTAAGAGAAGGAAGGATACATGACGGGACTGGAGTAATACATCTGCAAGAAAAAAAGGAAATTGACTACAGCATTTCTTCAGTTTAATGGAAGTAGCTTCATTTACGGCCTCAGGTCCAAATATTTGGTTAACATACTTTTTTTTTTGGTAGAAAATGAACGAGGCGGTAATTATAAATAAAGCCATTACTTTGATCTTTTCTCTTTTGCCGCCAAACAGAGGAGAAACAGAAAGCTATAGACTGTTTAATATTCGAGGCGCGGTCCTTATTAGTCAGGCGTTTCTGTGTGAATTAAAACTCGTAATAACGCAATCAGAGCAGTCCTTATTGATTTGCTGATAGAAGCTAATACATTCAACCCACAGGTCAGCATTAATAACTCCTTGACGTCAGCTGTCGTCTGTTCATGGAAGAACTTTGAATGGAAATGACCTTTACAGGGTTTTAAAAATATAAACAAAAGATTTATTAAGTTTGGACTCCAATTATTGAACAAAGGTAGTTAATATGGAAATGACATCGACGACATCGAAATAAAAATTTAATTATGTCCATTTTGAATTGTGAGTTTGTTGAGCGCTGTTAGGAACTTAATGTTGACGACTGACCTGAAATAATTGGTGCCAAGTTCGTTTCGATTCCAAGAAAGATAAATATATTTATTTCAGACTGCTTACAGAAGCTCTGTAAAAGTTAAGAATGATTTCTTTTCTTTACAAGAAGTTACTGAAAGAACGTAAAGTCTATTTTTCATGAAATGTTATTCCTTACATTTTCTCAATACAGTAGTTCCTCAATTTAACGGATTTCGGATTTAACGGTCGACAAAAATTTCGGTATGGGAAAAACCCTAATTCTTATTAAACAACAAGGAAAATCGGAAAAAAACATTATGAAATGGGGCAAGCCCATATTTTAAAATATTAAAATATGTTTTGTTAGAAAAAATCCGGTATTTTTAATAAGAACAACAAAAAAAGTGTCCCAATTAAGTGGCTTTTCCCTAAGTAAATACATCAAGAAAAAATGTATACACAGGAGCCGTTTTGAGGAGATTGGAGCGTGGAAAACCCACCACGTCCAACCCGCAGCAAGGCGCCCTTACCCACTCGGCTACCAGACCCACTGATAATCAAGTATATTATCATAGAATCTACATTTGGGATCTAGTATAGATTTCATGATCCCAAATGACTTGTAGATTGATGTTGTAGAGCACATCGTGAACTTCTCTGTATAACATCTGGGAAATGATGTTTCCTTTTGCTTTATGGCTGTAAGTCAAATCGAGCCGCCAAGCATCATTAAAATCAACTGTAATGAAGAAATCAAATTTTGTGTAATATTTTTTAAATTTTGCCTGGATAACAACCAATCATATTTTCTATTAAAATATAAATGCAACTGTAACAAGTAAATATAGTGGAATTAAAAAATATATCTAGTTACCATTTTGAAAGAGTTTTCACAGAAATGGCACGAGATCCATGTAGGTTTGTCCGTTTAGTCTTTACTATTTCACTGATATAGTTTGCAATGTTTAGCCCTGATATTAGTTAATGGAAACCTTAAAGAATGGAAAGTCCAAAGTATCAGGATTACCATCATTTTTAAATTGAATGACATTTTCATGAAGGAATTTTCCATTTTCCTTGGCGTCACTGTCTCACATTTTAAATGAGGCCGGATACCGCAAATTGAGTCGTATATTCCGGATCCTTACAGTTATTGTGCTTCAAATATCCTGTTCCACCACTGGAGGGCTGAGACAGGGTCGTGACAAGATATTATGAAAAACGTGCCTTTGGAAAATGCCAAAAACTAGGATATCAGACCTTGATACTTTTTTTTTTTGGTTGGAAAGCTTATCGTTTATTTCTAACAACGACATGGAAAAGAATACTGTCTTTTTGGTTGAACGTCTACGATCATCGTAATCCCCCTCCCATTCGAAAATCCTGATGTGCCACTGGTCACGTGCCATTTCTGATTTAGTCGCGCTCGAAAAAAGGCTTGGAACATATTAAAAAACGTTATTAATCCTTTTACGTAATCCATTAATTAGCACATGGTTCGATGCGTTTAAAATCATCCGATTTAGACAACTTAAGTAAATAATGCGAATGTAATTATATATATATTTTTTAGGAAAACGGAAAGTTTATACTATTTGTGTTCAATAGATATTATAACTAACTATAAATGTAGCTGGTTCCGTGTTTATCGTTTGCACGACTTAAATCAAAAAATAATGAAGAAATTTTAAGGAAACATATTTTAGGGGAAGTAAACTTTCAGTTCTTTAAAACTTTTTGAGGAGGAAATAAGCTAGAGGAGATTATCAGCAAAAATCTTTGAAGAGCTTTACTGGCTTTTAAGTCTGTTAAGAGACTTAATGAGTTTTGCTCGCTCTTTTCGATTATAAATAAGCTAACAACGTTTTCATTGGGTTGTTAGTAGCATCGGAGTGTGGGTGGTGGTGGGGGGATTACGAACAATCCCTCTTAATAAAAGGAACTCCATTGAGAAAACACTGCCATAAATTCCCAACTTCTAGCAACAACAGATTAGTATCTTTTGCCAGAAATAGTCCATTGCGCGGACGTTGTTTTCGTGGAACATTATAAACGTCGTGGAAGTCTCGCCAGATTTACAGTGGGGTCCATCCCGTGCAGCTGTCCCTACAGCCGTCGTCGCTAGGTTGTTTCGTCTGCGGCTGCTGGATTTATTTTGTCATCGCTGATCCCCATGAGTCACCGTAAAAGTGAAAGAAGAAAGCTGGTCTCCCTTTTATGACAAATTCTGCGGTTGTCAGCAGACGTGTAACTTTGATAAACATTAACCATAAAAAAAAAGCGAGACCTAGAAGCCGTGAGACCCGGCGGGAGTTCTAGCTTCGGATCCCCCAGTTATACGAGCATTAAATGCAGGAGGGTCCGGACGGCAACACTTTATTTTGTGACGCTCATAGATGCCATAAGCAAGATGGCTACAATAAGACGTGCTTCCCAAACTTTTTCCTTCATTACCCGAAACCGCTTTATCAGAAAGTCCTTTTTAGGCAATCTGGGTAAAACACTTCACAGGAAACACATGTGCCAAGTGACGAAAGATCGGTAATAAAAAGCAAGCAATATTGTAATAGTTTGTATGTAAATACTTTTAGATATCATTTATTTATCTGCATTTTTGTAGAAATTATTTATCTGTATTCATTTTTAATCCTTAACGGTTATTTATTCCTTTGTATTTCCTAATTACTGATGTTCTGTTTATTTTTAAATTCTTTTCCGTTGCAGCCGTTTAATTAGTTAATTAATTTAAATTCCTTATGTTCTTGTCCAATCAATATATATAGTTTTAATTACTTAGCCAATCAAATTAAGCTTTGTAAATATTATAAAAATCAATGTTTTTCATTTAATGAATTAATTCAGTTCAGGACTTGACTCGTTGTCTTTCGATCCCAAGACTCTCCCATAAACACCATTAGAATTTTGAAAAATGAATACAGATAAATAATTTCTACAAAAATACAGATTAAATAAATGATTTATACACAATGTGTTACAATATTAGGTAGATCACCTGAAGATACTCGTTAGATAACGAGAGAAACCAGTCGTGTCGATTTGTATTTAAATATCTTAATACTGCAATTTTAATCATGTGTGTAGACTTTTTTAATTTTAATTTCACAAAGCAACAACATGCTTGATGCAATGTCTTTACTTTATCTCTAAACATTTTACCGACCACACAAAAAAAAAAAAAATTGGTAAATTAATTACCATGAATATTTTATCACAACTATCCCAGCTAATAAAATTGATTGACAGAAAACAATTCACCATTTCAGTACATATGTATTTAAAAATAAATTGATTTCTCCAATTCTGTTTTGATTCAATAAAATGCACGCAAAACATTTAAGATACTACACCTCCACGGACAATAGCTTTATATTAACCCTAAATTGTAAATCCTTCATGAAAGATGATGATCTGAAGATATTAAAACCTATTTTCCTAGAAATGTGATTTCTTTAAATTTCTTAATTTTTTTTTTTTAAAAAAGTTGTGAAAACGAAAAGTTTTGAAAAGCCTAATTTTTTTTTACAAATTCTAACATCTATTGAATATAAATAGTAGGAATTTTGGACTTCAGATACTACTTTAATTAAACCCTTATTATTTACCTAAGTTGTGTAAATCGGATTAAATGTAATAACAAACCATACGCTACTTAAAGGATTAGTAAAAAATTATTAATATTCTCGATAAGGACGCATTTGGAAAAGATTTCAAATATAAAAGTTAGATAGTCCTTTAATATGCATACCAAGTTTCAAGAGGCCGCGCGGTTGGCGTTGTCGCTATGACATTGGCCTCTCACTTCTAAGTACCGGGGTTCTCATGTGAGTTTCGTGATGATGGACGATCCGCGCTGGGCAGGTTTTCTCGAGATTCTCCCGTTTCCCCTGCACTTCTCCCACCATACTTTCTCTCTCCGTTTGTCTTCATTTGTGTAGGATAGCAGAAATTCCTGCCACCCTCACATTCACCACAATCAAACAATCAAGTTTCAAGAGGATCTGTCAGGCGGTTCAAATTTATTAGAAGAAACAAGATGTATGCACACACTGACTGATCTGTTGAACCACACTTTTCTAAGATATAACTACAGAACATATTTCATCAAATTTTTTGAAGTACCGGTAACAAGTTTAAGAGAAAATAAATTTGGCCAACACACACATATTAAAAAGTTTAAAAAATATTTAACACATTAAAAATTTTACATATAGGCACGACCGGTTTCGTCCATCTTTAAATACAGGACTTTAACGAGTGACAAATAATGCAACAGTTGGTGTTTAAGTATGTTTTTGCAACCAATAAAATTTTGAGTGCATTACGTCATTGATATCAGCGCCTCCCAGCGGTTACCTCCAAAAATAAAGAAAATCTTCTGAACGGAACAGGAAAAATCTGAAAAGATTAGATGTGCAAGAATGGCTCAAAAAAAAAAAATAACTAGTCCCAAGTAAAATCCTAAATACAGACTGTATCTTCATGAATTTACTGTCCCAGTAATGGTTCTTGTATTTTTTGTTGATGTATTCAGGGACTAAAATTTCCTTCAAGGACTTAATTCTCCATATTATCTTGTTTCTCCACTACTGTTCATGCAGAATATTATACAAGACTTAAGTTTCGTTGTTGTTTAGCTCTTCAACTCCTTATCTAATTTTAAGCTTCAAGTGTTTGCTAAATCTTGGAGCTGGTATTGCTTAACATACACCAGCCTTCAAAGACAACAGAAACTTTTTCCAATTTGGAACACATCAATTCGTTCACATTTCCGCCACTATTTTCTCTTTGGGCTGTACCAGAAGACTGTAGAAAATAGTATTTTAGGACTTTCGTTGATCATAAGGATTTAGGGGACCGTTTGGAGAGGCCGTCATCATTTCTTACAGTTGGTAGCAGTCCTGTAATCTTGGTCAGTCATCTCCTTTGGTCAGTGTCTATTCTCTGTCCATTCTGTTGATATCCTTCGCTGGCATTGATTCACTGGGTCATAAAATCCTCACGCAAATGTAACCCATCATTTCCTGTCCTTCATCGCCAGCAATAAATCGCCGTAGAAGGCCTATAAATATTTTCCAGCATCGCTTCGGCTTTCAAGGGAAGGATTAGAACAGTAGGCGCTTTCGGTGCGGGAGGTTTTACTAGCAGTGGAGAAGGATTTTTCTTTGGAATTTGAAATGTGAAAGTTATTTATTTTTCATAGTAGATTAAGAAGTTTTTCATCGTCTTAACCCCCAGTGGTGTAGAAACGTGAAGCAGGTCGCCGTAAAAAAATATATGTGATTTTTGTTATGGAGAATTTTAAAATAATATAGGTTTTGTTTTATTGCGAGAATGGACAATATTAATTCTAGCTTTCTACATTAGAATGACAACAAATACATGAAATGAGACAATAAAAGAGACAATAATACATGAAATGAGCTCATTTAACGGTATAAAAATATTACAACTCCTGTTTACAACTTAGGAATTACCTAGACATATTTGGAAACATTTTTATAAATGTCTGCTATATATCCATTAATCTTGTACTATTTGATTACCTTGTTTTGAATTCTGTGCTATTTCATTTAATATTATAGAAAATATTTCAGAGATTCAGAATGTTTCGGATTCAGAAAATTTGATTATTTGAATATTAAAGCAAATAGCTTATTTTCAAGCCTGAAAATAATACATAAAAAAGGTAAATATATCAAAATAATAATAATCGTTCTCCGGGTTAAAAAGCCCCCCCGTTGGTCCTCCCACGACTCTAAGGGCCAAAAAACTTCTAATGAGATAAGCTTACTATAACTTTATTTTAATATTAAGTATAAATTATAAAATAACAATAATAATAACAACAAAATAACAACAATCTTACAACACAGGATGTATTAATCATATGAGAAGACATTACAACATTTTTTTTTTTTTTTTTATCTTTATAATCGTTCTTAATTATAATATTTGTCTGCAATGAGCGATAATTTTGTTCTTTGTTTTTTTAGGGGGTGGGCTGAAAATCTGCGCTTTTTCGCAAAATTTGTTCGAAATTAGAAGCAGCATCTTTAAGGTGATCGAATGGTGAAGTCCTCTTGTCTTCGTGGCCATTGTTTGTGGGGCCATTTCTCTGGCGGAGGCGCTAAGGCTAAGCCCCCGCATATGGCGAATAAGTACCCAGAATCTATTGCTGGGGGATTTTAGCTCACTCAAGGGTGGAAAGGACAGAATGTAGGAGTCCTCTTACTTGACCTCTCACAACCGTCTTCCAAAAGCCAGCAGCCTGCTAGAAGAACGAGGGAGGAAAACTGTTCACGCCCGCAATCAGACCGTTTAATAACGGCCTAGAAAGTAGGGATTCCGCAGAGCCCCCCACCCTCCCTTTCGCCCGATAAAGCGAACTGCGAAGAAGGTGTGATTAATACAAGCGCAGAAGATAAGCCTCTGCCGTGCCTAACCGCACGTCCGCTTTCGCCCCCCCGAATAGCGGGGGTCCGTAATTGAAGGCGCTCCAGTACGATACCATCAAACAACGAAGCCGGAGCTCTGGAATGTAAGAAGAATTGCGGCACAGCATCGAAGATTGAGAAGCCAAGGAGATATGAAAGCACCGTCGATCATCACCTCCTTTTCCCGCCCAATATATATTTTTTCCTAGTCTATATCTTCCATTCGTTTCTCCCTTGCCCACACGATGAAATGAAACTTATTTTTAAGATAATCCGAATGCAGAACAGTGGCGTGATTTCGCCCATCCAATTCGGTATTATCGGCACCCGCGATCGAAAGAAATTAACCTCTATGGTACCCTCGCTTTTATCTTCTTTTTTTTAGGTAGGTGCACGTTTTCGTGGACCCATATCTCTTCCAATTAAAGAGTCAGCGCTATTTCTCTTCTTATAGAATAGATTAAGGCTGTTAAAAGGCAGCTCTTTGGTTGGCTATTCGGCAATTGCACGATAAATCAACTAATATGCACAGATTATTACTCTCGCCTCGAGTTACCGCTACTGGCTGTGAGTTAATTCGGTTACGCGTCTTCTCGTCGGGATTAAACTATTTTTCCGTCGTTGCAGAAGAAAGTGAGAAAGAGGAATAAATCTTCATTTCTTCTGTTTCTTCGTTCTTGAGATTCTGTTGTTGAAACGAGACTAATTATAAATTACTGTAGGAATCCGGAATTAGTTGGCCGTTATTCAATTGTTTCCGATATTTTCGGAAATTGGATGAATGCTTTGAGACCCAAAGTCTAATCCTCCACGTGAAGTGATAAAAGTCATTTAAGCAGATATTTTTATACCTTGTTATCTTCTCATTTTCTTTTTTCTTCGATTTTTGTGTCTACAGTGTTTTTCAAAAATTTAATTGCAGAATGACGGGAGGTCCAACTGCTTATGAAAATATATTGAATAGTAAATTGACTGAATATTAAAAAAAAAAGATTTTTATTTACATATCCGGTATAATTTCGTTATTATCATTTTAGGATGATTTCGGTAGATTTCAGTTTATGTGTTTCATTATATTCACAGAAAATTTTATTCACTTTGAAATTTTTTCGATTCTGATTGAGATGTTGACTTTTTTAAAAAATTTAAATTTAAGTTTTTTTAAGATATAACGTTGTGTTGGATAATCACAGATGAGTGTTTTTTCTTTTTTTTTTTCAATTATGTAAATAAAAAATGGTGGTTTCTCAAACTATAAGTAAATTATAAGTAAAGAAACGTGACCTCAAAAAAGTTATATAGATATAAAGCAATTAATAAATATATAAATATATATTTTATGTCTCGTTTTAATTTTTTTCTGATTTAATGTTAACAATGAATTAAGATTTTGCATTTCACATAGAATGTGTAAAATAATATTTATTTATATACCAAAAAAAAAAAAAAAAAAAATTCAAAATCTACGGTGATACAGCATTTTGATAGGCAACTGCGCATGCACTTCCGAGCAGACAAAAGACGAGCACTAGCCACACGTTTCCTTCTGTAGCGTTTGATAGATTACAATTTTGAAATTGAAACAGACCTATTATTCTGTGGGTAACTGCAATTGATGACATTCTTCTCCCCTTTACGATCAACTTAATCATAAGTAGTACTGAAACATTAGTAGCAGGTTGGCCTCGGAAGGCAGTTTTTTGTTTGGTTTTTAATTTCAGTGTTTTGCATTCCGTTCTCCATCGAGTATCATTGAAAAGTTTCTGTTTTATTTCATGGCTCTGAAAAAATTTTGTCAGAATTGATTCAAAAAAGTTCAGTTCAATTACTAATGTTCCATCATCTGTCTTTTGTATACCTGAACATCTTAAAACAACCTTTGCTAACTTTGGACTATTCATTTAACAATGTGGAAGGTTTTGTTTCAGACACGCATTGTTCCGAAGATCAGAAAGTTCGCCATGTTTACTTTTGGCTATTTGTTGATGAGCTTTATTTGAAATGTAAAATTCATTTCTGAGACTGTCGAGTATTTAACTTGTAAATTCAGAGATAAATTATTATTTACTGCCGTCTCATGTATGTTTGAAGATCTAACTCATTGTTTTTGTTTGCTTTTAATTTGTTAATTATTTACAATTTATCGTGTAAGCCTTAATTACGAATTTTCTACTTAGCGTAAATAAATAATTTTCTCAACCTACATTAAAGTTTCTTTTATTTCTAATTTACATTTACATTTTCCGCTACATTTAGGCCATTTATTTTTTTCTTACATATTTTTCTTCTTCCTTTTCTTTTTAAATCTCATCAATTAAATAATGTAATTCTCAAGAGAAATGTTCCCGAATTGCTGAAGCAAAAAAACAAAACAACAAAACAAAAAAAACAAAAAACGATGGAACACGATTTAGGGAACTTATAAATAAATTTGTAGTTTATTAAATTCATTAACTAGGTATGTGCTAGGTAGACATCGTCTAATAGCTCAAAATGAGCGATTATTAATTTTCGTATCGTTTTCATTTAGTCACAGAAGAACTTACAATGATAGATGCGCTTTACAATTGCTGTTATTTTCTTCCCTTT
>JAFIDM010005346.1:47457203-47471008 GCA_023159025.1 Thereuonema tuberculata | reverse complement strand
AAAAAAAAAAAAAACTTTCGTTTTAGGCTTGAGTAGTTAATTTTTCTCTCTTCCGTTTCCTTTGTTTTCGTTCCTTGAAGGGCAATTTCAGTGGGTGTCGATTACACTTCTCGTTTCTTCTTTAAACGCTTCTTTTATTTTCGCTGATGATCTTTTTTTTCTTTCCTACTTCTTCTCTTTGATTCTTCGCGGCAAGAAAGTGGGAAATAGTGCTGCAGTATCAGTTTCACAGAACAGTAACATGTGGTCGGATCATTGGACACCCTTTTTTCTTTCTTCTTTTCTTCCTCTTTTTCTTGCCTCGTTTCCAAAGTGCCGGATCGGATACGGAGCTCATCGCGCTGTCGATTGAATACCTTGCGTTGATGGAACAGCAAATGTGTTTCTACTCCCTCCACCCACGCACCTCCCTACCTTTCCTTGCGCTTACACACATCAGAGATTTATCTTCTTTTGACGTTTTGCGAACCATGGCGTTGGTTTGTTTTTTTGTTTGTCTTTTTCTTTTCTTATTTTTTTACTTCATTATTTTGTTCTATTTCTATTTTTTTTTCTTTTTCGATAAAGAGATCGAATGATAATGTCATATTTCAAATGTATCTCGCATAAAAAAAGGATAAAAAAGATATGTTACAAATAAAAAAAATAACTCAGTAAAAATATCAACAAAAACTTAAACTCTTTAAAAACAATATTTTCTACCTTAATGCAAAAAACAAGACAGAACATGCTTTCTTTCTAATAGGGTTGCCGCAGTAAGGAGTATACTCCTCCACAGAAATACGCAGATTTCTGTGGAGCATTGATATATATTCTATATTTCAGTAGATTTATTTCTGCAGCAATGGATAGTTAGTGCTAATTAAAATTCATTGTTACGGTTCTCCCTCCCAGCCAAGCTTTACGACTTGAGCCACGAGGATCCCATCAATATGTAGCTGTAAATTTTAATTGTGTTATGAAAGCTTGCATTTCTTATAAATACTATAAATGGAATAATAATCTATCAGATGGTAATAGATTTATAAAGTAGCAAGAGTTTACACTCTATGTTTGGAGTTTTTTGTTTTATTCTTGACGTCTGTATGTAGGCAGATCCCGCTTTCTGGATCTTCACTTTATGGATAATCGAGATACGTACAAATTTACAATAGCACCATTCCCCTGTTTAAGTTCGCTCACTTCGCAAGAACGGACACTTAACGTCAGGATGCCACAGGCCGATCAGTTTCCAATTATAAACTTGCATACAGTACGTACTGGTTTTCCTAAATACACAGGTAGTATTCACCTAACTTCTAATTTATGCACTGTTTTTTGTGTGTGTGTGTGTGATTTAAACACCTCTCCTTCAATAAATACAATAAAGTTTCGTTCATCCGTTTCGCATCTGCCAACTCTAGTACCAAAATCATCTGATATTAGAGATAACCTTATCCTTATCTTAAAATAAGGCCTATCGTGTTTATTTTAGTTATAAATGCGTTATTTACATCAGTTATTAACGATTGCAGTGCAGTAAATGTATCAATATGTGAAAAAAAGATCACTACGGTACCTTTTCAATTTACATACTCGTTCTGGACCCATTGCTTGTAGGGTACGTCTGTATTTCTTCTTTTTTGTAGGTTGACCAACTGATCTCCAAATATTGTCTTACTGGAGAATAGTAAGGAAATTTCATTCGCTTTTGTCCGTGATTTTTCTTTACATTAATGCAATGTATTTTTATTAAAATATTTTAATTCACGGTGCCAAAATAAAATACATCACAATTCATCATGCCGCATAAATATATTTGCTGCTTAAATTAGTTTTAATAAATACCACAAATTATACTTAAATAATTAAAAAATCTAAATGTTAAATAAACATGTGGGAAATATAATTTAAAATATTAAAAATTAGCCTCCGCACTTAATTAGAATAAAAAAGAATATATACAATTAAAATGCTCCCAATAAGTTCGTCCGGAAGGTCTATCGGATATCATTGGGGAATGAGAAAACGCAATATTTATTGAAAAAACAACCAATCAGATATTCGTAGAAAATAGAGGCGTTGGAACCCCGTAGAAACCAATAACCAATGAAAAATAAAGGCGTGGCCTTTATACTTAAGTACACCTATACTTAAATAATATTAAATACATACTGACATAACTTCATGAGGAACAGTGATTGCTTACAGTACTCTAAACATTCTGTAAATCATCCTTTTATTCAGAATAAAAGAATTAAATTATGTACAACTCAATCAATGATAAATAGACACAGTACAGTAGATCTGAGTAGAATTTTATCTTGAGATTGAAACTACCTCCTTATAACACTTTTCAAACTACATTAGCTGCAGAATCAAGTTTTTGCAAGGAATAATATGTAGAATTTAATAATTGTAATAAAAATTAAGTAAAGGTAACAGTTTAAAAAAAAAACTTAGTTTTGTGGAAAAAGGCCCAGTAGATGAAAAAGGAAGAAGAATTGCCCAAGGTAGGACGGGCGGTCGAGTGATTGATTGTGGGCGTGGCGGTGGGAGGAGTGGATGATTTGTTCAGGGGCCACCGTTCTTTGGACAGATTATAAGTTAGATTGTCCCTAGTCCTTAAATATGCAAACCATGTTTCAAGAAGATCTATCCAGTGGTTCAAAAGTTTTTAGGAGTTGGGGCGCGCTTCCATGGATGTAGGGAGACTTAATTAGTTGCCGATCCTTAGCTTTCTAAGAAAGCGGGCTAAAAAATAAAAAAGAAAAACATTAGATTTTGAATAAGGTCTTGTTGTTTTTTGTTAAAGAGCATTGTTTGTAAAAATTTAGTGAGAAAAAAAAATATATATACTCCAAATTACCATTGTTTTCCAGCCAATTTGGTTGTGTTATTTGGATTCATATAAAAACCAGACCATAAATTGGCATTAGCGAAATGAATTATGACTTGGTATACGGTACATTTGCTGCTCTATTTAGCGTAAGAAATATTGATTGTGTGCACAGTGCCATGCAGTGTTATGGTCATTATCTTTCGACTAAATTGCTGTCCAGGAGAAGCAAAGAAGGATCGCCAAAAACGAGAAGTAGTTTTCTCTTTTCTCTGAGCTTCCTTCATCTTGGCAGTGATTCCAAACTTACAACGTAGCATTTGAATAGTCGATGGAACGTAAATTCTGGAACGAACTTCCAGAACTATCTTAGAGTTAGAGTTAAACCTCCAGAGCTAATACCATAGTTAGACAATGTTGTTTACTATCTTATCTTCGATGAAAGATCTACACGATCTTCTTGATGCTGAGAAATATTTCTACCTAAAAACGTAACGTTTGATTGTTCTGTATTTTACTGACGTCTTAAAATTTGGAAATTTTGATGTGGAAAAAATTGAACAAGCAGACCGTGGGCTGTTAATTAAGCTAAAACTCCACACTAAAAAATACAATAGAAACTTTTGCTGAAGAATGTTAACAATCCCGAAACAGCTGTATTCTGTTGTGCTTGTAAGACTAAAATGTTTCCGATGAAAAAGCAGCAAAATAAATTTATAATAATAATAATAAATATATAATAATGGGAAAAAACTGTGGCGAAAAAACTGTGGAATAAAACTATCAAGAACTATTTGATACATATAAAATCAAAATAACTATAGAAATAAATTTACTTGTTAGTAACACAAGAAAATTTTGATAAAGTAAGTAAATTGTAGCATGTATCATTAACTTTTTCTTTCTCTGCTGTGAAAAGTTCATCAGAATAGGAATACTTTGTTTCGACGCTCTTTCTTTAAATGCTAGGCATAGAAATAGTGAAAATAAGTTAGAACAGTACATATCTTGATTACAGCTTATTGTTCTTACCACCAGCAGCGCTGTTGTCAGACTTCAACCAGAAATTTACGAAAAGAGAGCATTAGGTAATTTTCTTACTGCGTTTTACAACCTCCCTGCTAATGGCCTTAACTCCTCGTAATGGAGAGATATAGAGTGATTTGGAACCTATCCAGTGAACATTGTTACTCTTAACTCTTCTGTTGTACCTCCAGTACTTCCATTATAGGTCTACAAACTCTTGAAGAGAAACCGAAAGCCTGCATAGGGACATGGCCTAATAGTGAAAGTGACCTAATAGTGGGGAACAAAATAAATAGCGGGGACAATTGGACCCACCCAATCGATAGTATTCTAAGAGAGGATCATTTTATCCTCTAGCACCCATATTCGGAAACATGGGTTTCACTCTTAAAATCGATTTCAAAATTAAAAATTCATTAGACAAATATCCCAACTTAGGAAAACGCTACGAACTTTAAACTTGGCATGCATATACATCTCAATATATACCTTTGTACCATGTATAAACCTAAGAGGTACCTATCCCACAATCTTGACTTATGGGCACATAACCAGTTGCCCATATCCAGGTGACGTGGTTCTGGGGTAGTTGAGAGGGTCATGTGGCATACTGTTAGAACCAGTATCTCCAGGGCAGATGAATGCAACAAAAACCAGAGCTCTACCTACTACGATGGCCGAGCAATCTGCAATCAAAGTTGTACCTTGACAAGGACGTTATCTACGAAACGGTAAGAGCTGGAGACATGGGCCCATAGACATTATTCCTTATTAAGACCCCCTTAATCTATTTCTGACCTCAAATGGGTCACTTTCGCTATTAGGTCATGTCCCTATGAAGGCTTGAGGTTTCTCTTTCAACGCGTAGCAAAAAGCGAGTCAAAAATAAATAAAATAAATCCCTCTTTTTATATTTATTACATCACTTATTAAATTTGTTTGCTTCCTACTTAAGACACATTTTCCCCTCAGTCTATTAATGCACTAATTTCAATTTATCCCTAAATATTGTACTAATTTTATAATTAAACGTTTAGATAAATTAAAGCTGCCGGATACAAATCTTAGTAAAAAAATATATTTATTTTAAAGACGTCGAATTCTATTTTTGTTCCGTAAATGCTAGCAAATGATACTAATTTAGTAGCTTAAAATGGGTTCACTAGTGATTTTCCGACTACGGATGATCCGATCCTTCTTAGATAGTTCACAGTGATGTTAGTATCAATTACTAGGGCAAGTCCATATCAATACAAGGTAAGGAAGCGTAATCAGTTAGTAGATTAGAGATGGGTAGTTATGTGGAACTCGGGATCCAGTAGCCCATTGAGTTAGGGTGGTCGTGAATTTTTCCATTGTTTTTTACTTCTCCAGACGGACCCTAGGGCTCACCCAGCCCTATGTCAAAAGGGAAACGTATTTGTAACTCTGGCATTAAAGGCGGGCATCGGAATAACCATCGGACATCAACTGGTCTCGTTGATCGAGGAAACCGGGGCCTAAACTTACTGCGCACCCAATGACCTGCATCGCCTGTGTAGTGAAATCCCCACAATCTGAAATTTCGGAATGACCCTCATTTCAAGCATAGTTCGCAGTGACCCTAGTTTAAGCATTCATTTTCCGCCATCTTGTGTTCATTGACAGTCTTGCGAAAGAGTCCAAACTAAATCTCTTTTGTTAAAAACGTTTCAAATCGTTTCATTGCAAAATAGCGAAAAATTCGTCACAATTTCAGTGGTTGGATATTCTACATAATTATCTAGAGAAATACCCGTAAATTATTGAATGAATTCCGACCAATTATTCCTTGCCGTTAAATCGATGCTCATCTGTCTTTATAGCAACAAAAATAATTTGTTACCTACAAGAAAAAGTTCTCTTCTAACTTGATTTGTAAATTTAAATTTATTCAAAACATATTCATAATCCTTTTATTTTACGTAAACTACACGACTTATTCTCCGGCTACATAAATGCAAAAATAAAAAGAAGTGAAAATGCTAACACTACGTAAGGGATGTCAATTTACTGGAGATGGGTCTAATGTTAAATAGTCCACCCAGAGCTGATTTTATCCTCGTAGTTACGATGTGCGTTGAACTTTTAAGAGCTCTACGAAGACCTATCTAAGTAAACGACCTGTAGCAATCTCTTCAACATTCTGCATCCGTTAGTGTCCTTGGAGTCCCAAAATCGACGTTTTACCATTTGAAGGACCTTTGCCAATTAAGGATTAGTTTTACCTTAAAGAACTTTAGAAATTCATAAATATTAAGTAAACTTATTATTTGCCGCTGTTATATATACATGATATATTATTATAAATATATACTATAGGTATTCCCATGCTTTCGTCGATTTATAGCGTACAGCATTGTATGCGTGTAACGCTCTGTTTTTGTTCAAAGACTTTTTATATATTTTTTTTTTAAATTGCAAAGAACATTTTTACATATTGCATTTCTGTAAATAAAATTTACTTTTATGCAGTAAATTTTTTATAAGCGTTTATAAATTCACATGTTTCCCTTTTTATTTTTCCTATTTTCATTTGTTGTATGTCTTCTTCTTTTTCTTTCTCTCAACCTTTTCCCATTTCTATGTGAAGTCTGCGTTCCCTTCTTTTATTCTTTTTCTCCATTTCTCTTGTTTAGGACTTCCTCTCTCGTCCATCCTGTTTCCCTCTGATCTTCAGTCACCTTATCTCTCCATCTGAGCTTGAATCTTCCACGTTTTCTCCAACATCCTCAGTCTCTTTCCTATGTAATCTTCATTCCTTCTTTCTAGATGCCCAAACCATCTCAGTCTAGGTTTCTGAATTTTTCCTGCTCACCTGTCCCGCCTTTACTGTCCCTCTGATGTGTTCATTCCTAATCCTGTCGTCTCTCGTTATATCACTCTTAGCATTCTCATTTGTGCTACTTCCATTTTCCTTTCCTGGGCCTTGGTGACTGCCCAAGTCTCAGTATCATACATCATTGCGGGTCTTACAGTCATTGCGGTCTCAGTCTTGTATAATTTTCCTTTCATCTTGCAATTTACTTTCCTGTCGCACTCTACTCATTTTCCTCCACATTTGTTGTATATAGTAGGTAAGTAAAAAGTGAGCCCCGCATTTGAAAAAGTAGATAGGGATTATAACCTTCACAATATTTTGTTTCTTGCATAAAATTAGTATTTTTATTAAAAGGAATAACGTAAGAGAATTATATAAATATATTTTTTATACTTTAGTTAATAAAGATTACGAATTAAGTACTTCAAAATTTGTAATCCAAAATTCACAACAACTTCTCTCTAGTATAGCAAATCTTTAACAAATATTACTATTATTTGTTCATTTTCAATTTTTTTTTTGCTTATAATTTACTCTGCTAATTTCTTGAAATACTGAAAACTTATAAAAACATCACCTTTGTAATAGAAGAGGTAGCAAAATTAGAAACTTTATTTAAAACCAGAATATAAATTTCACAACATTTTAATAAGACTTACCAAAATACCTTCTGTAAATCTCCTGCATTCATCTTTTTCTCTAGTGTTTTCCAAATTATATATATATATATAAAAGAAAAGTTTACTTTTTTTCTATCCCTATCTCCTCCGAAACCTAAGAGAAAGAAATACAAATAAAGGTGGCAAATGTTCGGTATAGTATTGAGCATGCTCACATTTTCATTTTTATCTACTTGGGTCAACCGGAAGTCACGTGACTTAGATAACATTAGATCTCGCGGGTTGCGAGAAATCGGTCGCAGTCAAGGGGGATGAGAAAATTATCTCATAATCCAAGATCACGTGATCATAGGTAGTTATTATTTTAATGTATCACTTCTTATAATATTATTTACGATGATTTCATTTAGTAATTATTAATACTTTTAACAGCCTCATTCTGATAACATCCCTTTAGAAAACTTATAAAAATATAATAAAGAGGCTTATAACATTAAAATATTCATATTAAAATGTACACTGTATAGTGATTGCTTAATACTTTGTTTTTGAACATTAAGTGTTAAATTAATAAGTTACATCGTAACCTTTACATAGATTTTACCAATGTTTTCTGATTTGTGATTCAGTTCTTCTGTGGCCATACCATAAACAATGGAACTATAAATTTATTGGGAGGGGGGAGTTCTTTGCAATTGAGACCGATATTCGTAAGCTCTCTTGAAAAATTACTGCGATTTTCAGTTAAAACCTTTTATTCCAGTGTTTGCCAAACGATTGTGCCAATGAGAGAGAAATTCTACATCCGGAATGTGATCCTTGAAGAGCGAGACTGAAGGCGGAAATTGACAATGGCTTATCAGTGTCCCAGACAAAATCGTGTTGTAGAAACTTTTCGATCTGGATGTTGGGACAACATGGAACCTCTGCGGAGACAGATTCCCAATAAATAGAAAGATGGGAGAATCAGATAGAGATTCATTGAATTGGTAATAAGGGAATTAACGCATGGACAGAGGAACGTCAAAATTGCCTGCGATGAATAATATTGGCTGCTAATTATCTGTGATTATGAACGGCTTATTGAACCACATGCCTCGAATACCTAAACAGGCTTAATTTAATTTTCCTTTCTCTGACGTTTCTCAGCTAATTCTTCCAATACTCGAAGATTATCAATGCTAGCAGAGTTTGTTTTTCCTCTGGCAAGATTTGCTGAGCGTGTTCATCATCGTCTCTGCTGTGGCTAGTTTTTTATGTATTGTGTCAATATTCACCGGAGACTGATGAACTTCATCGACTCAAGTAATTTGAAAAAGAAGAGTATTATTGGCATCACTGAGTATCGTGGTGGTGTTTTTGTCCAATGAAAACTTGAGAAATGTAGTCTTAGTAGATATCAGTTATAAAACAGACAGTATCCCGTACATTGATCTACCTAATCTTGATTTACATAGTGAGATTTTAGCAGTAGTTCATCTTGTATTATCAATCTATAAATTTGTAACATGAGATACTTCGAGCCGCCATTGGCTGATGAGGCGCCGGAGATACATATTCGGTTTCTAAGGTCAGAAGAAGAAGAAGACCTTACTATTCGGGTCTAGTAGAGTTTGGATGGCCAGTCCAGTGCTCGCCCGACTTTAATGCTCGAGAAAGAAATCTGGTTACGAGAGGGCTCGCTCAAATCTAAAGTCCTTCAGAAGAAAATAACCTGGGAATAAATCTACAACTTCCGACAGGTAATGATCGTACTTTTCAGTCTACAAGCCAGCGTTGTGCCAGTGAGCCACCAGCCCATAGTAAGCCATGGATAGGAACATATATTATTTGATAATTTGCAGTTGTAGGTTAAAAAGTCCTGATTTATTGCTGTAATAAATAGTTAAACACTTAAAAGTCTTGTGAACCCAATAGAGGCTCAGAAAATCTGCATATTGATTAAAAGTCATTTTCATTATCCTAAATAATTCAAAGTAGTTCCAATTGAAATTTTACTGAAAATAAAAACAAACAAGCTTCACTAACTTCAATTTACAATAGATTTTAAAAAGTATGTTTTGGTTTTGGTGTTTCCCGTTTACTTGATGAACCAGCAAAATTTTCTTTCGAAAAATCAGAAAATGACAAAATACTATCTTCTCAGTAACCAAAGGGAAAAAAACATTAATCTTTGTGACTTTTTCGAATTTTATAGATTTTCTTTTAATTTCATTAAAACTCTCCAGTTTAATTCATCCCCGAGCGAAAATGAACTAAAATGAAGGCATTTGGTGATTTGTATTGTCTTTCGTAATGAAAGACCTTTAATATCGAGGATGTGATGAGAACGTATGTGACTGATATAACAGTGGTTATTTCAGAACTAAAGTGATGATAATCAGAACCAAGTCATCGCAGTGCTTCGTTCTCTTGTTGCTAGGACACTGTTACAAAGAGACCAGAAAATTAAACGAAGGAAAAACGTGTCTGGGAGCCTTTCGGTAACTTCGCAACCAGCCTGAAACATATTATTTTGAAAACAATTTTGAAATTTTTTCTTTTGGATAATTTTGAAAAACAAAGAAATAAAATACGGCCTTAAGAAGACTAGAAATGAAGGATGAAAATTCACTGTAAAGTATTTACATTTCCAGTTGGACTTATTTATTCTTACTAGCTTGAATCCGTGAAATATTTACGGAAGTAAAACAAATACCACATTTTTGAAATACCGTGAAAGACTATCGTTATACGATTCTTGATTTTTCAATGTCAACATGCACGTGAAAGACCATCGTTGTATGATTCTTGATTTTTTAATATCAACATGCTTTCCTGGCACTGTCGACGACAAAAGTTAATCTCCTGCCCTAAAATAATAGGCTCCTCCAAATTGAGCTTATAAGAGAGTGCCCCACAATGCCTTACAGGGGCGTAAAATTATTTCACCAACCTTAATGAAATCAACTAATTTTTCTTTTCAAAAAGACATTTTAAAATTAAAAATACACTAACAAAATGAAAAATACACTTTAAAATAGTCTCTCTCCACTTTGATGACAAACATACATCCGTTTTTTGCCTATCAATTGTATGATTGGTTGTAAAAGGCGTTGCTGCAAATCTGCAACTAATAACCATATTACTGAAGCTTTAATGGCGTGTTAAACCAAAAAAAAGGAATTATCGTAGAAAAATTCTAATGCCTTATCGATAACTAACCATGTATAACGCGGTTAATTAATTCAAAGTGGAAGAACGCGCTCATCAAAACATTATTGGAATGGATTACGTTGTAACTCCTTACCGACGATCAGTTATTGGCCCACAAAAATGAAAAATATCATTGTGATCTATCAAAGAAGTTCTTTCGTGTTCTTTTAGTTTCGTTTTGTTTTTAGTAACAGCGTCGACGATTCGGTCACATCTTTATCACATGCTATTTTTGCAGATGATGCTTTAAAATTTCAAGTTTTTGTTCTAGTGTTAACCATTTACGTTTGTTTGGTCTACTGTCTTGCTGGCACTTCCTCTTTCCACTCATAATTAATTACGGAATGTAATAACTTATGGATACAACCACCAGCTGCGCTGTCGAACAAGGACACCTCTGTTGCACTTCTGTCTTTTTTTCTGCAACTCTGTCACAGAACAGTAGCCGATAGTACTTTTTTTTCAACTAGGAAGGGAGTAAGTATTCCATATTTGAAATACAGCTAATGGTTACTACTTGGCTTTCAGATGTTTTAAAATTATAAACAGCGTTGTAGCAAATGCGAGATTAAAACAACGTTTAAAAAGTATTACTCCTTTCGGCATCCCTTATCTGGTATTAAAGTGAGTGTTTCTGTGTTTTTAATTCACATTGAGGAAGTTCTGCACATTTTCAGAACGAAACTGTCTGTATTTTAATCTTTTTTAAACTTTTTAAATCTAGTTTTATATTAGTGTGCATGGCCGTAAATTAAAGAAGTTACATCATTTATCAACGCACGTGAAAAATTCTCATCTAAAAAGTGTTACTGTTCAGCTATTTTGGAATCCTAAATGTTTTTTGGCTTAAGAGAGTTTTTTAGACCAAACATATAAACAATAAGCGTAAAGCTTTGTTATCTATTCACTGATTCTCTATAAAATCTTTTGTAATATGTATAAAATATCCATTGTAAGTCTGTGCAGCCATGTTTGGATCTTACAATAACATTTAAAAGTTGGCACGATAGCTATTTCTTCTTTCTCTCTCTTTTTTATTAAAATTAAGTGATTATTTATTTTTTATTTCATTAACTTTGAAACCTAATAAAGAACGATTGTGACATTACAAAGGTATTCAGGAAAGATATGCTCGTAGAATGGATAAGACCCTTTTTTCAAACGTATCTTGGGAACATCGAGCGAGATGTTTGGCAATTTCAGTTGATAATTTGAAGAATTATTGATTATCGTTTTTAGATATGATTCGAATGTTGAATGTAAAGTTAATTTGTTTTGTTGATTCCTGTTTTATCAAGATGGCATTTCTCTTTCCCGCTTTTACTAATTAATTAATGTATGCTGGCTCAACTTGAGAAAAGAAAAAAATGGAAAAAGGATGTCTAATTTTTGAAAAGCAAGAATTTTTCCTGAAAATGCAGTTTTTGATTAGCATTCTGAGAAGATTTCTTCCATTTAGTGCCTTTATACAGAAATATTTCGATCTGCTTTTCATTGAATTTCATTTTTAATGGCGACATCTGGTTTGTTTGTTTATGAAATGATAGCTACCAAACCTTAAACCAGAACGAAGTGAGAAATAAGCAACAAATGTACATAATTTGATTTTGAAATCGTGGATGATTTATATCTTTAATTAAGTTTGTAGGAATTCAGCTCTTGTTTCAACTATAGTATCTATAGCGTTTTTTAATGGAGTCTTCTCAAACTCTAACGATTGTTGTCTTTGTTATATTCTTAGATGACAAATTGTCAGAAGATTTCATTCTTTAGTTTTCCGATAGATGGCGTCCCCTATCAAAATTGTAATGTACTGCAATGTCTATATAAATGAAATATCATATTACGACCATAAATAAAGGGATTTTATAAATACTTACAATATTTTTTTTAGAGATTTGTAGATTTTATTATTGAATACATTTGTTTTAAAAAGAATTGAAATAAAAAACTGAATGAACTTAAGAGTTTACTTTCCGTCCGTATAATGAAAATTTTATTTGCAATTGTAGAGAGGCCACCATTTTTTAATTTTTAATTTCTGATGAAATATTTTAGTTAGAAGTTGAATAATTGTCGTATTTAAAACACAGCATCTTGGCACTTACGTGGCATCGTTTGAACAGGAAGACTACAAGTGTATTTCAAAAAACATACATGTTCTCGAATCTTCTCTTTCGAGGTATTAAAATTCATAATTTGATACTATTAGATAAATGTATACAAAATAGATGTGTATGAAATAGAAGTACAAATAATAAGTATCTATATATTAAATATTTAATACAAAAAATGAATGTTACAAAACCGTATAGATTTTATTGTATATTACGCAGTATTCCAAAGCATAATTTTAGAGAATATATAATGAAAAAAATTTTAAAAAAGAGAAATTAATAAACTCTAGATTATAAATGGTAGAATCATTAATAATCAAGTTTGACGTGCAGGCAATTAACATAAAGATGGAAAATAAAAAGCTTGCACGTAGGTTAACTTTCACGCCTTGAGCTTTTCATCGACGGGAATCTGGGACAATTGTTTCGAGTGTCCTAACATGGACGAAACAGCTGTCCCAGATTGCCGTCAATGATAAGCTCAACACTTGAAAGCTAAAGTATGTGCAAGCTTTTATTTACATCTTTATAAATGGTAGAATTTTCTAGAACAGTTGCAGCAACTTTTTAAGTGCTGTGGAGGAGTGAATGTAATTGGAAGTATAATTTAAAAAAAAAATAATAATAATTTACGTGTTATTAATAATTTCATAATGTATTTTCTAAATTTTTATTCACAATGAATGATACTGTTTAATAGTTTATAGTGCATTTATATTCGTATGCATTTCCATATAAATTCGAATCTTCCATGTATCCGATATACGGCGCTTCATAATCATGATTATGGACATAACTACAATATTTAACAACGATTCCATAGTTTCCCTTTTTTTATATATATCGTTTTTTATACGCATTAATATTTTACTTTCAAGGCGTAATGAGCATTTCAGATCTGTAATTACTCAGATAACCTAATATTGTTCTTAAAGTTTATTTATCTTTTCGTTGGAAAATTAAATTCATGGCATGTTGACTTCGTTATGGACGATGTTGGAAAAATTACCCTTTTTTTTTTTGTTCTAGACTTTTCTACGGAGAAATCCAGTTAACAACTAAGTGTATTACCCACTTTAATGTAGGAGAATTCAATTACTCAGAGCATTAGTATCGCATATTATCAGAAGCAGGTTTGTTGGGGTGTTTTTTGCTTTTTTGCACTGGAGGAGAAGTTGAGAGAACGCTGC
>JAFIDM010005346.1:47354496-47368376 GCA_023159025.1 Thereuonema tuberculata | reverse complement strand
TTCATCAGTATAAATCTTACTTCTTGAGATAAAGAATTTTAACTGAAATTGGTAAAAACAAGAAAAAAGGTGAAGCATTCAAGGTAAAAACTTATTTTCTGTTTTTTATTGATTTTTTTTTTTTTTTTTTTTTGTGTAAAATATAGAAGGAAAGTTCTTCGAAAGTTTTTCAACGACAATTGATATTTCTGTTGTTTCCATCACTGTGGTGAGGTTTTTCCTTGTGGATACTTGAAAGTTTTTACACTCCTTTTCTTAGTTATTCTTTTCATTCTGTTACATTGTCATCTTAGATTTTTAAACAAAAGAAAAAAGTAATATCCATATTCTATATTTAAAGCTTTCTATTAGTAATGTCCAAATTAATACTGTCGTATAACTTTCGAAAATTAATCTTTTTTTTTTTTTTTTTTTTTTTAATATCAATACCTAAAGTCATTTTTGAATATGTACATTTTTACAAATTAAACAAAATTGAACAAACTCTATTATAATTGTTGTAATAAATGACAATAAAATGAATTATAATAAATATAATAATGTAAATTATTTTAAATCACAATAATTTCAATAGAAATTAAGTTATTGAATCATAAATTGAATTTCGTCGGAATTTCATTATTTCATTGAATAATTTTATTGAATTTGATTTTATTAAAAATTAAATTAAGTTAGAATGAAGCAATTTCCAAAAGTTTTCAAGATTATTGCTAATATTCAAAATTTCATTCAATATCTCCGTTATCTTTTATTAAATTATTTTGTAGTAAAAAACAATGGTTTTGTAATTACCTCTCTAATTAATTAATTAATTAATTTAATAAGAGTTAGCGTCATAAAATAACAAATATGTGTTGTACAAAAATACGATCTAATATAAATTATATATACAAAATAATGATCTTATTATGATCTAATTGATAGCTTTTTATTTCCTTTAAATAGATCCTCATAAAATTAGTGGGTAAATGAAAAGATTTTTTTCAGGAACTTGTTATTGATTTGTGAAAACGGTACGCTGGAGGTTCTGAAAACGTTTGTGAATTTTAATTGTATAAATCATTTTTTATTTGAATGTTTAGTAGTGGCCTGAATTTATTTACTTAATAATGAATTTTTTTATTAGAAAAATAAAACAAAAGTCTGCATACATAGGTCTAAATAATACGTATATTTATTTAAAGTGTTAGGGTTTATATGTAACTTTAAGATGCAGTTAACTAAGCCTAAAATAATCAAAACAAAAACAAACAAAAAATATATCTGGAATGTTTCTAGTATTTATTCATTGAAGTTTTATTTTTTGTTTTATTAATTTAGCAAAAAACTAAAGAATTAGCGTGAATTCAGAAAACTTCACCATCTTTAATATTATTGATTCCCTCAACTTTAAGGGAAGAGTTGAAATATTTTTTTTCTTAGTATTTTTTTTTTTCAGTATTTCGTGTATTTGTTTGTTAATTGCTTTGGTCTTATTCATTATCTCGTTGTGCAAATATCGTCGATTCCTTTTGTTCTGCTCGACTGAGTAGCGATGGACACCTGAGGCTGTTCAGCCGTGGATTCCATCAGTTATGATCGGGTGTCAGTCGCATGAATGGCTTTGGCACGTGATGAAAGTAGCGCCGCTTTAAGTTTACCTGCCATTGCTCAATAGATCCACGCTGCACTAAAATGCCAGGATATTGCTTCGCCACGAATTCCTTGCAGACGAATTTCCTATATTCAAAAATCTTAGAATAAAAAATAAATATGGTTGAAATTAATTCGTTTCTAATTTAATTTACTTAATCGAAATTACGCCTAAAGACGTACAAAATGTATTTTTAAACACTAGCTTATTTTAGGAATATTTTTGAGATTTAAATGAAGATATACATCAAATAATGTAAAACGATAATTAATTGAAAGTAAAGTAATAATAACACTAGGTACAATACGCATTTCATCGATTATACTGTCTAGCCGTGCCGGCTTGGCCGCGCGGTCTAGACGGCGGTCTGTCGTTGTGGCCAGTGTGCCGGTACCCGGGTTCGAATCCCGGTCGTGGCATGGTTGTTTCTTTCTTCTTCTGTTTCGTCGGTTTCTGCGGGTATATTGTGAGCTGCCTCCTATGGCATACCCTGGGCAACGATTCTTCGGCCAACCGCTCACTCTCTCGCCCCTGTTGTGGCACTTAGTTGCCCAGGCACTCGCAAAAAAAAAAAAAAAATACTATCCAGGCAGTTTTCTTGGCATGGCAGACTGAAAAAAAATGGCGGCCGACGCGTCACATTCAAAACTTCGTCAATGGAAAGCCATCAACAGTCAACCCAGGGAGATTATTCTTAACGTTGATCGTTTTAAAACTAAAGAATTTCAATTCTGTTAACGAAATTACTCGTCAACGAAACGATAGTTTTTCATCAGCAAGAACGTTTGCTTATCTGCATAACAGGCAGCATTGTGAGTTTTCAGTTTATTTATATAATCCTTTACTGTTATTTTTTGTAAGTTTCTTGCTAATATCACATGGGAATTTGCAATTGCATGTGAAAGGCCGTACGGAGTATCAAAAAAGGCTGCAGGTGCTTCACTCATGGTTTAGTAACATATCTCTACCAATGTAAGATAGAAAATTTTAAAATTGTAGATCATTATTAGTGGAAAAGAAAAAAAAAAGAGTTAAATGATATAGTTTTACCTGTTCTTTTTTTCATTTTTTTAGCCTGTTTTTTACCTTAGCTACGTATCACAGTATAGTATAGGTTTGGCCTAACTTTTGTAATTTATCTTATAATAGAGAAAAAAATTGTTAGGAAAAAAACTGAAAATTTTCGATTGCAATTTTAAGTCGTAACATTCATCTCCATCTGTCTGTGATCAAGTTAACTCAAAAACTATTTGTCCTAGTAAGTTGAAACGTTAATAGAAGATTTAGGTAATTAAAAGGAAAATTTGTATTGATTTTGGTACATATTCGATTACTAGATAAGAAGCTATGGGTGCAAAAATAAAACGAATGACATTTAATTGTAGTACTACGACATTTTATTGACGAAAAATGGCCTCCGTCTCGAATTGTTTCCATTACTTTAACTTTTACATTTCAGGCGTCCATTTTTTGACGCATTAACGCATGAATTCAGATGCGCCAGACAATTCTTATACCGTTATCAATAAAATATGTTAACATAGATATTCAGCATTTTTTCATGATATAATGACTTTAATATAGAAACGTTATCAAACGTGTAGTGAACATTTATGGAATGAATGCAGAACAAACGACCTTCTTTCCTCGTGTGATTCATTGAATTGAATTTCTCCTATTGATTTTTATTTTACTGGGAACTTCTACAAATCAGTGTTTCGTTATTACTTTATGTAAGAGTAGGTTTACTGTTATTATTGTTAGCGAGAGTGCAATATACTACTTTTGGCGTATGCGGTAGATTCGCCATCCTAGGTTTACATTCTTCTCCTCAGTTGATCCTTGACCTTTTTATTACTACTCTCCTTCCCAGTTTCTTGTACGGAAAGGAACCGTTGATGTTTTTTGATGATGGCCATATAATAGGGGGTAAGGGAACCACTATACAAAGTTCCCGTACCCCTGTTATGTTATATTAAGATTAAGATATATATTCAGATTATGATGCTTGTCTTTATGTAGTAAACGATCTGTATATCACTTGAATATATCTGTATGGGAAAGTTTGTCTCTTGGTAGGGTGCATCCAATACATACACGTACCACGTTTTCTTCCAAGAAATTGCTTCCCGTAGTTTCTTTACTTCAAATCTTAAAAAAGTTTTTAATTCCTTAAAGATTTGTCTTTTAAGATCAAAAGCTAACAGAAAACAAGTTATCATCTTCACATTCTTAAAGCATTTGTAACATAGGCTATCATCATGAGAAAGAGACTCAACAAGAGATAAATTCATCTGTTTACATCTGGATTCTGTTTTAGTCTCAATCTCGTTCGTGATAAGAATAAAGAAGTTTTAAGAGATTCACTATCAACAGTTACTTACTGATAGTATTTGTAATAGCAGGGTGGTCGGGAAGTTCCAGTACCCCTTAGTATAATAATAACATAATAGAGGGTATGGGGACTTTCCGGCCACCCTTCTAATTCTAATTCTTTATTTTTATTTTCTTTTTGTTTTTTTGTTTGTTTTGCAGAATATTACATTCAGTATTTGGTAGTTGCCATGCCAACTGTACCTTGTTTTTTGTTTTTTTTTCTGTTATCTTTTGTCTGTCATAATACAGGGACTAATTTTGTTTAAGATACAACCCGATAGAAACCCATTCTCTTGAAGACTCGTAGAAATTGAATTCTGTCGAGAGTGTCAATGAAAAATTCAGACCAAGTACAGCAGTAATTTTTACCGTCTTTTTTCAGTTTATAAATTAATATTCCATCGCATGTCATGGAAGAACAATAAAATTCAAGTTTTATTACACAGACTGTCTGTATGTTTCTTTTAAGGCACCATTCATATTAATGATACTTTTTTCATGATTATTTTAAATTCAGGAGGTCAGAGCAGTAAAAGACGAAAGAAAAAGAAAAAGATTCTTCCAAACTGTTTTATCCTCTGGGATTTTTACATTTCCTCCCACACACTCCGATAATCGAAATGTAACAAAAAAAGAAACCCATAAAAACAGAGTAATAAAATCACTTCATTTGGTGCAATACAGAAGGCACTCGAACATTCTTTCGTTCCAGTTACTTCAATTCCATTGCCTCTTTATTCGTAATTTTTATTCTTATTTTAAATATTCCAGTCATTTGACCGGCAAGAACTAGTAAACAAAAAGAACGATTGACTGTGTTCAGATAAAGAAGGAGAGGAGAAAGAAGTTAAGGTGTTTTCGGTGATATTCGCTTTTTTTCGTTCGCATTTTTCTTCGGGTCAGCTAAACTTTATTTGAAGGTAAGAAAAAAGAAAGACGAATAAGAAAGAAATATGCAGTTTTTCGCCGCTGGAAACAGTGAAAGTAATTTCGCGAATAATTTACACGAACCCTTGCGGAGGGGGTGTGGGCACAAGGAGATCAGTTGGTGATAATTAAATGCTCCGTTGCCTCTGCCTCCGCCTACGCACGGTACTGCTTGCAATATCGGCTGGAATTTCTTTTCGCAAGAACAGGCACGGCAAATCCCGTTGTTTAATCCTCTCTTCCCACTCCTGCGATTCCCCAATTGAGCTCCAAGCTTTTCTTCTCAGCATCCGCGGTCATCGGAAGAAAGACGAATAAATCTCAGAACACGGGGGAAAAAAATGGAAAGAATATTCATGTGGAAGAAAAGTTGGGTCAAAAGTTACCATTTTTTTTCAAGCGTCGGAGGTTATTAGAGGGTTAGTCGTAAACTAAGAACATTATTATCTGTTATTTCTCAAGCACAATCTGTCTCCGATTTAAGGGCTTATTATTAGGCAACTAACTGTGGGACTGACCTAATCTTTCTCAATGTTTTTGCGCCTTATTGGGATTTACAAACCATTTTTTTTCGTATTACACTACAAACTCGTTTATCCAGACTAAATGGGACCAATGGCAAGCCGGAAAATCGAAAATCCGTATAATCCGGGTAATATGGGTAGTATGCAAAACAAATCCTTAAATAAACGACTTATTGATCCCTTAAATAAGTTTATTATGATAAAAAACTATGTCACTATGACACTAGTAAAGCTTTCTTAAACTCGACAAAAAGCATTTTATTACCATAATTAATTGTACAATCTATGCAGGAACTGTACATTTAATCAAAATAAAAAGCGAATGTTTGGCGTACTTGTAGTTATGTTCTTGTTATCATAGTTAAAATTATTATCTATGTTAACATTAAATAAAAAAAGAAAATGTCTACAAATCTGATCCGGATTATCCGGAGATCCGGATCAACGAGGTTGCGTTGTAATAGTTACTATACAATCTACATTTTCTGTACAATCCATTTTCTGTACAATCTACATTTGAACATATCTTTGTCTTGTCTTGGTTTTGCTAATGGTTCATAGGAAACAAGCAAAGAAATTCTGTGCAAGAAAAGAGTTGGCAAAGAACAAATTGGAGTTTCTATTTTTGAAGCCATGTCCAAAATTCGTATTTTTTTCCACTGAGCTAATGGCTTTGCTGATCTTCTAAATATCTTTATATTAATATTAATGCGTTTTGAAATGGAATTTCATTGAAGTTGTATTGTTCTCAGAAACCTTGACTTCCATATCATCATCTAGTCAATCACGTTAATATGTATAATAAAAAGTGAATTTTTAAATCTTGTCAATAGTAAATTTTCGTTAACATATACTTTGGCTTAGTTAGTTAGTTAAGTTATTCAGTTCTTAGACTGGTTAAGATTCCACGACATGTCACGCCATCCAGCTCAATATTGTGTTTCTCTCTTCAGGTCGCTGTAGATCTTCAAGTTTGTGTCAACATATGCTCTAGAAGTGAAGGTGATTCTTGTGTCCCCGTCCTCTTTTCCCTAATATTTTTCCTTCAAATTTTCTTTTTTTTAAAAAGAAAAAAAAAATATGTGAGCCCTGTAGATTTTTATCCTATTGTAGGGAACTAGGAAGACCCGTGAAATATTCACGGAAGTAAAACAAATTCCACATTTTTGAAATACCGTGAAATTAAAAAAAAAAAAAAATGATTTACCAGTTTCAACAATAACAATAATGAATATCCAACAGCCAATACCAATAATCCTCCCTGGGCAACAATGACAGCACGTGCTCCCCTACTGTTGAGTAGTGAGCAAGCGGCTATCCCAGAGTTCAATGGGGTAACAGTCGAAATTATGTAAAAACCGAGGTTTTACAAACTCTCTGATAAATTTTGACGCATCTCAATACGCTGATAATAATTGTGTAATCGCGCTTCGTCGGGCTGAAGTGGGGCGAATAGTAGAGCGCCATGTTTACAAATGGACGTGACGTCACGGCTGACGTGTTCCAACGCTGCACTGTGATTGGTTATTTCTCCGACTCTGCTTACAAATTACAAATTTACAAATATCCGTACAATTTTTGCCTATTAATAGTACGATTTGGATTCCAAAGTGAATATAGGAGGAATGGATTATAAAGAATCTCTCCCTAAATAAGACAGTTTGATTATTTCTAATATTTAGATTATATATAGATGTAGGTACTCGAATGATCTGTAAAAAGGAGCGATGATCTGACAGACTTTCCCGGAAGTTTAAATAGACTTAACCTTTTGGACTGAATGAAATCTCTTACGTAAACTTTACTTATAAGAGATCAAACATCACAGAAAAAGAAAAAAAAATCAATGAGGGATAAAAATAGGCCCTGAAGTAATTCTGGACCCAACTTTGAAGACGAACTTTTTTAAAACTAATTTCTATATTACTTGAATAGATTTATTTATTGTATTTTTTTTTTTGAAAAGTATGGGTGCTTAACATGATACAGAGATTTTGTCTTTATTTATAAATGAGAGTTAGGGCATGAAGAATATCTGATTAAATCCCTTTGAATTTTATCCATTTGTATTTATGAATGCAAAATTATTAGTATTAAAATATATCACTATGAAGTCAAGTTGATGAACTACATACTTTTTTAAAATCTGTATTTACCAAAAAATAAGTTTCAGAGTATATTATCTCATAATAGAATTCGTGATAACCATTTTTTAATCTAAAATTAATGGATTTATCTAAAAAAAATTTTATAGATTAGAATTCATTATTTTCTAATATATCCGGTACTTTTTTTAAGTAATGGTGTAAATAGGACAGTGTCCCGCATTAGTATATGTCCCGAAAATGTCCCGGATTCTGAAAATAGTCCCGGATTTTGAAAATAATAGAGAAAGTCTGTTTTGGATTGAGATAGGAAAAATCTGATTACCCTAGGGTAGCGAGATTTTTGACATTAGTTTTTGTCCTATCGAAAGCCTCAATGATATGGTAATGATATCATTTAAAAATGATTCTATCTGATATTGGAGATTAAAAATAAAAACGTATTCAATATACGAACAACATAAGCATATTTTGTGAATGCTGAAGGTTCGTTGTCAAGAAATTTTATTTTTACATTAGGAATATGTTAATGTTAAATCAAAGATTTATGAAGAAATAACAATGTAATGTCAGAGCAGTGTTGGGAACAAGAAAAGCATGGGAGGTAGTGTTTCAACAGTTGATCTCCTTGGCGATAGATAAAGATTGAAAATTGTGAATGTGATGTTTTCCAAAGGATAAGTAAATGTATTTAAAGAACGAAATTTATAATAATAGTGTTTGGATAGATATCTGATCAGTAAGTTAGGATCTACGGCCAAAAATCGTTAGAGTGTTATTGTTAAGTTTTAGTAATTGCAATAATCCAGAAGTTATAAATTTTTGTCATATAAATTTTAATGATATGTAAATATTATGAAAATGTGATTTCCCTGTTGAACCCCTTACACGATAAACAATAACCATTTTTCGAAATACACATAAAAACACTAAATAAACATGATATAACAGGAAATGCTTCAGAATTTATTTTTTTTCTTGTCTATTGTTTTAACTGATTGGAATTTAACAGGAACAATTAAAAATTGGAACATCAAATTCATTTGGTTTTTATTGTATTTTAGGACTGAGTTTTGAATCATTAAAAATTGTATTTTTTGTTTGAAAGAAAGATAACTTGTTTACCATATTTGGTATTCATTTCTGTTCTGAAGTTTCACCTATTTATGTCTAGTCATTTCTGTTTGTAATGCGTCATTACGTTTGCTTAATTCTTTACAGTAAGATGTAAAATTCATGAAGATTTTGGAATCCTTCAGTCCCCGTTTTCCGAGTTTGATTGAATTTAAATATCTCAGCATTGCTGATGCGAGCAGCCTTACCAAGCGTTTGCATTGTAATCATTGAAGCTGGCGGCGGTTCATGGGTTGTTTCTGTCTGAGCATTTGTAAACAGCTGGTCATCAATTATCACAGAATGACTGAAAAGAGACATCGATCTCTATACAACCATATTGAACGAGATGCATTAGTTTTCATTGGTATCTGTCTTTTCAAAACACAGTATTATTGTTTACTTTATCTGCAGTCGTTTTTGTGTACGTTTTTAGATAGACTTATCTCAATTTTGATTCCAATAACAGTTTTTTCCAGTATTAACATTCAATTTTCTATATTCTTGGATTAGAATTAAGAGTTAATTAATCTCGGTTTCCAAACAATACTGTACAAATCTAGTAAAAAAAAAACTTTTTTTTCTAATTTAATTGGAAAATTTGTAATGTAATTTTGGAAAACGATTTCTTTGCATCAAGCTGCACAGTTGTGTTTAAGTGCAGGTTCATCCAAAGTGCATTTTAATTGTAGATTTTTTTTTCCTAAATCTGTTGTTAAATGCTGGTTCATTCAAAATTCATTTTTCAATGCTGATTCAACAAAAGTTAATTTTTCCGTGCAGCATGTTCTAAAGACTGATAAAGCTCATTCTTAAATGCAGGTCTAATTAAGAATCCATTTTTTAGTGCAGCGTTTTTCCAAAATTTATTTTTAAATGCAAGTTCATTTAAATTCCAGTTTTCAGTGCAGGTTTTTTGAAAGTCCATTGTTAACTACAAGATTTTGCAGTCATTTCTTCAATCTTTATTTTTTTCCGAATACGATTCATTATAGAGTTTTTGCCCAACCCGCTATTCTGTATGGTAGCGCTAAAGTCACATGACTGGTATTCTGCGCTTGCGTCACTGTCCCGTAGAGGAAATACCGTTAACGTGATACGTTAACTTTCCTCGAATAGCGTATCGCTTTACGGTAGGAAACATGAGTTCCGATAAACCTTAGAGAATTAGATTTAACATGAATGACGACTTGATACTCATGCGCGAAGTTTCATTTCATTTTCAATTCATTTTCAATTATTGCTGGTAAATTTAAGCCATCTACTAGTCGCTGTATATCGTTTTTTTCGAAACGGAAATACAATCGACAATTCTCATCATTCATTTCATTTAAACTCAACCTTGGATGTTCCTCTTCTCGAACCTGAATGTTTCTTTCTCTCAGGATATTGTGTTTCTCTCACTAGATTCTAAAACAAATCATCGTCAATGCCTCCAAATGCAGCGATCTGAAGTATGTCTTCCATCTTGTTTATTAGCTTACCGTGTCCAGTGACACGTTATGGCAAAAACTCTCTTCATGACAGAGCCCGCTATTGTGGTTACCGTATTCGTTCACGTGACATTTGCGCTTCCCGTATATAAATCACGTTATGGCAAAAACTCTCTATTTATATAATGTATTATAATGTTATAATGTATTTATATTAAAATTTCTGTTATTATTTGCAAATATTAAGCACATCGTTAAGTGAAAAATGTTCCCGAGACAATTATTAAGACAGTCACTTAACAGGCCAACCCACCAGCATGTAATAAATGTAATTTAAAAACGCTGGATATTGTTATTTCCATTGATAATGTCCTGAAGTATAGGACGAAACGGCGTCTGGCTTTTTTTAAATTGCATTTATTGTATGCTAGGATCTTGGCCTTTTAAGTAACTGTTTTAAATCTACGAGCACACGTAAAAAATTTTAATATAAATGAATTAAAGTTTGATATTATACGTATTTCCAAAATTATATCCTTAGAATAAAATCCAGCTAAAAAAGGCATTCCACATAAAGCCAAATTAGCTACATTAAAACAAGAACATAAAAGGGCTAAGCTATTCTTAATCCACCCATTATCCGGATATCCTGCGGGTCCCATTCTATGAATAATACCACCAGCACATAAAAATCTTAAAGCTTTAAATAAAGCATGAGTTAGTAAATGAAAAAAAGCTAACAAACTATACCCCATTGATAAAATAAATATTATTAAACCTAACTGTCTTAAAGTTGCATTATCTTTTTTAAATCACATTCAAAATTTGCACCTAAACCAGCCATAAATATATTAAATACAGAAATAAAAAACAAAATATTCTTAACTACCTCCACCTCAATACATATAGTGTCAAACCGAATCAATAAATATACCCCAGCTGTCACTAAAGTTGAAGAATGAACTAAAGCTGATACAGGTGTTGGAGATTAAGTACAGATTAATAGAGTTCCGAATTCCACCATAAAAGTGCAAATTATTCTAAACCATATTAGAATAAGCACAGTTAAGTGTTTCAAAGTTCATTACGAAGAGTAGATTATTCCAGAATCATTGTTATGTACTAATTATTCCGAAATTCGCTAAATTAAAGTTATTCCAAACCGCTGGTTATGAAAAATCAGGTATCTTCAAAATTTACTTTTTTTTTTATGATTAACAAGCCAGATTTTAATTAAAATAGTATTGGTTATTATTTTCGTGTATTTCCAGCCATATTTGAATTTTCTGTTTTCAAAGTTCGATGTAGAATCCGAAAGTTGTATAATTAGCAGTTATTCGTGTAAACATTTATATCTCGTGTTAAATTGAATCTGACTGCAATGAAACTTGACAGGTGTTGTAGTAAACGGATTTGCGCTTTAATCTCTGTTTCCTCGATTCTTTTTATAGATGCAGTATATTTAATAAAGCAGCGGTCCACTTTAATTTTCGTCAAATTTCAAAACCAATTTTATTCCAACCCGCATTTCTCGCAGGCAGACCGTAATAAAATTAAAGAACACAATTTTTTTTTCCCCGTGACTTCAGGCAGACTCCGCTCACAAATATCAGACAAAAAAAAACGAATCTCTACTTCCTGATAGGAACTCTTGGAAATTGACTATTTTTTCCTCCGCCTTTTAAGAAATCCTTCTTCGTGTTTTTATTTTACTTTATATATTTAATTGTAAGGATGAATAAAGATTGAAATACTTTCCAACAGTGTTAGTTTACTTTCAGAGGTTATCATTTATGTTTGTTTTCTATATAGTAAATTTTGAACTATTTAACATTTATCTTGTAATTTGTCAAGTTTCAAGAAGATTCGTTCTGATAATCAAACGTGTTATACAAATACACATATACACACTTGATGTACCGTCTTCTTCTACCCCTATTCTTGTATTAGGCTTCGTTGCATGCTAAGGTCTCATTCCATCTCCTGAACTGTCTTCTTACAGATCTTTTCCCTTTAGGTTTGTAATTTATTATTTGTTCATTGTGTCTTTCTTTCAATATGAAGTCTCCATTTTATTCTATAATTTTGTGTACATTCTAATATAGGTTTTACCTTAATTCTGCAAGTATTTCATTCTTTCTTTTATAAGCCAGTAAGAAATATCTTGTTTTCTTTTTATTTCTCTTGAATCCCATTGGGGCTGCTTTAATTCTTCGTTCATCTTGTTTATAATATAAGAATTAAAATGCCTAGACACATAATTAAATTGACATTCAATTTTTAAAAAAATATTAAAAAATTGACACTACCGGTTTCTCTTGTCAGTTGACAAGCTTTTTCGAGTGTGAAGAAACATCAAAAGCAATACCTTGTTTCTTGATTGTTCAGACTTCCCTAACACATTTTGTATCTAATGGAAAAGGGACACATGCCATATCTTTATGATTTTGATTTTTGCTACCATCAACTAAATCCTGTCATGTGGCATCTATTGATCACTATAAATCTATTGCATCCATCTACAGTTTACCATCCACTTTCACCACCAGTTTAAATAATTACAAGTGGAAAGCAACTATCCTTAGGCAATTACTTTTCCCAAAGCTTCCTTTTCTGTAAAATTTTAATTTTGTGGCATATCTCTTTTCCACTGAGCCATTCATAAGCTATATAAGTACTGAAGTGTATATACTAATGCAGGCATGTTTTTATACTTGTAAAGATTTGAAAACTTGATTTATTATAATTTTATATTTTACTAGCCGGGTACCGTCGCTTTGTTCCAGAATCCTTGCATTTATAGCATTAAAAACAAAAATTTTATTTATTTAGCAAATTAATATCGAGATCGGAGATAAAACGACTTCCCAGCCCGTTGTAGCCTTCTCCTCTTAACTAAGATATATTGCGGGTTGGCGCCACACGCCTGGGGTTGTCAAAAAAAGCTTGTTTTTACCTTCACATCTACATAATAGATATATAAAAACACGCGCATATTCGAATGCAACGTTGTATCAAAATTTCAAAGCAATCGGTGAAGAACTTTCGGAGATTTAAGATTTTGAACAAATGAACATTTACATTTTTATTTATATAGATTAAAACTACTAATTTGATTGGTCTTTTTTATTCCAAAAAGAAACTGGAATAAACAATCAATATTCGAATGACATTTCTCTATATTCTTGTCAATATCCTGATATTTTATTTGACGGAAATTTGTTGATTTCTCGAAGGACGTATTGAGAAATTCCAAACACCAACAACAAAATCTCTATACTTTAAAGAATCTTTTGTTCTTCGAAGCCAAAAACAACCATAAAAGAAACCTTTTTTCCTATGTTAGTTTAGCGAGTGTTCGGTGCTGCTTCATAATTGATTTTTTTTTCTTTTTCTGCGACGTTAATTTTGCTCTTATTTTTATGCCTCCGCAGTTGTTTAAACCCGGCCGCATCGACGCGAATGTCGTGTTCGAACGCCCTTCTTGTCTTGTTCGCCCAAAACCCCGGCAAAAATTTCACCATCATAAAACGATCCAAGGTTCTCTGGTTTCCTGCCACGGAAACACTGAAGGCAAAAGGAAAGGGAGGTTGGAGACAAGAGAGGATGGAGGCCGTGCATTCCACGAAAGAGCAACACACAGCGTCTGATCAGAACAATAAAAAATCGGAGAACAAACTCTTACAAATGATGACGTTTTGTTCTATCAGGTTTCCGCTCACCCGTTTCATGAATTCTAGCTTACAGAAGGCCACAGTAAAAGGAATAT
>JAFIDM010005346.1:47315153-47332108 GCA_023159025.1 Thereuonema tuberculata | reverse complement strand
GTTTGTTTATTCTTGTGTTGGGCCTAACAGTCATTTCAAATAGATATGTTGGGTAGATAAAGAAGAATTGATTTATGGTGACAGGTAGCGTCGATCGATGCTCTGATTACGTAAAACAATCTAAGATTTCCGCTAAGAAATTGTAAGCTAGGTTTGATATTTCATTCGTTCATCAATGAAACTATGCATTTTTAAATTTCGAACGACTTTTGCTAGTACTGCTAGACAGGTGACCCTTTCTCTTGGGGGCTTCTCACCTGGAAACAGGATCTCACTGGTTTTAAATCTTCTGGGCGAGATCTACCTCTCCATCAAGTTTTATTCACCTATTCTTTGTAGTTCTTGTGTTTAAAGTAACGAAGGACTGACAGACAAGCCGAGAACTTTCGAACCATTCCTTATAAGAACCTCTAAATGAAATCAATACAATCTTGGTAGATTTTCTTTTGTATGTGATGTTTTATTATTTACGTAACCTTAATTGAAGTTTTATTACCAGTTTTGATTCGCGAATCTTCGATCAAGTTCTTCATCTTGGCACGAAAGCAAACTGAGATTTAGAAGTACTTTCTTTTGATAATAAAAAAAAAAGAGACGACCAACTCAGAAGTTTCTGGATTGGATTCCACGTGTTTTTCTTTTGAAGCTCTCCTAAGATGTCTCTGGAGGTAATGGAGACCAGACGCACCCCAGGAAAAATATTTTATCGCCGCCAGCCTACTTCATCGTGAAAGCCCGTCAGTGGACAGGCGCAGTCCTCTCCAGAGGACGCCGGTTTCTTCGATTCGAGCTACGCCTGGAGATTTCACGCAAGACTTCGGTTGCAAATGGCTTTTCTTACCGCCGGTGCCACCACTTCATCCCCGGCGCGAAGCTCTGGGTGCTAATGTGTGCCCTACACCGAATGCATCAGGAGACAACGAACAATGAGACTCTTGCGGTCGCCGCCCTAATGGCACCCTCCCCCGCTTAGCATATCGCGTCTGTCGAATAGAGACGTGCTTTCAAGGCGTTACGGCAGCCCGGCTGCCTTATCTGAAAATTTGAACAGTTTTTATGAGCGAATAATAGAAGCGTTAAGCTATAGACTCTGCTTTTATGAAGTGTCAAAGTTTTGTGTTATCTTTTTCTTTTCTTTTTTAAATTCGTCCTTTTTCCACAAATGCATTTCTGTTTCTTTCAATTAACTTCCCTTGTCCTCTTTTTTTATTACACCAGCAATTCTATTTTGTTTTGTTCCAGAATACTTAAAACCTTTATTTTATTAGCTCTATTAAGTTCTGAAAAGGATACAAACAAAAAAGCATACATTTATACAATAATAAATGTGTGTTGTTCTTAGTATAAAAGATTGTTCAAACCAACACACACCTACATCTTTAAGTTAAAATTAAAGTTATATACAATAAAAATCCACTACTGGTTTCATAAGCCCTTATTGCCCGCTTCGTCAGTGACAGTATTTTTATTGATGAAGCGGCAATAAGGACTCAAGAAACCAGTAGTGGACTTTTATTATATATAACATAATTTTTAACAAAGATACATGCATGGTGGCTTGATTAAACCTTTGTAAACAACATTCATTTTGCAAATTATTATATCTTCTGAGTAGAAATTTTTCTTTTTTTCTGGAAAAAAAAAGGAATTAAGTAAATCCTCACTAAAACTGATTAAAGTCGATTAATATTCATTGTTTTAAGAGATCATTAGAAATCCACTGTTTAAACACAAATTTTTCATATATAGGAAACAGATAAAAAATAAAAATATCGGCCAAACACACATGACTATTTAAGTTTTATACAAGTTAAAATATATGAAGCACTACCGGTTTTTGTCGCCTTATTTTAATTTCTCGGTAAGAACCCACTTGAAAAAAAAATCAAGTGTAAAATTAAGATCGTCTCTAGTGCATAAACTTGCATACAAAGTTTCAAGACGATTCATCCAGCGATTCAAAAGTTATTAGGCACACCCACACACACACTGATTTGATTACATCAATACGTTTGTCAGAACAGTTAAAGGTACTTCAACTTTTGAGTTAAAGCTTTGGGTGAATCTGTCAGACGATTCGTGAATACATTTCAGTTTGAAAGCCCTCCGATTTTGAAGGAAGTTCTCATAAAGTCTTACAGTGTGTTTTGAAGATGATTGGCCAATCAGCAGTTTGCGAGTTTTGTGACGTAGTATTGAGTCAAGCGAATTGAAGAGAAGCAGCAGGCGCCATTTTATTTAATCTCTTCAACTGAACAGAAAGCTGTAATAAATTAGCAGTCGCTTTCAGAATTATATCTTTCCTATTATAATATTAATTATACTAAAATATATTTATTCCAAGCAAAACGAACACATCATAATTTACTTTTTAATGAAATGTCTCAACATTTGATGACAGGCATCTGCATTTCGCAAAAAAAAACAAGGTAGGGATAGCGATTAATAAACCAACCACAATGCTTCGCAACGTCTTCTGATACTTATAGGGTATAGAGTCTCAATTACTGTAAATAATAAGGAAACAAACATATTAATTTACACCTTTGATTTGATTTTAGGCGAAAAAACGATAAATTTTGCAATTGTACAATTATATACCTTTTCGAAAATAGACAGGGTCCAAGACCAATCGCGTTATATCCGAATTCGCGATATAAACAACCGCGTTATAACCGAGCTTCTGTGTATTATTAAGGGACAACACATTGAACATGTTATGTAATGTGATTTACCTTCCTCACGCTGTTTTTTCCGCGTTTTTTCTCTGTTTTTTGCTGTTATCTCTTTGCGTACATCTGTGTATTATCTACGTGTCCAGACTTAATGGCCACCTTGAAATATCGAAAATGATGAAAAATAGTAAAAAACAGTTTAATATTTAGTCTCATTCTTTTTTCCTGTTAGATATTTTAGAAGAATTATTTCTTTTGAAGAATGAGCCATTTAACTACTTTAAATATGTATTCCAGTAATTAAACTTTCTCATCAAATTAAAGTTTTTTTGTTTTTGGTCTCTTTTAAATGGTTAGATAAACAACGCAGTAATTATTCAACCAAGTTTGTAAATGCGATGAATTTATTTCAGGAATCCTTGCAAAAATAACCTTTCACTCACACTTAATTAAATGCTGTGATGATTTAATGTCGGTTCATACATCAAACCATCCGCCCGAGGAACTCCTCCCCAGTCGCCCACCAAAGAGCAATTCACCATTTCTGATTTATTGAGAGACGCTGGCGCGAAAATGAATTCATACAGTTTCCCTTATGATAGTTTCAGACAGACCGGAAGCTAACTGGTTGTTTCAGAGTTTTAATTTGTTTTTTTGTGTTTTTTTTGTCAGACAAGAAACGGTACTAGGACAGTGAGATTCAAGTCAGTCTGTAAATGTGTGTCCTTAACAATTTTTGAACTGTTTGATGAATCATCTTGAATCTTGGCCTGCTTATTTAATGGCAAGATGCGATCTCAGTTTTATACAGTCAAACTTGGATAATTCGAAGTTGAAGGGACCAGAAAAAAAGTTCGAAATATCCAAAAATTCGAATTACATAACATTATATTCTCCCAAACAGAAGAGATAAATAAAAAAGATTAATTCCATGATCAAAGATTTAACACATGAACTTTATCTAAGAATACTGCTGCATTTTTTTCATTAAATCAAACATTTTTTACTAGCTTAATTATTCATCACTTTAAAACAAAAAAAAAAGGCAGATATTTTTAATTGTTTCATTGAAAGCAATCTTTGAGTCATAGGAGAGGGTAACAATAGAGGGTGGACAGAAAAATCCTCGGAAATCCCCACGTAGTGACATTCCAACCCTCGCTTTTGTTTTCCTTAAAGGCCTTATTAGAAAGACCGTTAAAACAACTAATGCACCTTAGCTGAGAAAAGTCTCAGGAACAATTTTTACCGTAATATTTTAAGGACAACCGTACGAAAAATTCGAATTATTCAAAATAAAATTCGAATTATCCACGATTTTTTGACATTATTTTAATACAGAATTCAAGGGACCGAGCAAAAAATTCGAATAATCCAGAATTTCGAATTAAACAAGTTCGAATTATCCAAGTTTCACTGTACTTAGTTTTTGCCGTGTGAGTGTTTATCGAGAAATAAGCGTGTGAAGGTGATAAATTCTCAAAAAAGATTTTAGAACAAAAAGTTGGATGATTATCGATGGATTTCTAATGTGCCCTCTTAATCCTCTTAATTTTTGCACGAGCTTCAACCGAATAAAACTAACAAGGGAAGATATTCATTCATACTTGGCAGGTACTTAGATTGTGACGGAAACTAACTGGTTGTTCCAGAGGTTTAATTTTTTTTTTGTCCACTTAAAAATAGTTAGACCAGTTCAGTTTTTCAAATAATAATGTTATTGCTGAGATAACTGAAGTGATTAATCCATTAGTAATTGCAATGTCCCTTTGATACTCTTTCATGACTTGAACTGTAGTAAGAGCATACATTGTGTAACTGACATGTTACCTGCAGTCCTATAGTATTCAGTATTATTCAATAGATAATGGATATGACGTTAGAAAACAGAAGAGATTAGAGATACTCATCATGTTCAGATTATATTTTATTACATATTTATAATATTATATATTGCCTGTCTTAAGAAATGAAGCTAGAACAGACGTGAATCTCATACATCATCTGTTCCTTTGTTGTTTGAAGAAAGTTGTTAATTTCTGTTTATTAAGACACTGTAAGAGTAGAAACAAATCCTCGTTTAATGTATTTTTAAAGAAATTTGTTTTGAATTTTGCATTAATCTTCATTTTCTGTGCTGTTTTAGTTAGTTAACGTGACAATAAATCAGAATTTTGAGATTAAAGATGACATACCAGCCACAAGTGCCTGCCTGCTTGGCGGAACGGCGGAGAGAGGATTCTGTCAGCTATAATTCGAAATCTTAGTTTCATTAAGCTTATATCAACTTAGCTCATCATTTACAATGAGATTTTTTTGCAAGGAAATATCAAAGATAAGAGATCTAAATTTATTATGAGCACAACAAGGGTTCGCGTAAGTAATTACTGCAGAAGGAAATGTTACTGGAAGTTGAGGTGTGGGCGGTCTTGTACGATAAAGCTAGTACAGCGAACGTTTAAGAATTGACTTTTTTTTACAGCTTTAAGATCTCAGAATAAGAATAAGCACTAGAAGTAGAGGCTCGAAAGATTTTCAATCTTAAGAGACTGAATTGAGGTCTGTAGCTCAATCCGACGCTCACCCGCCTTTAGCCTCTTGAGCGAAGCAGAGATGTCCAAGAATCCCTCCGCAAGAGAATGAACCTGTGAAAAATATTCAACCTTCGCCGGAAATTGAATCTGGCTCCTCCGTAGTCCGAGTCCGAGTTCTAGCTGAGTCAAGACCCACAGTTTTTTGACTTAGGATAAATAGAAACAAATTTAAATCCTAATAATAAACATACACGCACAAGAAAAAAAATAAATAAATTGGAATCACTGATCTGTTTTTGGAAATTTTGATACTGGGAACCCAGAACAGCTGTTTCAGGCTTCCTAGCCTTCTTCAGCTGGATTTGCCCAGTATCTTACAGTCGGTGATTCCAGGAAACATATACAAGAAACAATAATCAACAAGAAACTTTAAACTTGTTTTTAAATGTATTCTTTTTATAATTTAATCCTTCACAGGCTAAGTTGAGTTTAGCGGGGATTAAATTTCTGCCCTTTTTTTTATTCTTATTTTATATATTGTTGTATTTTATTACGAAGGGCCATTTTCTTGTTGATTTTTGTTTGTTGTATATGTTTCCTGGAATCACCGACTGTGAGATACTGGGCGAATCCAGCTGAAGAAGGCTAGGAAGCCTGAAACAGCTGTTCTGGGTTCCCAGTATCAAAATTTCCAAAAACAGATGAGTGATTCCAATTTTTTTTTTCTTGTGCGTGTATGTTCATTATTGTGATGTTAAACTTAAGTTCCGCACGTTAAACTTGTTTTTAAATTTAAATCCTGTTACTGAATTACAAATAGTTCTGATTTCTATCAAGAAAAATTTTTAAACAAATTATCAAACAATGTGTAAGGTCGTCGAACCCTGTGTTCTAGATAGCCGTAACCAAGTCAACAACTTTGGCATTTGGCCGTAGCAGTCCGAATCCCAATGTCTATTCAGTTGGATTCATTCACTTTGTGATTCATTGGTCAGCAGAGATCAAGGGAAACTACGCTTCATTGGAGCTACGTTCTTCTGATATGTTATTTCTTATTTCCAATCTTCTCCAGCGTGGTTTAAGAAAGTCGTTTCATCAATACAAAACATCCAAATCTAGGTCAAGTAAAGTCAGAAAAAAAAATTGAGTAAATTACACAGAAACGGCTGTTGAATATTGCAGTGGATGTTTTTCTTTTTTATGTTAGAAATAGAAGACTGAGTACAAAAGAAGAGGAGTAAATAATATTATATTAAGTATATAATATTCCTTCAAATTCCATTACAACTTCAAATTTCATACAACAATTTAAGACTTCTAAGTAAATTACTGCAACATCTTGATAACATTTCGTCTTTTAATCAAAGACTTCTTTGGACCATAAACAAAAATTTCTTAGGAACTGAGAAACCCTCTCCGTTTCCTAAACTACAGAAATCCAAAGTAATATTACAAAACAAGAATAAATCAAATTATTATTCCTTATTGTTGTCGCAATCAAGAATTTTATTTACGGTCCGAAGAAGTCTTTGATTAAAAGACGAAATATTATCAGCCAAGATGTTGCAGTAATTTATTTAGAAGTCTTTAATGTTTGAATTTACGGCATTCTAAGTATGTATAATTTCATGCAACTATATTTCACTAATGCTATCGTTCTGCTCTTTCAAGTTTCGCAAATTAGAATAACAATACTATATATGTATGCTAATAATAATATCAATATATACTGAAGTTATCCCAATGGCTTAAAAAACAACAAATAATAGTTAAATCCTTTAACATAAACAATTTTTGATACCATTTATTGAAATTTAACTTCAAGTCTTTCTCCTTGTTTATTCATGGATAGCTTTTGATTGTTCAAGCTTCTGTTATATATCTTGTGTGTTTATCTTTACTTTGCGAAACTTGAAATAGCAGAACGATAGCATCTGTGAAATATCGTTGTATGAAATTTAAAGTTGTAATGGAATGTGAAGAAGTATATTGAATGTATTAATATGTGTAACGAAGAGATTTCTTGTAATATTGAAGAGGAGTGATGTTTATTTCACTGTTCGTCAATGGTAATTCTATTACAAAGGAAAAGAAAAACAAGTGCAATGTTATCTACCTAGAAGAACCTAAGAATCTAAAAAATCCTAAATAAAAGTCTTATCAAACAAAATGAATAAATTGAAATAAAGAAAGAGAATAACTTTTAAATTTAATTGCAATCGGTATCAGTTACAGGCTATGGAATTTCACTACATTGAAATTCCATTTATTTTATATACCTTCTATTGGTAGAAAATATGATATTGGGAATATTATTGTACTCTTGAAACTTAATAATAATTTTCCAATTAAAAATTTATGAATTGATTTCATTTTTCTCGCCATTATTCAGTTTGCTTTGATAATTAACTTGTTATTTAACAGTAAGAAATAAGAAAATCATAAAAAGTCAATATAATTAATCTACTCTAATCTACATCAAGTGCTTCTGACCTGTGAAGACCTTTACTAACTATTCTAATTAACTACGAGTTGTATATCATAACTCGTATATCATAAATTTTGTAAAACAATAACCAAAGCAGTTCCATCTATAGGCCAAGCTGATTACTGTAATAAAATATAGTTGTAAGGTTGTTGTTTAATTAAAAAATCATAGCAGAAAAGCTTTTGTAAGTCACCATTCTTTTCCCATTTTTTTTGTTTAATTTATTATCTGTCAGTTTCTTTAGTTCGTATAGAGGCAGCCCTCTTACGACGGTTCAATTTGCGACGATTCAGATTTACGCCGGTTTAGAATTTTGGCCAAAACGAGTAAATATATTTTTAAAAAAAATTAAAAATGCGAAAAGAAAACTTTAAAATTTATTAAGCGAAAATGCAGTCATAAACGGTGAACACAGAAAACTTTAACAGCAGTACTTAGGCTTCCATGTAGCTCCTCCCCTCCTCACTGTTGTTTCAGTCAGTTATCCCGCGTTGATTGTCTGTGAATGCCTTGATAAATACGTATTACAATTAATAGTGATAAAAGTTTATAAAAATAAACGTGCCCATGTCTGAAAAACAGGACTCTACAAGTGCATGTGGAAAACCTCGCCGTTCCATTTCTTTGGAAGATAAAATGGAAGTGATTCGTCGAATGGAAGGTGGTGAGGATCGTCCAACTGTTTGTAAGGCTGTGAATTTGCCACTATATGCATGTAATAATTAAGTTATTATTTTATGTTAATTTAGTAGGCCTATGTAAGTAAGTATATATTTTACACTAATTTTAGTCGTAAAAACTGACGTCAACACCGTTTAATTAAATAAAAACAATATAGTTTTGGCTGTGTGAACGCATCTCCCCTGTTTATATTTTAAAATGGATTCGTTTTACGTCGATTCAATTTACGACGCCACTGTAGGAACGCAACACCGACGTAAAACGAGGGCTGTCTGTATTCCCGATGATCTCTTCACCTACCGATAGAGGATACGTGTACAACAGTTGAGATGCTTAACAGTTTTTTATCTCGAGAGAAACTCGAATCTTCTGACACATTCTACTTTTTTTTTTCTTTGCTGAAGTCATTTTTTAACTTAAGTTTTCAACTTTGTGACGAAAGGGTTGAGTTGCGATGGGCTCTGATGATGGGCTGTCTCTTTTATTTCTTTGCTCTGTGGGGTATTTCCTGGGGTTTTGGACGACGCTGTTTATAATCATGAAAAATACAATAACATGTAAATCGCTCGCTTGTCACAATATGGCTGCGACAACCGAGAGCTTTCGTCGCAAAATTTGGTCTGGCTCTTTGAATTTTTATGGAGTTGTGCTCTAGAAGGGGGAAGGTGGGGCAAGCGTTGTTTAACGGGTATTTGGGGCACACAGCACTGATCCCACATTCAGTCCATCGCCGTATTCCCTCTCCGTTCTTCGTCCTTAATAGATTTAGCATCAACGGTAGGAGAATTTCATATGAGCTTCTTTGTTTTTTGTTCTTGTTCTCTTAGCTCTGTTGTTATTGTTGTGTTGCTTCCTTCATTGCTGAGTCATTTTTTTATCGTTTACTTAAGAAAAAAAAAGAGAGGGAGAGAGAGAGGAGGGAAGAAAAAAACTATTCCCGTGAGTCATAAACATGCAAGTTCTTGTGTGCTTTCTCTGCCTTAAGTTTACTGCTGAGTTTATGTGGAGTGACGCAGCCCAAGTTGATTTGGTAGGTTGGACTGAACTTGCTTCCAGCCAAGGGGAAAATGAAAAAGTTATGGCTCCCCAAAGCAGAACGGACTCAGATCAGGAGCAGTTTGTGATCAACTTAAAAGAAGGCAGAAGAAGTAGAAGGGATGATGGGTATTAAGAGGATGGCCTTATAAAGACCACGAATAATCCTTTTTCACGGCAACTTAAAAGATATTCCACGCCTGTCATTTTTTAAATCCTTCTAATTTATTACATCCAGAAAAGACTGACTTTGAAAAACATTAATTGACTGATGTCGGCAATATTCAAGTGTTAATGAGTTCTTATAAAAAAAAAAAAAAGCCTACAAAATATAATAATATTCTAATGATATTTTAATTTTTGTTTACACTTAAAACTACTTTGAACATTAGAATACATAAGTAATGTGGCATCTGTTCACGAAGATGAAATTATTTATTTGTTTGTTTGTTTGATTGCTTGTTTATTCTAGAACACTTAATTGTTCTAGCTAACTCAACGCTATTTAAAAAATACCTCCAAGGATTTTTGTTAAGTATTATATAAAACAGGCCCGGTAGCCGAGTGTGTATGGACGCTTAGCTGAGGGATGCAGGTGCGGGTTCGATTCCCGATTTTTCACGCTCCATTCTCCTCCAAACGGGTCCTAGGGTCTACCCAGCCCTCTGTAGAATGGGCACGGGTTGATTTCCCGGGGATACAGGTGGACAAGCGTCGGGATGATCTTAGTCCCGGGTCACTGAAACGTTGGAGCCTTACCTCCAGCTTACCAATGTGCCACAGCGGTTACCTAACATAACCACTGTAATTCCGCTATTATATAATAGAACGATTGCTATTTGTCCAATTAACTATCAATAAGCTAACATAATCTAATTGTATAAATAAACACGTAACAAAACACGTAATTTTGAAGGTAAGACGTAAAAATTATAGGTTTGTTGTCTTTTTGGAGGATATTTAATTTTCGTTTTGTATTTTAATTTCAAAACTTTTCTATTAATGTAAAACATGTTGCACGAGGAAAACTCAGTAGTCTGGGAGGTTATACGTATAGGTCATTTTAAGAAAGAAAAAACGTTTCAATGAACACATGTTTCTGAACCTAGAGCTCTTTAAAGGTACAGGTTGTAAAATTATTAGTAAGGAAGAGATAAATATTTGTTTTTCAAGTGACAAATTTATTACAGTTTTCAAAAATTCCACCGTCAACATCAATGCACTTAAAGAGCTAAATTCAAACAATGGCACATTAAGGCAATTTTCCTTTACTTAGAATAACTGCTAGTAAGACTGCCAGAATATTGACGTTTCTTCCTGGAATTTATTATGTATATATATTAATTATCAAAATTTGTTATAGCAATGAAACCAATGAAAACTATGTATATATAATTTACTCAATAATTGAATATTTATTTGATATTTTTTTTCTTCCGTTTTAGGTGAGTTCTGTTTTCGCACAGAAACGATCCATTTTTCCGGGGTTAAGGTAAATACTTAAAAAACTCTTTTTTAAAATTAACTAAATGAATTCCGAATGAAAAGCACAAACTAATGTATTTCTAATAACTTACGAAATCTTATTATCTTTTGATCTTCGTCAAAAGAAACCTTACTCAGTATTTTTAAAAAAAGAATTTTGTATTCTTAAACTTTCGTGTCCTTGGGAGAATCTTAATCACTTCAGATAATTTAATTCCCTAACGAAGTTAAAGTAAGAAAGTCATCAAAAGTTCGGAAGATTTTCAAATCAGAAAAACAAAGAACGAAAAAAAAAAAATCAATATTACATCATGAGCTGTATGTTCAAAAATATTCATTTTAAGGAAATCACGTGATTGGATCTTTTTGATTATTCCCAATCACGGGTAACACGACACCCATTATGAAAGTTAATCACTGCTGTTCTAAGGGGATTGCATACTTTAAATATAAACAGCTTCTACTATTCGTACAGGACTTAATACTTTAGACCACGTTTCCCAATCGGTGGGTCGCGACTTGATCCTAAAACTATCAAAAACCATCGGATAAACCATCAGAAAAGATCAGAAAAATCGAAAATCGATCATATATAAGGAAGGGATACGATACAAATATGGTTTTATTCTATATTCTTCTATTCCTATATACGTGGAGGTATTCCGATAATGAAAGATGGATCGCCAGCTGAAAAAGGTTGGGAACCGCTGCTTTAGACTCCTTCTTAACCGGCTCGGATCAGCCGGCCGTCCACCTGTTGCACCATGTCTCACGTATTCAGTACATGTATTCCGTATATTTTCCTTATAATACAGTTTTCTGTTATTACTTTAGCAAATGGTGTTTAGAGTCAATCTTTAAGCCAATGCACAATACTTCTTAAAAAAAACTTTTAATACAAATTAAAATATTACAATGGACTAGTTTCTTCCCCTCGAGGGGATTTCTTCAGCAATAATAAAAAAATCTACAATGTCTAGATATACATAGATAGCAGCAACTCCTTCCGTCATCACTTCTTTCGAGGTCATGTGATATGTAAATGAGACCCATGCGGCTGCTACAAATGGTGTTTGTTTCGTAATTTTATGTCTAAAGGGCGTTTCACATGGATCCGAAAATCGGATGGTCGGATCCACGAATCGGACGTATTCTCTTTCACATGGCCACGAAACGTCGCCTATACGAACAACTTGAATGTTACGCGACGTATAGACGACGTCGGAGAGAGTTTCATGGCCATCTGAAAGAGAATACGTCCGATTCGTGGATCCGACCATCCGATTTTCGGATCCATGTGCAATAGGCTTAAGACGAAAGAAAGTTTTGTGCTTGTGACAATGGTTAAGAGGGAGTCAAGCCTATTTAGGAAGGATTGACGTTTTTCTAGTCAATTTCAGATGGCAGAAGTTTTAAACTACTTTAATTAATAGACTAAAGGAGCTGCGCTATCAACTTAGCAAGAGGTCCTAACACCCACTCACCTCTGTTAATTAGAAGACCTCATTTTTGTAATCTTTTGCTGTTTTCAGCAATTTCATGTAGTTATGTGTTGCAGATAAATTTCATAAATAAAATATATTATACCTTTTAATTGTCACTAAAATAAAAAATCTAAGATTTAAATCTAAATTAATCGGTCCTAAACTGAAGAAAGATAGAGGATATCAAGATTTATTTAGGATGATTGTAGTAATTTACAAAAGATTAAGTTATTGTAAAGCTTTTTTCTAATTTTTCTTACTCCATCTAAAATGAGAGTCTATTTATGTTAGTGGATATCTTTAGTGTTTTTAAAAATGTCCGTTTTAATTTTCAAGTCTGCATTGTTTTTCACGAGTAAATATTCTTTATAAAGTATTTTTTTCTTGTGTCTTTACCTTTCTCTTTGTGACTCGTGAGAGAAATTTGAGTAAAACAAATACATTTTTTCGGGTTTGCTTTGAATTCTAGAAACCGTTGTCACATACAGAACTTTTGTTGCTGCTTACTTTGAATAACATCTTTAATTTGAACAAGAAACAGTTTGTGTGTTTTAATTTTAATTCACCATTCTAAGGTTATTATGTCTCCTTCAATTAGTAGTCGTTAAGCAACTTCAAAATACTGAAACATACTGATAAAAAAATATATCGCTTTTAATCTTGTCTGGATGAAACTCACAGTTTTAATTTCAAAAACTTAATACTTAGGCAATGTAAGAAAAATAAAATTTACTCCACTTCTAAGAATTTTTATGGAAAACCAGAATAACTCCGTAATAGCGGAGGTTGATTACTTGCTTGTAATTTTTCTGCTTTTCTTCTCGTTTGGCGCCAAACGATTAGAATTCTGGCTAGGAAACTTGCACAGTTGCTCTCAGCGGTGTTTTAAAATCTGCGCAGGAGTCATTACCGCAAACAACCTGGGGTCAATGTTAGACGTACTTAATGACTTAGCAGGACCCCCACCCTTGGAATTCCCTGCCAGGGAAGACGGGGTCAGCTACGAATCTCATTGTCGTAAGCCCCGTTATTCATCTTCATTAGGAGGTGAATCCTTCACTCGGTGAAGCTTACAACACAAAGTGAATTAGACGCAATTCGCTCTTCGAAGAGCACCTCAGCAAGGGTTAGGAGTAGAGAAAACAAAAGACGGGGCCAGTTTTTAACGGATCGTTCTTTACAGACGCCCGGATTTGCAGCATTTTTCTCTCGGTAACATTCCCATCCTTTTAGGGAAAAATAATGCCGTAGATGCTAAGCCGGGTGAATTTAACAGCGCGTGATAACATTATAAATGATGATTAGCCTTCTTGGGAAATATTCTCCCAAGAAGTTCCAGAATGTTCCAAGAACTTAAATAAGAGCCACAAACTATTAGGCCTGTTAAAGTAATGTAGATGATATCTCTCTTTTTTTAATTACTTTTCTTAGTTTTATATACGTCTATAATGCTACTTAAAATACGGATTCCAGCTTTCACTGCATAATTAGTATGAATTATTTTTTATTCCATACTTGGGGAATTTATCCTGTGCGGCTGGCTTTCGGTGCCAAATAATGTATTTGTTGACGATATACTTCAGTGATGTACTGTTGGTGGCATTTCCAATGTCACATTGCGAAGTAGTGCTTTCCTGCATTGCTTTCCTTAAACCAGTCTAATAGGTTTGTCAGATCGAAACATCCCTTGAAATTTTTATCATTTATTCAGGATCTTAAGGAGTTGACGTATACCAAATTTTAGCTCCTTTTTTGCACTGAAAGAGGGTTAAAAAAATTGTAAGAGCTGAGAGCTTGTTGCACTGCGGGGAAGCATCGGGCAGCTAATGCGACATTGGAAATGCCACCGACAGTACCTGAATAAACATGAAGGTGATAGCATTTGTAAATTTACAAACATACAGCGGAATCTCAAAATATTCTTAACAAGTAAATAACATTCCTTCTGTACTTTATCTCTTTTTCTATTCATTAATATAATAAATAAATAAAAATATAATTCAAATATAAGAAAATTTTCGGTGTCTTTTTATTTATGTTCCGTTTATCAAGTGTCGCCGTTACATTCCAACATAAAGACTGGAATTTGAATTTAAGAGAATATCAAAGAATAAAACATTATTATCCATGAACAATATAATAAGTTCTTGTTGCTATATAAAATACAGGAATATACGCTCGTATATGTAAACATTACATACTTTTCAATAATACTACAAAGAAGTACGTTATGATATGTCTGTTTCTACAATCTTTGTTTTGTTTTGTTTTTTGTTGTTTTAGAGGAAACTTGCTTTTGGCGATAATTGTTTTTTCTGACTTCAATCTTTTTATCCATTTTCTTTCCTTTATTTCTATTAAGACAGGGTGTCTACCAACCGGGAAATCCGGAATTTGTACGGGAAATTTGGGTTGATATGAAATGTACGGGAAATGTCCTTAAAAATCAGACTATTTCCTTAAATTTTCAGCATGATGTCAGGTTTTTTTTTTTTTTGATTGAACAGATAGGTTTATACCCTTGATAACATTTTTTTTCTTCAAGTTATTTGTGTCCTCCTTTTCATTTTAGAAAAAATTGTCACCTTAGTACTTTAAATATTTTACGATACGATATAAGTTTTAATCTCCTTAAATTTTTGTGAAAATGTCCTTAATTATACTGGAATTGTCCTTAAATTTTTTGTTTGAGATTCAGTAGACCACCCTATAAGAATTTTATTTTTTGCTATTTATGAATAAGACTTCTTTAATTTTTCTTTGATTTCTATATTCTCGTTGTTTTATTGTAATAAATCCTTATTCATGTTCCTAAAATGAGTCAGTATAAGAACAAAAGGTAGAAAGCCTCTCCACAACTTCGGGAAATTTGAAAAACAAATTTAACGCTAACCCAAAGCATACTTAATTCGAATTTCATAGACATTGAGAACATCCTCATCTCTCATCTAATGTTTCCAATCCAAGTCTAAATTGCAAAACTACATTTTCACGGAATTAGGACTTTTCAATTCAGTTATTAAATAAATATATTTCAACGTCACAATAAAAAACGTACACGCACAGAAGTAAGGAATCACTGATCTATTTTTATTGTTTTTGATACCAGAACAGCTGCTTCAGTTTTCCAAACCATTATCAGCTGGATTCACCCAGTATCTTATGGCTCAGTGATCCCAAAAAACATATAAAGGAAACAAAAGTTAACAAGAATATATGTTTATATATATTTATATGTTTCTTGGCTTCACTGACTGTAAGATACTGGGCGCATCCAGCTCATAAGACTAGGAACCCTGAAACAGCTGTCCTGGATCCCCGGTATCGAAAAAAGTAAAAACAGATCAGTGATTCTTTACTTATGTGTTTGTGTATGTTTTTCTTATTATGTTGATATTATTTCTGCAGGTTAAACTTGTCGTTAAAAGTATATTTCAATTCAGAATAAATTTAATAGTACTAGAATGTAACAATAAATTAACATATATCACTATACAACTAAATGAGTATTTCTATGACAGCAGAGAGAAAGAGATATGTTTGAAAAACATCACAAAAATTCTTAATTTATTTATGGAAATTGATTCTTATTGATTTTTTAACTTTTTTTCTTCTTACAAACAAAGAAAAAACGCTGAATAATGAAAAACTACTACGAAATCCGCTCGCTTAATCGGATTTCTGCCTGTGATGATTGTACCGGAAACAATTAAAATAGCGGCTCAGCAAACGCCTCTCGTTCTCCTCCCAATGAAATCTTCAACACCTTTGAACATCTCGTCGACGCGAATGTTTCATTTGAAAATTGATGTCAGAAACTTTCGTCGAATGTAGAGAGAGGGGGATATGGAAAACTCCCGTGATCATTTGGGTCATTTCTCACCCACCCATGTCGCTCCCGACCCCCTCCCCTCTTCCCTCTCATTAGAACCTTGTCGATTTTTGCCTTCATTAGTTGGTACGAGCAGCCTCAATCGCTCCTTCTTTGCACTCGCCTTGTTAATGAAGACTTTGTTATTGCCGTTCCCGCGCAAAAAGAATATTCGAAAGGCAAAAAAGAAATATTCTATTACCTTTTTTTTTTTTTTTTAAATTTCCCTTTTTGAAATTTCTCTTGTTGCTTATTTTTATTTTGCTCTGTTAATTGCCTTTTTCCTCAAAGTAAACACTGTTTTGTTATTGTTGGTGTTTGATGAATGATATGTGCCTAATGAACCTTTTTCCCAACAGCCGCCCTTACATTACATTCTGTATCTCCACAGAACCTTTTTCTTTCTTTTTTGTTTTTATTCCTTGCATGCAAGCTGCAGTGCTAGTGCAGCGTTAATTCGAAGCAAATTTTTGCCTATCCGCTCGAACGCCTTGAATAAAGAATGGATTACTTTGCCAAACGCTTTCTTTTGCTTCCTTCCTTGATGCTTCGACAGCCAAAGCGCGCGCATTGGCATTTACTTTCTCCTTCTCCTGTCTTTCCCAAATTTATCGTCTTTTGTTATGAAATTCTCAGTCTAAATACGCTTTATCCAGAATGATAGATTGGCACCTCTTCGTTTCGATCTCTTCTGTGATTATT
>JAFIDM010005346.1:47279910-47305153 GCA_023159025.1 Thereuonema tuberculata | reverse complement strand
TTTGTATATTAAATATTTAAAGACATTCTACTTTGAAAGTTTCATTGTTCATTATAAATTGATCTCCTTTTTTTCCCAGGAGTAAAGAAATTCCACGTTTCTTTTTCTGTATCTTTATTAAATCATTTCCAGATGATTCTAAAATAGTTTCTTGCAAGAGGATTATTAAACCTTTTTATTGAGAATTTTGAAATATGTAACTTTCACCGTTAATTTGCCTTGATCCATTCTTCTGTTCCTTCTCTTCTTCCCCTGGGGCGAATCGTCCTACAATCTTCTTCTACTTTCATTCTCTTCGAGAAATTCTAATTCCTTGTTCTTTCTCTCGTAATTGCGAATCCTCAGGCTGTGCAGACAAAGTAATTACTTAAATTGTGGCGACGAATAAAATACGAAACTTTTCTTTGCACTTCTGTGCAGTTGCTTAAGCCTTGTTTAAATTGGTGGTTTAGTTTTCTACTTTGTTTAATGCAGGACTAAAACTAGCCCAGCCACCTTTTTGTGGTAAATAAAATATGTGTAACTTGTAGAATTTATATTACTGGACGTCTTTATTACTTAAAGAATACAGCGTCAAAAGGTTTCCTGAGAATAAAACATAATTCAGAAGGCAAAGGTGTATAAAGTAGAACCAGATTAACGCTTTAAACTATCTTAATCTTTATTCCTTCAGAACTACAGATTAGAAAGAAGTAGTTCTCTTTTGAAGGCTGCAAGATAAAATTTGTGATACCAAGCATCCTGTTTCTGCCCTTACCTGATTTATAATAAGATTAACGGAAAAGTCAGCTTGAAAAAGTCTAGTTAAAAAGAAAAAGGCCCCCTCCGCATTTATTTTCTTCTTAGTATAATTTTTTATTATTATCTATTAGATATAAAGACTGGCTATATTTATATCAGTAAAACCTAGTGAAATGTCTTCTTAAATTCTAAGATCCTAATAATGCATCGAATTGTAACGGTTCATTCCAGCATTATCCAAATGATTCTTATATGTTTGAGAGTGACAAGTGCTCCAATTACAATAGGGATGGTCGTGTACTTTTTTTCCCATAGTTTTTGTATTTCAATTTCAAGATTTTTATATTTTATTGCTTTTTTCAAGTTCCTTTTCTTCTATTCGACGATCTCCGAGTATTATCACATTTGTAAATTATTTCACTTGCACACTGTTTAGTGAAATGTGTTATATTCTAATTTCTGTTCTGTCTTTAAACAATTCAGATTAATTCTCTCTTGTTCTGTGATCTTCACAATTATTTATTTGTTAATATGCCTTCTTAGGCAAATTCAAGCGTTAACAGTACTTTGCAGAAGTAATTCTAGTTCCAATTCTGTGGGATTCCTCTAAAAGAACTGGATTCTCTTTTTGACAGTGTTGGTTACTTAAAACCATTGCAGTTTTTATTTGTACAACACACAAAATTGGCAGTATTATTCGCAAGAAAACTGACCTAGATAAAACATAGATAAAACTTTGTATTATAAAAATGAGCTCTAAAAGGGTTTATATACCCTTATCTACAATCCTAAACTTTAAACGTCATTATCTACAAATGAAGTTTTTTTGGGGGGGATATTTGCCCTTACAAATCAAAATTCAGGATTATTCTCCTTGAAGCTGCCAAATTTACAAATTTAGTTTATTGTATAGTTTTAAAAAAAGGCCAAACACACAATAATTAAAAAATAAAAACACATTAAAATCGATCGGACCTCCCGATCATTTTCATGTGACCTGGTCGAGATTTTAATGTGTTTTTATGTTTTTTAATTATTGAGTGTCTGACCTTTTTTTAAAACTACACAATTAATGTCACACACAGTAAATTTCTACAAATTTAGTTTATTTAGTCTATTTTTCTACATTGTAAAAAATATTGTATTTACAATGTTACAATTGTATTTACAATTTCAAAATTTTGCTGTATTGTTCCAGAAATGATATTTCATAATAGAAATAAGAATTGTAGGCTTTTAAATAGCAAATAAATTTATATATTTGAAACATAATTTATATTTTAAATACCTATTGATATGAATTTGTTGCATTCTTCTCATTGTAATTTTGTAAAAGTAAATAAAAGGAAATTACTAAAATACAAATAATTTAATAACCTGGCCTGATAAAATATGTTTGCTATTCTCCCTAAAAAATAAAATTAAGTGATTCTGTATACAAAACATTCAATAATGACAATCATAGCTTATATGTTTATTTTTTATTTTTTTTGTTATTATTATTATTATCTCGAGTTTAAGTTTACACTCATAAGAACGTATTACTGTTATTTCCTCCATTTCTCCTTGAATTGGTGATCGTTTTATTCGTCACCATTAATCATTAATCCTATTAGCTTTAAATTGATCTCCTTTTTCATTCTCTTCTATTTGGTTGTTTTTCTCCATTTTCTTCTCATTCCTCATTCTTCGCACTACATCGGGAAATTCATATCCCGCACCTTCTTCGCAGATCATCACATAAACCTGCCGGTGCCAACATTTTTGAAATGTTAGGCACGATTTTCGATCGGGGATCGTGTGTCGGCGCGAGCTTTTTAGTTTTTTTTTTAGTCTGGATTGAAAGAGAAAAAGGCTCCTATTCACGGAACCCCCTTCCCCAACAAGCCCTCCCTTCGAAACCCATTTGTCTATCAACGAGAAAAACACACGTTTGTGGCGGACGCCTGGCAAACACATTAACGGCTCACTGTACTCCCTTCAAGTTCGATAAAGTAAGACTGAGAAGATGTCGGTTTCCGCCTCTTTGTTTTCGATGGTTCCGCGACAGGGGTGTTAGGGGTTGGAACTCAGACATTTTTCCTTCCCCCGTCGCATTTTGAGGAAGGATTTGTCCCCAACACTTCGACATCGTTGGCGAGGATTTTCTCTTTTAGCCACTTCACACAGTGGTACCCGCATTAACGGCAATCATACAATAAAAAACTTTGCATTTTAAACCATCTCAGTGCATTTGTGAATTGTCAACCCATTGCTTCACAATCTTTTGCTTATAACGTCAGACGTCTAAACTTCAATATATTCACATGCAGATTAGAAGGATTATAGCATGTATTTTACGGCATTCTCATTGTTGCCAAAAAAATCCAAAAAAAAATCACCATGTTTAGAAATTTCATATTGACTATCTCTACTCAAATCTTTCATCCTCAAATTCCGTGACAGCAGAGAAGTAAATGAAGCATGAAGAAATAAATGAGTCAGCCATCATCAAAATGTATCTATAGTTTTTCTCATCCTCTCTTCTTATCACTGTAGCCCAAAGTAGAATGGGTACCGGGTTCCTTTCCCGGGGGTGCAGGCGAGCGAGCATTGGACTGCCATCCGACCTCATATCAGTCTTGAGGACAAGAAACATTGGCTGTCTTACCTCCAACGCCCCCATGGGCCCAGTGGGATATACCTAACACCTACATATCACTATAGTGAAAGAATTATTTTTGGTGAAGACGAAATAGATTTACTAACATGATATGTTACATGTGATAATATTTGATTTGTCGTAAATTGTGGATATTTTGGTATTTGCGTTATTTTTTTTATACGATATATGTTAATCTGTTTCATAATATAGTATACCATGAATAGAATAGAATTCTGTTTTATTACATTCTGTTATTCTATCGTTGTTATGTCTTTGTTCCAGTATTTTCTAGAATTTAGAGTTTGTGTTGGATAGTGAGTGCTTATTACAAGGTAGGTAAAGCGATTAGTAAACCAATCACAATGCTTCGCAACGTCTTCTGATCATTGATATTGCTTTAATTTCCTTGTGTTTATTTCCAATAAACGCAACAATTGCGCCTTTTGACAATCACATTTATAATGCAGCTCTACAACAATCGCTATAAATGCTGTTGTTGCGAATGCAAAAGACGCAATTATTGTGATTGTTGTGCTTAATGATAATTTAATGAGTTTTTAATGATACTTGTCCACAGGACAGACGAAGTGGGATTATAAGTATATAAAAAAAACATATATATATTAAAAACATTGAAATTCAGTTGTTTTCATTGAAAATGTTAACTTACCCACTTAAATCTTGAAAGATTTAAAAAAAATTAAATTAATACAAAATTAACATGCCTAACCATCATAAATTAAAAATATGGAAACTATACTAGGTTAGTGCCAGTATAGTTTCTATATTTTTAAAATTAAATTAAATTTAGTATAATTTAAAAAAGATACTAAAAAGCAAGGTAGAGTTAGTTTCCAGTTCAATTACGTCATCAGATATGCTAGAAGGATGCTAACATTATTAACGTTATATAATATCTGATTGTTAAATCGAAAATACATTCAAAACTTTAATTTTAGCATATTTAGGAATATTCGCAATAAACTGCGCCATGTTTTTTTTTTTTTTTCCACAGACGTCCACATATTCCATTGCGCACGCGCGAGATCTTTTTTATGAGTTAAGAAAGAGAGAGAAGAGGATGGAGAAGGCATTTCCCCACCCTAATTTTTATTACAAGGTTTCGAGTGGAGGGAACCTGTCCCATTTGCCCTGACGTACGAGGGCTTTACTCTGCCGAAATTGTCCCCAAGTCTCCGTCGACCCCTGGCCACTCGGACGAAGAAATACTATCACTTGACTCCGGTCCTTTGGTTCGGTGACAGAATCGAGAGCCTGTGTACTTCCAAATCCAATCACTGTCCCGTTGGGATAAAAGGACCCACGTATACTTACCATCGAACAACAGAATCGCCGTTGACACGTGCGAAACGCCGTTCCTTCTTTCTCTTCCTTCTTTTCGTGTGTAATCTGATTCTTTTTTTATATACATATGTCATCTCCTGACATCGAAGAGAAACGCGTCACACTCGATTATTGTAAAACTCGGTAGAAAAAGAGATTTACGAATTTACTTAAAATCTCAGATAAAAATATGATAGTAAATATAGAGAAAATAAGGCTTGCTTCCTTTTAATGTTTGTTTTTCTTTCAGGTTTTATGATCAACTCATTATAATTTTTATCCTACGAAAGTGAGGTTCATCGAATCGGTCAGTTTCTATATTTATTTTGTCCCAGTAACTTTTCAACCGCTACGTGGATCTGCTTAAAACCTGGTATGCATATTTAGTAACTAGAGACGCTCTATTTTAGGCTTCTGAAAGACGCCTTACATCCCCGGTTTGTCTGTGTGTGGACACATCCCACAATGCTTCGCAACGGCTTCTGTTAGTTCAGTTGGTTAGAGCGTCGTGCTAGTAACGCAAAGGTCGGGGGTTCGATCCCCTCATCAACTTATTTTTTTTTTAATCATTATTAGGAATTCAATGTATTGACAAGGTTTGAGTTAAAAATGACGATTATTCCATATAAATAGGGGTGGGTAAGATAGCATAGGGTCGCAAACAGACTCGCGCGAGCATTTTCTATTCCACCCCGGCGCAGTCTATTCTAAAGTAAAGGTGACTCAGAAGCCGTTGTGAAGCACTGTGATTGGTTTACTAATGACTATCCCTACCTTGTTTATATTTGAAGTTATTTTCCCGTGTGGATCCTTGTTAGAGATATTAGCTTCTGAAGGTAACGTAAATTCCCATACAAAATCATGAAAAGTAAAAGAATGAATTTTTATGTATAGTAACCGCTGATTAATCCTCTTAATGTCTGTACGAGCTTTTTCATGATTAAAGTTAATCAGGTTTTGACCGATTTAAATAAGGGGGATTTTGTGAATTATGTTTTTTTTTAGAAAATTGAATGTGTTGTTAAGCCCGAAAGCATCCACGTACGTGGGATGAAACATGTTGCTTTTTAAGCTTTTTAATATTATTTTAATGGGTTTAATCTTTTTAATCACTTGAAGGTGTAGTTCTTGTATGTACTCAGAAGATTTTATAATTTAAAAATAAACGGAAATTTGACATTTGTTGTTATACAGTTATACATAGTTCTCTGCCAAGGGCAGGTCCTTCACTGCAAACCCAGCATTCTACAATCTTTCCTATTTTCTGCCTTCCTCTTCGTCTCCACATAAGATCCATTTACCCTAATGTTGTCGATCATCTTAAATCTTCTTCTGCCTCGAACTTTTTTACCGTTCACCATTCCTTCCAGTGCATCCTTCATTAGGGACTTTCTTCTCAGCCAGTGACCCAACCAGTTTCTTTTTCTCTTCCTGATCAGTTTCAGCATTATTCTTTCTTCACCCACTCTTTCTAGCACAGCTTCATTTCTTATTTTGTTTGTCCATTTCACATGCTCCATTCTTCTCCATATCCACATTTCAAATGCTTCTAGTCGTTTCTCTTCACTGCGTCGTAATGTCCATGTTTCTGCCCCATACAATGCCACACTCCACACAAAGCACTTCACTAGTCTCTTCCTTATTTCTTTTTCCAGAGGTCCACAGAAGATGCTCCTTTTCCTATTAAAAGCCTCCTTTGCTGTTGCTATCCTCCTCTTGACTTCTTGGCAGCATCTCATATCTTCACTTATAGTACACCCTAAGTATTTAAAGTTGTTCACTTGTTCCAATGTCTCATTCCGAATACTTATGTTTATCTTCTTTGTCTTTCTTCCGATAACCATAGTCTTTGTCTTGTTTACATTTATCTTCATTCCATATTGTTCACAGCTGTGATTCAGCTGCAGTAGCATATCCCTTAGTATCATATTTGTTGTTATTTTCACATTTTTAAAAAAAACCCGCAGGTTTAAGGAAAAGAAATTATTGTATGTAAGAAGTATAGCTCTTTGTCCAACAATACATTGATTAGAGGGAAAAAAAAAAGAGTTTGGCAAGACCTGGAACTATCTTCCTGGTATCACACCTGAATGTTTTTCAGTTTTCCAAGCTGACGAGTGGTGATGCTTCGAAACAGATATGCCCTGGAGTGCCGAAAAGATTTCAAAAGCGCAGAGATAATTTAATGTAACGCAATTCGGTGAAGTGTCGACATACCATCCTGCGCCCTATACTCTTCAGATCCTCCCAAAAAAACAATGATTATTTTGGTCGCGTTTATATGAATTTCATCATTCATTAGGTTTAGCGTATTGCAATCTCCTCTGTTGTCATTATCCAACCAAAAAAAAAAGACTATACGTTTTGCTAGAATTCCTGCTTTAACTAAACCATGCTAGACTGAATTTGGTCATAGTAAAGGGATTGAAAAAAATAAATAAAAACTGCATGGGAATTTAGTTACATTATAACTTTGCGAGCTACAAGTTGGACACCAACCCTTTAATCTGTACACAGTATAACAACAATTTCTTAATGATTTAAATTTTCAAGTCTGCAACAATTTCGCCTCCCACAATCCCCTAGTAAGATTAGCATATTTCGAAACAATAACACTAATAACTAACACTATATTTAAGATTTGAGGATTTAAGATTAAGAATAATTTGTTTAACCTAATTTCAAAAACATTTTTTTTTTTTTTTTTTTTGTTAAGTAGAATTTTTTTTAAGGTCTCAATCCCGAAATGTTTCTTGCAACGTCAGTATTTTATTGGTTTTGAAACAAAAATTCCCAGAACGAGTTAGTTCTTAATGTCTAATGGAAGAAGTACTTTTTGGATTCGAGAAAGTGACATTGAAGAAACGTCATTAAATCTGATTAGAAAAAAAACGTCCATTGAGCAGGAAATCATTTTTTTCCCTTTCTTTTTACTTAATTTTAGGAAACTCAGGAGAAATAAAGATTTACGATTTCTTGCTCCTGAAAGCGAAAAAAAAAAGAATTCGAAAACTTGTATTTTAATGAGAAATATTTGACTATATTTAATTTCTTTTCTTTATAAAAAGTTGTAAAGCAGTTATACCATTGCAACTGTTACGTAAAAGCTGGATTAATGAATGCTTTTTTTTTAATGCTAATGTATATCAATTTTTCCGATGTTTAATAATCAAAGCCAGGTAAGTCCGCATAGTCGGAAAGCACATTGTCGTTTGCGTCTCACTGATAAAAATAAATCCCCAAGTCATGCATCTTAAATATCAGAAATAATAATAAGATAAAATAATAATAACAGAAGCTTATTTACAATACTTGATTCATAAAACGATTACAGCAACTGAAAATGATTGCCTGTATATGTAAGCATTGAAAGCCGGAAGAATGATCACTCTGTAATTAATGCTATGTCGATTTGCTTACCACGTACATTGGGTTAGGGAAGAAAAGATTCGTGCTTTACTGGTAAATTTTACATCAAATATTAAACAAAGATAGCATTTTGAATTTTATAAATTAATAAAAAACACACTGTTTTGTCCGTTTATTTTCTTGTCAGGAATAGAATGTATATTTTCTGTAAAGTTTTTCACTACGTTTTATTCGTCGTCTGTATAATGACATAAATTAATTCATTCAATATCATTTTGAAGATTTTATGCGTCTTGATTTTTATTTGTTTGTTTGTTTGTTTGTTTTTTTCCTTTCTGTAAAAAACTGCAGTTAAAAAAATTAAGCAAGCCCTGCATATTGTGGAAACATTTACATATTGGTCTGTTAAGAAAATATGTTGATAGCATATTTTTCTAATAATACTGTGAAATTCAAAAATGTATAGAAAAATAATGATTTTTTTTTTGCAAAGTCTGTCGTGGAAATATTGAAAGTGAGAGAAATCATTCATTTCTTTGTACTAAGTTTTTTAAATGCGGTTTAAAAAACAGAAAAGTCAAAATAAAAGAATGTAGAAGCAATGTTTGGGCGTAGAGCACCAATGAAACTTGGGATGTATTTTTCTTTACAATTACATTGGCTCTTTGATGAAACATGAAGGTATTCCTTCAAAATTGGCCGCCATCAGCCTAATGGTTATAATTCAAAAGAAAGAAGAAAAAAAATCAAGCGATGGAAAGACCTTTTTCAATCTTTCCTTGAAAAAAAAAAATCATCGGTAATGACGGCAGCCAAATAACCTTGCAGTCAAGAGGGTGACGTGTGTGGTTTCCGTCGAGACAAAACTCGGGTTTTTCGCGCAGAGAGGTTTTGAATTGGGCCAATTTGCGGATGTGTCTGTGATGGGATTCGGATAACATTTCAATATTCTTCAGCTCCCGCTCCTCTCTTTCCCCCCGATAGTATTCGATGCATTTTGGCAAGCCAACAATGGAAGCCATCAGCGTCCTTGACGAAATCGACAGAACATGGAAGAGGGGGTGTGGGAAAAAGCGGAAAAGCCTCCCCTTGTACGAGTCCTCCGCGTTGAGGTCTTCGCCTGGCTCTGTTCCAGAAACAAAGGGGGCGAAGAGCAAGTCATCAGTATCATTCCTTGAGCTCCAGTGTGGTCCCAGTGTGCAGAGCCAGAGTGAGGCGTAACCGCCCCGAGAAGCCACACCTCATCAGGCCACCGTTGAAGCCTAACGGGCAGATTTTCACAGGACACGAGCCAACCTACCCGCCGGCCTTAGATTCACTTGCAGTGGGCCAAGTGCGAAAGTTGAAGACGAACTTCGACCTTTTCAGTGTAAGGTCAAATAATTCGTCTATTCAACGGCGTGAGAAAGAATTTCATAAAATCTTGAAAAGTGTTTTTACTTGTGGAAATTATTAATAAAAAAAAAAAAAATCAGTTAACATCGTTTATTAGGTTTCCTTAAGTGTTATCTTATATTTTAATTAATATAACAACTTAACAACAACAACTTAACAACTTAATTGTGTAAGTTGTTAAAAACATTACTTTTGCATCCAGACATAAAAAGTATATTAATCTTAGTGAATGTTGTTTAACGTGCGGAGTAAACTTATAGAGAATAAACAGTAAACACGCACAAATTAAAATTAATGTTGTACTCGTATTTAAATATTAAAAAATGATACATGATTATTGTCCTCAAAATAAAAGATGACCGGCGGAAGTTTGAACTGCGCAGCCCTTCCGGTAGCTGATCAATTACGTTTTCCTGTCACAATGGACGCCCGTCGTCTGTTTTCACTGAGAAAGACATGTTGATAACGCCAAATTAAAACTTCTCTCGACTATTTACCGTTATTTCAATACCAGTTGCTAACAATAAGTATTTATATAAATAAATAAATATATATTATTTATAAATACAATGCTGTTTTGCAAAGTAACAAGCCTTTACCGTAATGGCGACGTCCTGTGATAAACTCATACGGAAGTGCCTGACCAGAGTAATCGATGATACATGCGCAGATCTCACAAAAACAGGGCGGCCATCTTTCATTTTGAGGACAATAATATCGACTGCTGCACGCAGTCCTTATCAAATGCGTCTATACATAATAAATCTCACAATATATATAAAAAAGATGGGTCGTCATCCAAGGAGTGTTTGAATTTATTTACAAAACTCTATAAAACACATCATAGTATTTAAATAGATTTATTTTAAATACTAAAATTGCAAATTTTCGAGAAGTAGTCCGCCTTCTCTTTTTCAAGCATAATAAAATTGGAATAAGTACAACAAAACAAACTAGTTGGAAGCTTAAACAAATTTCAAAAACACGTGAATCAATAAGTTTAGTTGTTTTTACAAAAATATATTTAATAAGGTACAATTCAATTATTAAAAGTAATAATAAGAAGTGTTTGAATTTGCTTAAAGTAAATTCTTTAGTGAAGGATTATTTTCTGAAGCGCACTAGTAAATCGCAAGTGCTCCACTTTTAAGAAAAGTTGGCGCGAAATGTATTAATTGATTCGAAAACCATTATTGTTTTTATTAATATCTAAGGATATTGATTTTTACAAAGAATCATCAAGAACTGATAAGTTCTCATTACACGGTAATAAACCAGTAATACTGCGTTGGCGATATTAACATAACTCTCTTTGTTTTCCGAGAGTAAAATGTAAATTGTACTGCACAGAACACATAGCAGAGAGCACAACAACGTATATGGGGTGGAATCCCAAGCTGCTAACTAGTCAAAAATATTTATCAGTTCCAGAATGCAGCATTCGTTTCATTGACAGATTTCATGGTCGGTACATTGCCTCTAATTCATGAATTGTGTTAAAGCTTGCTGTTTTTTTTTTGTGACATACAAGCAATCACAGGTGATAAAATTGTTATACCTTTGGTGCAACTTTTCTTAATAACTGTTAATATGGATTAAAAAAAAAGATTAGAATAAAAAATGCAGTCTTCCTTTGACAATGTCCTGTAGCACAGGATGAAACGGGTCTGGCGTTTTTTAAATTACACTTATTTTATTCTAGTGTGTTGGCCTAATAAAGTGACTGTTTTAAATCTATGAGCACACGAAAAATTTTTTTTTAAAAATGTAGAATGCATATAAGAAGTAGAAGAACTCAAAAATTATTTACAATAGGAAGCTGAAATTTTAGTCTGAAGTTTATGCTATCAAAAGATGTTGATTAGTAATGAAACTACAGCTCTGTTATAAAATTTTTGTAGCTTTGTTGTAATTGCTACAGCTTTGTTAAGATTACAACAAAAATTGTAGAATGCACTTAGAAGTGTGGAAGAACTCCAGAATTATTTATCTTAGTAAGATGACATTTTAGTCTGAAGTTTATGCTATCAAATTCAAGATCCTAAAGATGTTGATTAGAAATATAGTTAAAAAGATAACAGCTAAGAACTATTTAAATAAATTCTCTAATGACGATAAACTAAAAAAAAAAAAGTTTACATTAGAGAGCTGAGATTTTCATGATAGATGGGTGTTACTCAGCATGAATTGGTAAAATTTTGGATCGCAGGTGTTATATTGAAGCAAATCTAATTGAAGTTGTACCATAACGGTAAATGAATTGCTATTTACTTGGTATTTTTTATACTGATTTAGAATATTTATTATTTACTCTTTATCTGCTAAAATCCAGACATGCAAAATTGGAAACTTTAATTTTCGTTGTTTTTTTTTCCTGCTTTTTAAATAATAATGGAATCAGGTGTCGACATTTCCAGCTGTTGTTTAAGAAATTTTCATTTTTATTCTATTATTTTGTCGTAAATAAGCTTTTGACTAATTAAAAGCAATAGTTTATTTTACTGATATTTGTAGATTCGTAAATAACATGACACTTAGGCAATAAGTACCATTTGGCGATTTTGCTTAGCTGGGCAACACAGCGGAATGTTTCTGCTAATTCCCCCCTCTTTTGAGGAGAGATTACTTAGTGCTTCACCCCTCGGGCAATTATGGAACAGATTAGACCTTCCAGGCCACTGATTAAGCCCTTTTCGTTATCCTAATAAATCGAGAGTAATGAAATCTCGGTGACATAAAAAGTGGAATGTTGTATTTGGCGTATTCATCGTCGCTCGTTATAACGCGCAGTTCAGTAGTTGAGAGGCTTTCGTCCCGTCAGAGGCCGCACATCGATCACGCGCGCTGATAATTCCGACTTGCTTAATTTATACGGCCTTGCCCGGAATTGGAAAGGGGGGGTGGGTGGAGGGTGTGGGATGGAAGAAGAATTTAATATGCATAGAGCGTGTGTGGGTGTATTTTGGAAATGAATAATTGAAATCATTAATGGCTCCCTCTTTCATACGGGATCGAGAACAACACATTGCAGTTATGTGTAATTTTTTTTCTCTCTCTCCCGTTATAATTTCACTCGCCAACAGAGATACGAATACGATAATTTTCTCCTTTTTTTTTTAGTTCTTTTTTTTATGGGAACATAATTGCATTTATCGCGCGATTCTTATACGTTTTTATTGGAATGCAATCAGGTCGATTTTGGCTCTCATTGCTTTGTCTATAAATAGAAAATTGCGAGAGTTAAAAGGGGGAGCAAATACCCAAATAGATTCTCTCCATTTTTTTAAACTTATTAGTTTCAGCAACGATTTTGTGTAAAACACAGATATCCTCTTAACCTCCTTATCAATCCAAATTAACCTCTTTGTTTGATTCAAATGTAACGAAGTGTAAAATAAAGATAAGGCACAGTTCTGAAGCTAATGGAATTCAACGTTATTCACAAAAATTACGTTTATTACACCTTTGGTAGAGGCTAATATTTATTCACATGATTTGCAATATTTCAACAATTTGAACTGATTAAAGAAAAGCCGAGTGATTTCAATGAAAATAAAGGATATATTATTATATTTTAAATGAAATAAATATATTTTTATCAATGAAATTAAATTGAAAGTTAATAAAACTTGAGAAAATTAATTGAAACAAGGTAATTAATGTTTTTAGACAGTGTCAAAAGCAAAGCGGCCCCATAATATGCACAATTGTACAAACAAATTAATTAAAAGCAAGAGCATATAAATGCAAGACCGTTCCTTTATGTTTTGCAGGCAAGCTGATAGGGGCCGTTAATACAATGCTTAGTACTTCATTTGGATATGTTAAAGAATTTATGAAACAATACGTTTGTAAATATTAACAATGACGTCCTGTTGGCAATTGTTAGTATTGTTATTTATGAAGCATCAGTATTAGTACTGTGTTAATTGTTATCATTATTACGAACTATGGAAAACTTTTATTTGGGGGGTCAGGGAGTGGTCCTACAGATCTGAATTTTTGGACGTGGTCACCTACTTTTTAATGCTGAACACAATGGTGAAAGTTTCATTCTAATATCTCCAACCGTTTGGCCGCTACAGAGTGTGACATACAGTGTGACAGACAGATAACACAAAAGCAGCAGCGGTTCCCTATGTTAACTGTAACATGGGACCGCTAAAAAATATGTTAATTCATCAAGAGCATCTTAATTTATATATTGTTGTTTACAATATGAAGGGCCATTATCTTGTTGACTTTTGTTTACTTCATATGTTTTTTGGGATCACTGAGCTGTAAGATACTGGGCGAATCCAGCTGATGATGGTTAGGAAAACTGAAACAGCTGTTCTGGATTCCAGGTATCGAAAAATCAGCTTTAGATAACGTAAAAAAAATGCAGATTAAAAAAAAATCAGAAAATCGAATATTTTTACTGCTTGTATTCAGCAGATATTGTAACTTGATAATAAATGTAGGCTTTCATTTTTGCTTATTTAATTACTTAAAATAAATAAATAAAATAAGCCTAAGTAGGCTTTAAGTTCTCTCAGGCACTACGTGTTGTTTCTTGTTTACATTTGAAAAAAAATGTCCTTACTAATAACACCTTGCAGAGTCATATTTTTAAGCGCTTAGGCACCAATTGGTAAGATAAAAGAAGAAAAGGTCACTTGAAAAAAAGGCCTCGTAATATAGAGTCCTGAAACGTCGTGTGAGTGTTAATGTTATTCTCACACGACGTTTCAGGACTCCATATTACGACGCCTTTTTTTTTTCTTTTATCTTATCAGTTGGTGCCTAAGTGGTTGCTTAAAAATGTCTTTCATATCAAGGCACGTTAATATTTTACAATCATTACAGCCGCTTTGATTTGAGAAGTTAGCAAACTACAAAAATATAATTTAGTTTCCATGCAAATGGTTAGCCTATACAGAGCATCATCTTGAACAGCCTCTTTGCTTGATAAGCGTCGAGTGAGAGGTTTCTTTTCCCATCTTTTTTCCCCTTTTCCTTCTGTTTGTTCTGCCAAGAACAGGAGCCCAGGGACAGAAAGAGAGATGGCGAATCACATACGCTTCGCTAACTCGGCGAGATTAACACTGCCTAGTTCTTCCCTCACCCTTTTTTTTTTTCCTTTTTTTACTTTGCGTCACACAATTGAAGAGAAAGAGAAAAAAAGAAATCATTGCGGGATAGAAGAATATTAAATTTCGTACTTTATCTTTTTTTATTGTACTATTCTGGGTTTTTTTTTAATAAGTCCAATTACTTTCAGCAACTGAGAATTAATAGCTGTTTGGTTTTTGGAGAGAAGAGTTTCAGATGGCGTTTAGAAATAAAATCTCCAAAGCCTTAAATATAATTGGTTTTTTGGGTTTCGTTGTTATTGACTTTTTTTCCTACTATTAAAAAACAGTCAATAATGTAGAAAAGTTGAACTATTAGCTTTAAAACTTTTCCGTAACAGTTGTAGTTATCTGAAAGCCTTAAGATTATGTTCAAATAATAAATTATTGGATGATGAATTACAAAAAATCAGAAAAATTTTTATTATGAACAACTATCCTATAGATTTCATCAACAAGATAATATACAGAGCACTTAAAGAAAGAAATGTTAATAAAATCAAAGTTGATAACGCAATTAAATATGTAAGTATTCCATTTGCAGAAGAATTACAAAACAAACTAACCCCATTATTGGCTAATGTAGGGATTCGTATTGCAAATAAGGCAAGAAACACCATCAGAAATATCCTAAATAATGAACGTGACATAATATCTAAAGAAGAGATAAAGAAAACAAATAAGGAGAAAAAGGGAGCGGTATATGGAATAAAATGTCAATCGGGAGGGGGTGGGTGCCAGTATATTGGTGAGACAGGCAGAAAGGTAAAAATTCGAATGAATGAGCATTCCAACGCCATAAAAAAGGGCAATGACCAATATTTCACAGCAGTTCATCACAAACAAACTGGCCATCTAATAATGGTGGACAATCCGATCATTTATAATATTATTACAGATCAATACTTAAGAAAATTTTATGAATCATTATTAATTAATTCCAAATTCAACAAATGTTACAATACTGAATTGTCTATAAAAAACGTATTGCATTATCAGCTCGATTAACTATTTTTTATTGTTTTATTAATAATTGGCTAGCATTGATATTTGATACTTTGATATTATTGTAAAATGTAATCCAAAATTTATAAAGGCCTAATTTGCTTCTGTTATTTATTTCTAGTCTGATGAAAAGGCCTGTATACGATGCCTTGTAACATGTAACGAATATGAATTTTTTAAATGTTTTTTTATATCTAGTAGTGTGTTTGGTCCCATTTTTTCAATTATTCCCTCCACACACTGTATTAATGAATAAGTTGTAGTTATCTTTTTGAAATAATCGTAGTTAACGTTGGTTCATCTTAAAGTAACTTAATACAGCGATGTCACTTTAGCTGGTCATCAAGAAAACTTGAAAATTTCTTACAACTGGAAAATTGTGACTGAGATGCAAGAAAAAGCGCGAACTGGCATCTTAGTTTCGTTATTTAATAGATTTCATCCATATACAGTCAAACTTGGATAATTCGAAGTTGTTTAATTCGAAATTCTGCATAATTCCAATTTTTTGCTCGATCCCTAGAATTCTGTATTAAAATAATGTTAAAAAATCGTGTATAATTCAAATTTTATTTGGATAATTCGAATTTTATGCTCGATACCTAGAATTCTGTATTAAAATAATGTTAAAAAATCGTGGATAATTCGAATTTTATTTGGATAATTCGAATTTTTTGCTCGATTCCTAGAATTCTGTATTAAAATAATGTTAAAAAATCGTGGATAATTCGAATTTTATTTAGGTAATTCGAATTTTTTGCTCGATCCCTAGAATTCTGTATTAAAATAACGTTAAAAAATCGTGGATAATTCGAATTTTATTTGGATAATTCGAATTTTTTGCTCGATCCCTAGAATTCTGTTTTAAAATAATGTTAAAAAAATCGTGGATAATTCGAATTTTTCGTACGATTGTCCTTAAAATATTATGATAAAAATTGTTCCTGAGACTTTTCTCAGCTAAGGTACATTATTTATTTTAACGGACTTTCTAAGGAAAACAAAAGCCTATGATGCTTTTTTGAAGGTCAGTCTAATGTAGAAGATTCCATTTTTGTATCAGTTGAAAGGTTGGAATCATATGCTACGACTCAAAGATAGCATTCAATGAAGCAATTAAAAATATCTGTCTTTTTTTTAAAGTGATGAATAATAAACTAGTAAAAAATGTTTGATTTAATGAAAAAAAATGTAGCAGTATTCTTAGATAAAGTTTATGTGTTAAATCTTTGATCGTGGAGTTAATCCTTTTTATTTATCTCTTCTGTTTGAGAGAAAATACGTAATTCGAATTTTTGAATATTTCGAACTTTTTCTCTGGTCCCTTCAACTTTGAATTATCCAAGTTTGACTGTATTGCTATTTAGAACAGATGTAAAACACGGTCCAACAATAGGACATAGCATATACCGCAATTGTTGGACTAGATTCTCACTTATTCCGCGCGAAAACTTGTGGAATATTGACGACTCACAACTTCAATTTAAATTGAGGCATTTCTTCATCTATTTTTCTTTAAAAGTCTTAATTCAACTTTCTCCACATCACGAAATTATATTGATATTTTGTAGTGGAATATTTTCAAGTGTCATTTTTCGTTTCCATTCTGTGTCTGAAATATTGTTTTTTTGATAAAATTTAGGTTAGAAATGTATTAAAAATTTATTTATTTATTTAAAATACTAAGAAATTACAGTCCTGCTAGGTTCTACTTCGAGATCCTGTGTGCAGGTGCTGAAGTTACATACAATTAAATTATATTAATACAAATAATTAAATTAATTAACATAAAATAGTTGTAATAAATCAAAATAAAAAATATTAAAACAAATATAGAACAATAATGTTATCCCTTCTATAATACAATATAAATTAGATAATAATAATACTCAAAAAATAATATATGAGTATATAACAACTAAAACAATATATTAAAAGAAAACAAAGCACAATGATTTCTAAATTAATGACGTACATGACAACCATTTACCGGAAATCGTCAACCAGAAATCAAACAGAATACATGTAATATTTATTACTATAAGTCAATTGCAACATTTGAGTAAAATAACAAAACATTAAGAATATTTTTTTTTTATTAGAGTAAACATCAATAAAAAAAATGAAATGAAATTTTAAGTTTTAGATTTACGATTTTTTTTCCGTGTTGTTGATTTCGTCCGAACCATATTTTAAATTAAAGTTTTTCATTAATCGTTCTCAAAACTTGAGGCAACTGAATTATTTTTACGAATTGAAAAGCCATTGACATTACATGTATAATTCGTTGAAAAAAAAAAATGTAGTCCTATAGATAAGGCATAGATGGCTTAAGAATATTAAAATAATTATATTTAATATATTTAAAAAGAAAATGGCTCCCTTTCCGCACTTATGTTTACTTGAAACAATGATATTAGTAATCTGTTGTTGATAGTATGATGTGGATGCGAAGGAGGAGTAGGCCATGTTCATTAATATACAAATAATATAAAGGTAAAATTTATTCAATATTTCGGCTCCATCCCCTCAGCCTTCATCAAAAAAGACGTTTTGGGAGTTACATTACAAAAACATCTATTCATTATCAACTTTTGGGGAGAGGATGATTTCGTGCCCTTCTTTTCTTAATACATTATAAAGAAAGCTACGAAATATTCTGCTCCAAAACATTGATCAAGTAAGATCACAGAAGTTATTGTAATTTTCAAACGTTTCAGGCTCAAGGAACCCGACCCGAAATATTGAATTAATTTCACCGAAAAATCCATCATTTGATATTAATGAAATTTGATAATGATTACAAAATTAAAATAGTGATATTATTGTTTTTTGTTTCAGAAAAACTATAAGTTCAGTTAATGTCCTCTAGCGGAACAGATTTCAGTTACAACGCCGTAACTGTGACGCTTGCTTTCACGTTACTCGCCGATAGATCCTTTGTCCCTATGTTTATTTTTCCTTTCTTTTGATCTTCGGGATTTATTTATTTAGAATGTTTATTTTTTTATTTACTTTTAGAATGAAGTCAAGTTTAAAACATGCTTTTCGCTTTCTTTTGGATTTGCTCGTAATTGACGTTTACCAATCTGAAGAAAAATGAATTAAGTGAACGGAAAAGGAAGGAAGAAAAAAAAATTCAAATTCATAGTTGGGCTGTAATTCGATTTCCTGATATAGAATACGCAATGTAAGCTTTGGCATTATGCCATTTTCTCTGGGGGGTAAAGGAAAAAAAAAAGTATAAAATTCAGTCTTTCGAACGAAGGTCTGTGTCCGACATGTTCTATCAAAAGATTTCGTATTTTTTTTTTTTTTTTCGTTTCTGGTTTTTCTGTTTCCTTTCTATTCTCCTACCATTTTAAAACTAATCGAACGCTTGAATGGAATATATTGTTGGATTACTCTTGGGTTTCTCTGGATTAGTTCAGGTTTTCGTTTCTATATAATATAGAACTCCTCTTCCGCTTTCCTTATCTTCCCCTTTTTTTTTTTTAAATTCCGGGATGTCTTTTCTTTTTGTTTCTCTTTTTTTCCAGATCGATTCAGGTTTTCGTGTTTCCAGGCTTCGATTGCGGCTATGGTGTTCCTTGCGTTTTCCATCTTTCCTGGGTTGAGGTTTTTGCTTTTTTCTTCCTTTCCTTATTCTTCCTCCTCTTCATCCTCTTCTCAAAACTCGAATCGATAATCGATCGAGGTATCGAGTTTTCTCTGTGTCCGTTCTTTTTCTCCTGACCACTCGCCTCTTCTTTTTTTTCTTTTTTTCTTCCCCCTCCGATTTTTTTGACCGCCGCTGTTGCTGCTCTATCGGCTGCCTGCCGTCCTTACCCTGGGGCGCTCGGTGCGTTGGATCGAATTGCCTCTCTCCGTTCGACCGCGTCACGAGAAATTGGACGTCCGTCCGAATGACCCGAGCGAAGGTCCTGCAAAATCCACCCGCCACGGTCGAGTCACAGTGGATTGGCTTCTTTGATTCCGCCCCGACCCCATCTCCCTTTCCTACTTCAGTTCCCCGGAGAATGATGTTTGCTGGAACGAAACGAATGCAGTACGTCAGCGACGATTGAACAAGAGATATTTATTACTTTCGGAGTAGCTCTTGCATTCAATTAATATAATATCGGCACGCTCTAGGCAAATAATAGTAAAAATTTAATCTAGCTAACATCAAGAGATCTAAACCTTGCTAAAGCAGAGGAATTGACTCCCAATTAAGAATAATTAGTTAAGTTATGTCACAAAATATCTAAATTGCAGTTTTTAAATAAAATTTTGGAAATTTGGAGGGTTTTTTTTCCCTTTTAATTTAGTGAAAAATTTCTTTAAAATTAGGGTTAAAACGAAAAACAGTCACATGACGTCACACATGGAAAGTGAATTTGCCAAAACAAATAAACATATTTTTAGATCTCAATTTTGACTGGTTTTTCGCATTGGTTTTAATTCTAACTTTCCGGGATGCTATTCATGGAAAGACACAACGTGCTCTACACAAAAATGCATTTTGTCTTCAATTAAAAATAAAGCCATAACTCGGGTCTCAAATGACAGATCACACTGTAATTTCTATAGTTTTAAAATATGTAGAAGAATAAAAAAAAAAACTGACAAATATTTCAGAAAATTTATTTGAGAAATTAATTTTGAGGTATCTGAAATTTACAAAAAAGGTATTACAGAATTAAATTATATTACTGTAAAAATTAATAGACAATATCGTTGGTAATTTTGAATGATTACGACTAAGATAATAATCCTTACCTTATCTTTATCAAAATTTTGTTAATATGTAATATCAGTGTATCACTGAAATACACATGTTCTTTTACACTAGCATTCATATACTTAATATAAAGTTTGTCGGCCGGCAACTGTTTAAAATAGTTGTTTTATCTATATTTTTGTATACATTCCGTTGTTTAATTGAATAGTTTATTTATATTGAGTATTTTTCAATAAAAGCTTGCAGTAAACAAGACGACAGAAAGCATCAAAGTAGGATATCATTTCCAAGTTATTCAACAGATACTCGGTAGCTGTTTCTATTTATAGATACACTTCAATACTTTTGCTCCTTTAAAAGACATAAACTTGATAATGAATTTATACATTAGAAGTAATTCTTCTAAAACCAGTGTTTAATGTGGGAATTATTTACCTATTACTGATAGAAGATTAAGGTTTTCGTAGGATCTTGTGATTTTTGGACTAGATTGAAATTTGAACAATAGATTTAAGGTTATTCCCATTGATTACGACATACATTAAAATAGAATATAAAGATATTACCTGTGCATGTAACTTATGTGCAGCCCCACTGATAAACTGTTTTGTCTTGCCTTCGAATTAATTTTCGAATTGAAAATATGTTTAGCAAATAGAAAATTTGAGGGTACAGTTAGAATCCGTTATCCGCGGTTTCGTTATCCGCGTTTTCGGATATACGCGATTTTGGATTTACGCGATTTCGAATATACGCGATATCGAATATACGCGATTTCGAATATACGCGATTTCGAATATACGCGATTTCGGATATACGCGATTCATATTTAATGTTCTAGCATCTTTATGGCTTCCACACTATAAAACTGACGGGGGAGGCAGCTGCGGCAGAGGAATTTAAACAAAGATTTAAGCAATAAAATATATTTCCATTGCATTATTTTGACTTGCTGCATTAAAATTAAGTTTCACAAAGACAACATTGGTGGTTGGTAATCTAAATAATATATCCTGATTATTTTAAACTGAATTTGTGAATAAGTAAGAATCTAACCCTATGTTTTTCATATAGAACGATTCCCGCTTTACGCGAATTCGATATTCACGGCGATTTCGCGGAACGTATCTATCGCGTAAACCGAGATCTACCGGTATATTGTTCGTATTCGGCAAGTACTTTCTAAATATGCTTTGCATTGCTTTCCGGACTTTAAAATAAACAGGAAATTTAGAAAATACATTAAAACTGTGACATCTTAACGAAAATCGACTTGTTGTGTTTTTTTAATAATACATTCAGCGAGATGAGTCCATTTAGATCACATCTTTACAGGTAGGAAAGGAAAAAAAAACTTAATAGTATTTTTATAGTAATTCATTCTACCTTGTGAATGTACAGCTGCTTTCCAAAAAACCCTATAAAAAGACGAATTCCTAAAACTGATTCTGTCTTGTGTTTCTATTACCCTTTTTATATCCACCCACGAATACAGGTAAAGCTGCTTTTTCTTAATTTTTTTTTGAAGATATCATTCCTTCTCTGATGGATCCGCTAAGGTGGACGGTGTGAAGTATACACTGTGTCTTGATTAGAAAGGAAATAGCGCCACTTTTATTCAGCGGATAAAAGCCCAGTAATTCATAACAGTAGGTTTACGGCGCTCCCCGCCCTGCCTCGCTGGGGCAGCGCGAAACTGACTTCGCCAGCGGTTAATGGTCGGGTGTCGGGTCTCGCTTTCAGCACTGCCATCTTAAGGCGATGTACATCACAAAAGAGATTGTTAAGAATGGCTATAAAATGGGAGGTCTCCGCCTCACAACTTACGTTAGTTTTTAATTTAAGATTTTTTTTTTTTACTTCTTCTTCCGCTTTGACGCCATTGCGCATGCGTCTGCTTCCGGTTGAGAACGGCATCGAGTTTCAGCAGCACACAGTCTAAAGCATTTCTGCCATTTTTTTATTAATAAGTTTTCTGAGTTAATATACAAGATTATTTAGTACTTCTAATTTATTCCTTTAAAACACTTAATTTTGCTCATTCTTTTTTTTAATTTCCACTTAAAAAAAAAGTCAAAATTCTAAATATGATTAGGATTTTGAACTTATTATATTCCTTTTCTTGGAGTAATTTTTTTGTAATAAAATATCTTCTTATCATTAAACAAAGCATTCCTTCTAATCACCTAACTTGTTTTGATTTCTAATACAGCTACGAACTGACAATCAATAAATCGAATTGTTATATTCTACGATGATTTGTGAATGATGTTTAACAATTATTAGACTATTATAAAATGTTAATATCACAGTTCTGTGCTAACCTCTGTCATGTAAAATTTTTAGGGCTTTTTTAGGGTCTCGAAAAGTTTTAATGAAATAACAAAGTAAGAATTACTTTGTCAGGGTTCGAAAAGTACATGTAACATTTACATCGTTCAACAGTACATTTACTTATTAGACATATACACAAATATTGATTATCAGTTCAAAATTAAATGTTCATTTTGCTGATATTAAAAGAAAAAAAAATGGTTTGTCTGCATTGTTTTATCTTTGTGTTTAAATTGTTTTCGGACATTGGAATTACTTTACATTTTGACAATATCACTGAGAGTTTTTCAGTCGATTGAAAATTCACTTACCACCTGTCTTCGATATCTCGCCCGAAACTAATGAGCCAACTGATTTTCCGAGCCTTGACTATATGTTATGTTATGTTATGTTATGTAGTGAATGTGGGTGGCAGAGAAGCCAAGCACTGCGACCGGAGGTCTATTGTACTATCCCACGGAAATAAGGACAGATGGAGAGAAAGACCGAGAAAGTATGGTGGGAGAAGTGCAAGCGAAACGGGAGAACCCCAAGAAAACCTACCCAGCGCGGATCGTCCACCATCACGAAACCCACACAGTAGCGTAGTATTCAGTTTACTATAATATTAATGTAATAATATTACAATTAAAAAAATTTGACAATGATTTAGAAAATGATAGAAATAACGTTTGCGTATTGTTTCTTGATTTTTATGAACTATTATCTAACATTAATCAGTTGTAAAATGACGTAATGCTAACTTTTATATTCCATTAACAGTACAAGCAATGCTTTTATATACAGTAGGTGTATATAATTGTTTAGGACTATTTCTATTAAGATGCTACGTTAAGTTGACGTGAACTTAAATTTTCCCGAATGAGTCTTTGTGCAGAAATTAGCAGAGAAGGTGACCAATTTTATCATAGAAAAAAATAGTAGAACTGAAACAATGTATTTCGATATCTTCAACAAAGAATATTAAAATATCTTATTAATCCTCTTAATATCTGCGCGAACTTTTAATATGAATAAAATTAAGTTGATTTAGATAACTTAAATAAATAATGCGGATTTAATTAATTGTTTTTAGAAAATGAATAAATCTCTACTGTATCTATTTAAGCAGATTCTATAATGTAGGGAAAGTATAATGTCTAGGGAAAGTAGGTTTCATGTTCTTTAAGCAATTTCTTGTCGTTGTTTTTTTTTATTTGTTTTTTTATTTAATAAAAATCTTATTTTAATTTAGTTTTAAAATGAAAAAAAGAGCATTTCTTTGAAGGAGAAACAATAAACTACGACTACAATGTTGCTTCAGATAAATGCGTTTCGTGGTTCCGTAGGCATTTCTCCTTTAGGGCAGAAAAACATTCTTTTCAAAAGCGCTGCAAGTAAAGATGGGGAATTCATTTGGGGATTCGGAAATCTTTGCTTCGGTGAGGCGTGGGCCAATGGATTGATGAAAAAGCATCACATTGATGAACCCCTCCTCTCTTTTATCTCGCAGCTATTTTTGCATGTTATTGCGTTTGCGCAATGCCATAAAAACAATTCCAAAGCAAAAAAACACGATCAGCTATGCTGACAGGGTAATAGCATTGTATGGAAATCACGAATTTGCAGTCAGATGACTGGTGGTAATCAGATATCGCTGTTTCACCACATTTATTTTTGCTTTCTTTTCAACTGTAAAAGCATCCCCAATAAAACTGATAAACGTTAATGGAAATGAAGATGCATTTATATGTAGATGCCATATTGATGCTATTCCTTGAGCTGCTGTGTGATTTTTACGCTTTTTTATGTTCAGAATTGAAACCAATTTATAAATCAAGTTCCTTTAATGTAAATTTCTCCTTTTAGGCTTCTGATAGGAAGCCTTATAATCCCGCTTTGTCCGTCTGTCTGTGGATAAGTATCATTAAAATCTCATTAAATTATCATTAAGCACAGCAATCGCAACAATTGCGCCTTTTGCATTCGCAACAATCACATGTATAATACAGCTCAGCAACAATCGCAACAATTGTGCCTTTTGCATTCGTAACAATCACATGTATAATGCAGCTCAGCAACAATCACAATAATCGCAACAATTGCGCCTTTTGCATTCGTAACAATCACATGTATAATACAGCTCAGTAACAATCACAATAATCACAACAATTGCGCCTTTTGCATTCGTAACAATCACATATATAATACAGCTCAGCAACAATCGCAACAATTGTGCCTTTTGCATTCGTAACAATCACATGTATAATACAGCTCAGTAACAATAACAATAATCGCAACAATTGTGCCTTTTGCATTCGTAACAATCACATGTATAATACAGCTCAGCAACAATCGCAACAATTGTGCCTTTTGCATTCGTAACAATCACATGTATAATGCAGCTCAGCAACAATCACAATAATCGCAACAATTGCGCCTTTTGCATTCGCAACAATCACATGTATAATGCAGCTAAGCAACAATCACAACAATCGCAACAATTGCGCCTTTTGCATTCGTAACAATCACATGTATAATGCAGCTAAGCAACAATCACAACAATCGCAACAATTGCGCCTTTTGCATTCGTAA
>JAFIDM010005346.1:47220611-47250719 GCA_023159025.1 Thereuonema tuberculata | reverse complement strand
TCAGCGAAACGATGTAATTAGATTTAATGATTTTAGAAAACAAAGCCAGAGAGATAGTGGGAGGAAAGGCCTGTAGGGGAAAGAGGAAGGAGAACTGCAGCTGCCTCTTATATCCACTGAAGACAGTTACACCTTCCCTTCTCCTCAGTCGATACTAATGGCCCTTCCCTCCATTTTCTTCCATGGCTGGGGGTAGAGTTTCCCCTCATCCCCTCTCCCTGAATATATCATGCAGGAAAGGTTCTATAATTGATTGTAAGTGAGCGCCGTTAACTGCTAGAGAGAGTTAAAAACTCTCTTCTGTCCTTCTTAACTTTCCCAGAGTGAGACATTACTCTCTTGGCAGTAGCTCTTTAGACTCGCCTTAATAAATACCCGTCGTAAATTTGACTGGAAATTTCTGCTTATTTCAATTACTTCAGTGTTTTGCCTTTCTTTCAGCGGTTAAAATTATTTTTCTCGTAAACTTACCGTAAATCAGTTCTTAAACTTGTTCCATTCAACAAAAGATTTGAGAGGGAAAAAAAAAATCGACTAATCTTCACCATTTGTTAAAATCTTAAAGGTCTCGTAAATTACGTTAATTTCTGTAAATACACTAAGATTTACTGAAATGCTAATAATTGTTCCAGAAGCTTCGGATTTCTCTCGGAAAGAAAAGCTAGATGCAGAAAAGAATATGGTACCTCCAAAATTAAATAACAAATACGGAATCCATATTTATAAAAGAAAACATTGGATTTTTTCTACTCCTCCGAAACCGTAAGACACAGAAATACAAATAAGATGTCAAATATTAGATATTTATATTGAGGATGCCTACATTTTATTTTTCATAGACGTGGGTAAAGGTCAAAGGCTAAACCATTCATTTTAGATGACCAAATGGTCGGCTTTCCTGCCACGACTTTCATTACACACGCGCACACACACACACATAAAGGTCACGTGACTGTGAAAACGAATCCAAAGTCACGTGATCACTGAAAATTTTACTAGTTGCTAGTTCAAAATAAATAAAAAAAGGACATTGAATATATAATAAAAAAAATAAAAAAAACATTGAATACAAATAAATAAATTCATTTGCTGGCATTCCGCCGGCTACAAATGAATTTTCACTGCGCTATAACAAAAATATTAAAAGCGCCCAAATATACATGTGTAAATAAAAATGGGTGAGACCAAGGGTTTACTAGGTGATATCCCAGAACAGCTGTTTTGTCGATCATCAGCTGGGAGTAGTCACCAGTAAACAGTGAGGTCTCAATACAGAGGTTAATGGGAATAATTGTAGAAAAGAATATGGTATCTGTAAAAGTTAGATGCGTTCAAACCATGTAAACAAAACTAGAGTAGGATAGCATTCATCTTTCTTGACGCCGCTAATGTTTCTCTAAAAAAAAAAAAAATACCCCTAGAGAAGTTATAAGACATGCTATTGGACAGTTTTTTTTCACGGAATGGCTACATTTTAGAGTTAAAAATAAAACAGATCACCCTGTCTATCTACGTAAAAACACATCTATCTATCTCTTTTATATGCAGAGATCATAACTTATAATCTCATTTTTTGAGTGTTGAATGCTGTTTACCAGAAACAACCACATTAATCACAATTGTTTTGGATTTTAGCTGAAATATTAATGATTTTACTATTTACATGTGTAATTTCGAAAAAGGGGATTAAATTTCGTAAATCGGTGAAAGCTTTGGGAAATAAATGAAATTTAGCGAAAGTGCGGAAGAGGATTAAAATTGTGGTAAATTAATAGTGGAATCTAAATTTGGAAACACCTTTAATATGTGCTGATGGGATAAAAGAAAGAGTTGCGTTGGTAACGGTAAACTTTTTATGAAGTTAGATTGGTAGTATTTGAAAATTTTTAACGTCGATCGTGCAACAGTACTGTTGTTGCCAGGCAACGCGCGTGCGAAATTATATTGTTGTGGAAAGAGTCGACCGTGCAACAGTACTGCTGTTGCCAGGCAACGCGCGTGCGAATTGTTGCGACATTCAATTGTTGGTGGACGTACGCAGGCGCGCGCATATTTTTTTTTAATAATACAGAGAAAATTAGCTAAAAAAAAAGTATAAAAAATCTCTAATCTCCGGGTTTGAATCTGGCTTCTCTAGCCCGTATCCTATACTAATGGACCAATCCCCCACCAATTACTTAGATATACTCCATATCTTTTCTAAATACTATTTTGTTCCAAATACCTTCATAGTCGTTATGGAGCGGTAATTTCACAGTGCTTAAAGATAATTGAAGATTCATTAATGTACTTTGCTCTTTTTTTTCCCTTAAAAATCAATATCAATAAGGTTTCCTCATTTACGCTGCGTAATGATCCGGGCTATCCAGAATCACCTTTACAATTCAATTAATAATAACGGCTAAAGCTGTGTTAATCCGGAGGATTTAAATCGAACAAACGCATCTGATCATTAGAATGCCTTCCGCTCTCAGAGGGCTTTAAATTCCATTCGTAATATCCGGAATTTTTACAAACAATACTCGCCTGTCGAAATCCATCTCATAATTGTTATATAACACTCGAAAACTCCATCAGTTGAACACGGAATCGATATTGAGGAATTAATTCCTATTTTCTCCGAAATTCATAATTTAAAGCGGAAGTTAGTGTTAAAGACGTAAATTAAAATTTAGTGCTCAGCTATTGTAGAAGCACAATTATTCATTATTGAGAAATGAATAAAAAATTAAAAGAAATTTGATATTAATATACTAAAGATTGAGACCGGTGTTAACTAGTGACATCGCAAAAACGCTGTTTCACGTTTAATTGGCAATCTTTAATTGAGAGTACTCACTAGTAAATAACAAGGTGGGCCCCGCTGTTGGTGTTGTCACTAAGACTCTCACCTCTGAGTAACGAGTTTCGGTTAAGGGATTCGTGATGGTGAGATCTGGGCTGGGCAGGTTTTCTCGGGGTTCTCCCTTTTCTCCTGCACTTCTCCCACCATACTTTCTCAGTCTTTCTCTCCGTCTGTTTATTTCCATGGGATAGCACAATAGACCTACAGCTCACGGTGCTTGGCTGCCACCCACATTCACCACAATCAAACAGCAAGGTCTGAATAAGGAGGTAGCAATCGGAAGAAGTAGACCCTTCCACAAATCTAAACTAAAAACAAAAATACACATTAAAAATAAAATAAACAAATCTGCGGGCCACCGCCAGCCTCAATGAATTTTCTATGCGCATTTAAATAAAGAAAAAGCGCCTAAAAATGTGTAAATACAGTGAAGGTTGAGAAATTTGTTATCTTGCAGCATTACTATAATTACAATTAATAAATATCAATAACTGCGGAAAGCCTACCTTGCTGATAGGGAAATAGTGCATGAAGGTGCATAACAGCTTGTAATCGTTCACAGTAACTTTGAATAAAGCCCTTTTTTTTATTATCGTATTTAGACTTGCTGTCATTGTTGTAAAAAGATAAAAGATAAATTTTATCATTTTGGAAGTGAATGCAGTAGGGTGAGGAGATTCTCGTTAAGAAACCAGCAGTAAAAAAAAAAAAAAAAAAAACGGGTTATCGGGCGAATTCATCACCGGTCGTGTGACAGTCAGATGGTTCTTCTTACGACCTTCATCCACGCGGGGTCTGCAAATGATGAGGTTGACGACCATTTTGCGGACAGACCTCGAGTAGCGTAGAAGCAGGGGAAGGTGGTGTGGTGGGAGGGGGAACCTCATCCTGAAATGAAGGACAGTAATGGCATATCGCTGCGATGCTAAGCCACCGTCCACATTAGCCGAGGGGATAGCTGCGGACACACTGACCCTCCCATATCTCCTGCGCAAGTGTCATCGCCAGGTTTTCGAGTGGCCCTTATTCGGGAGTGCAGGGCAGCCGTTCTCTTAGACTTGGGTGAAATATTTATTTCCGACTGCGGATGTACTGACGCAAGGAGAAAAACTTTCTGGTGTCAACGACACCACACGAAGAAGAATAGAATAAAAAAAACCGAAAAAAAACACGTCAGCGAATGCAATATACCATCCCCTTTTCCGCTGATTTTAATTAAATCTACTAGATAAGTGAAGAAAATTTTCTTGAAGATGTACCAATAAGAAGTTTTGAAGTGACAAAAGTTGAGAGATTTATAATTCTTCAGTATAAGATTTAGTTGATAGCTGCTTTTTGCTTTCTAGTTTCCAGAGCATTCAGATTTTTTAGCAATTTCGCTGACGAGCGATAGCAATCACGAAACAAGTTGCGATATAGAAAAAATTAAATTAAAGCGCTTCTGTTTGTAAATTCGTAAATACAGTAGAGAAAACAGAATTTTAAGCTACATTCAGTGAGGGATTTAAAAATAGGTCCAAAGGATTTTATTTTGAATCTCCAGAATCCCTCTTTTTGACATTGTATGTATTTTAAATTGCTTTTATATATCTTATATTAGTAAATAACGAAATCTTAACAGAAAATTTCGGACAATAAATTTAGAACAAAAGAAAAAAATATATAGTATCTTATATGAAAATGAAAGAACGATGAAATAAACCATTCTAAAATTTTCTAATCACCAGATAATGTTTTTTTAATGTTTTCATTTACTGGATTTGGCTTAATCATTAAAGAGTGATTGGATTTAAAAAGTTACAAGCGGATTAACGAGCCAAATAGCTAAAAGAGAAAAGGCTAAAGGACTATATGAAATTATGTAAATTGGAGTGGTGTGAAAACGAAGTGGAAAACCAGTCACGTGAGAGTTATTACGAACGAAAAAAATTGTATTCACGCAGCCATTTTTCTCATGTAGCAAATTAATTTGTACCTGCCCAGTTGTAAAATAGCAGAATTGACTGATTAGGTTTTCCGATAACATGATAGAGCTCATAAAAATACAACATCTGTGCTGCGTGTTTTTGTGCAGTTGGCTAAATGATCATATCCGTGCCTAGATTATTTCATTGTCGCAGGAACAAAGTTGGGCAATGCTGTATCGTAAATTACCCCAGAAATGTTTTAATGCTCTTTTATTACTCATCCTTGCTAAGACTTGGCGCACAAGTTTTCCACGAAATTGGATTCATCGGGAACGATAGCAGTGAATGCAGCTTGTCCTCAACAGTTAATTTTTACGATTAATATACAGTACAATGACCAACCAAGCCATAAATGCCGCTGCCCCTTGGAGTTTCTAAGAAACTTCGCTGCAGAGCCGCATTGCAAAGAAGCTACACAAAGAGGCTTCAGGCGGAGCTTTATATAAGAGAGCTGGGTTAAGAGGAAAGGTCATTGGAAACGGAAATGAATAACATTTAATATATACTTTTGCCCTATCTGTAGAATATAAAAGCAGATTTTAAAACTTAACTATAGAACATACGATTATGATATTTAATTTTTTGCAACTCATCTCAATTTGTATAAATTAATAGTACAGTTTTAATTGCTGATATTCAAGTAAAGTAATTTGCACAATCGCATCCTTTATATACAGTAAAACCCGGATTATCCGAGTTTCCGCTTTAACCGAGCTATCAAATATTTCTAGGATTCTTTTTTTTTCGCAAATTAATCTTCGTTCGTCTAGTCATATGACCCCCTACCTGGAATCGGGGAATGGTTTCGACATCAACAATCCTGGGTTATCCTTAAAAAAATAGCAAAACATTCCTGCAGAAAAACGCCAAAGTAACGTAAAACAAAAAACAATTAAGGACTTTTTTAAGTAAAAGATCTCTTTCCATCTGTATTGTATGTGGTGTATCTGTATAACTTTTGTATTAGTTAAAATATACATTTAAACCTAGACGATTTATTTTATTTACAATTTTCGGTTTAACCGAGTTTTTTGCTTATCCGAGTTAGTCTTGGTCCACATTAACTCGGATAATCGGGACTCTACTGTATATTAATTAGCAGAAACTTTTTTTCCATTGTAATCCACAAAATTTTGTAATTGTAAGAATACAATTATCTTCACCCACAAAAACAAAACAAAACGAGAAAAGAAACAATGTATTTACGTACATACTATTTATTTATCATTAATTTTGAGCATTTTTAATCATAGAAGTTTTAGCAAAGTTACACTCTGAAATTAAAGAGTGCAGTACTTCTTACAGCAATCGTTTTTGTTTTGTTTTTTCGTTTTTTTGTTCAAAGTAAATTTGTAACTTTGTCTAAGATTTTGTGCTTCGGCGATATTGAATTATTTCAAAGCATCCAATCTCAAGTACCTTTCGTGGTTGCTCATCCGTTCCTTTACAGATCAGTAAATATATGAAATACTAGCCTAAGAAATAATTATCTTTATGATTAACATCTAGCTTTACACAATCTCAGGAACATAATTTTATTACGTAATAATGATTAACAATTAAAATTATTGAAAGTAAATTTTAAACTTTATTTCATTCTAATGAATCGTAGAATAAGTAATTTATTAAAACATTTATAATTTATTATTATTGTTGTATTATAATAAATTATAAGCAAACTGATGATCATAACAATTACATATGCAATAATTCGCAGAAATGGCTTCCTCTGTTGCTTCAGGCGAAATTATGAATATAAACATGAAACGATTACAAAGATTTAAAGTGATGTTATAAAACATTGTTTTAAACAAAGAAAGTAATAATAATATCTAAGTAACGACAAAGGTAATATATTAATAATACATTATAGTTGAGTTACTGAAATCTTTGTAATAATCGTTTTCATGTTCAAATTCATAATGTTGCCTGAAGAAGCAGAGGAAGCTAGATATCTCTGTGATGTATTGCGTATGTAGTTGTTATGATCATTAGTTTATTTCATTCTAAAGAAAAAGTTTCTGCAAGTCTTATTTCCTTAAAAGCCTGCTTCTTATTTTTATTTGGTTTTTAAACAAAAAAAGGTAAGTAAACGAAAAGTCTCCGTTTATTTCTCGTTTAAATTACAGTGAATTAAGTACAACATTTTTTCTAAAAAAAAATTAATCTGCGAATCCTTATTTTAAGTTGTTTGAATCCAAATTTAATCAAATTTAAGCTTGCGCGGATAGTATGCGGAATAGTACTGTTGGTTAACAGTAGAAACCCCCCTTATTGGTAGAAACCCCTCTTATTTCCGTTCTAATTCCTTTCTAAGAGAACTTGTATCGTCTTCACGATCGAATTCTCCAGAAGGACCAGCATGGAATCTTTAAAGTATGAAAGTTAAATCATCTGTGGTCCTTAAATGTGCATGTCATGTTTCAGGATTTGTTAATCGGCTTTTTAGGGATACATGTCTATATACAGAGACTGACCTCACATCGTTAGGCCAGTAGGCTAAAAAAAGTTGTGTTTTGTTGTTTTCATTCAGAAGTGTAAATTTTACTGAATTGAATTTCTGCTACCATTTCGAGAAAAAAAATAATCTGAATATAGAATTCTTTATTACTCGCAATTTCACGGGATCTGAGTTGATTGATTGTAATATTAGTAAATGTTAGTAATGGTTTCCAGTTACAATTACATAAGAGCTTTTTTCCAAGTCTTTACTTTAAATCATGTTTCATCATAACCCCTCTTTGTTCGTTTGTTTTTCTATTTCGTTTCCGTATTGGCTGTTTAACGGAAATAGGGACTGAGGACCAACTTCTAGGGGGAGGCAGTTTATCCCACGCAGAGCTTGAGGGGAAGAAAGCATTAAAACGAGTAAACAGAGTGGATATCTGCAACGACTCGGATGTCTGTTCTCCAAAAGCGGACAAATTGCCTCGTTTCTCATCTCCCCCCGCTGAGCCTAAGTCTTCGGCCTTTCTGATAATGATGCACCGAAGGAAGCCCAAATTCCCCCACTGATGGTAATGATAGACGGTCACCGATTCCATGAATTACTCCGTTTGCCCACTCTGCTTCCGATTACTTCTTCTTTTCTCCGAACTTATTTCTAATAACGGCGTGGAAATTGAGCCTCCCAGATAAGCAGGTTGCTGATTTCGGGACTTACGCTTAAATTTGAATGTATTAAGTCCGCAATCTGATAAATATTACCATTTATCGTAGCAGTAATGCACACCATTAAGACGAAATGACCAGGATGCCATGATGGCGCCAAATAAATTACGCATTAATGAATGGTGCAAATATAATGGGCTAATGCATAACCATAAACCACATTCCAGGTGGTCAATTAAGGGTAATTTGCTTCCCTTACTGCGCATAGAGTTTCAAGATTATGAATTATTGTAAACTTAAATTCTCGTTTATATAACATTTAGAAATGTAGTCCTTCAATTTCTCATAGGATAATATTGTAGTAATGATAATCAGTAGTTGAAATTTGGTTTGTAAACATTTTAACGTATAAATGAATAAGTTTGACGTAAAGTCAGAGGTTTCTGTTTTATATGGTTACGCAAAATAATTCTCACATAGTTGCAAGAAAACTTCAGTTTGAAGGAAAGCATTCTAAGTCGTATGACAGCGAATTCTTGTTATCAAATCTTCTTTATTTGCATTTTCTTTTCGTCTTCTTCATTGCTAAATACTGAATAATTAAGCTGATGAGATTAAGAAATCTCAAATACGATTATTACTGTGGAATCATGGACCATTTTCTAGACGCGTTCGCTTTTTATTGATGTTCTGGTAATTATAGATTAAGCTGGATTACTGCACTGTCGCCATCTATAGACCGTTCAAAGAAATTTCGAAAAAAGCTGACTAGATAGAGATACGTTCCATGTGGTCGTAGCGTGAGATGTGAAATACTTTGGCAATACTGAGCCCACCGTCTTAAATTTTTCAGCTTGATGATATATAATCTTTAAATGTCTTTGATCTCGCCAAGACTAAGTTTCACGAATACCTGATCAGTGATGAATACAAACGGATGGATGAATATGTTAGACTCTCTATGTAGTGTAGCCGAATTTCTTATTTATCCCTAAAATTGTAAAGTCCATAAAAATTAGTAAAAGATAAAAAAAAATTGAGCATTTTATTTCTTTGTTATTGCTTTACGGTTAGATTAAGTACATAATTTTGCTAATAATAATAATTAAATATAAAACAAAGTTATCACAAAACAGGATTATTTATAATTCCTTGACACATTTCAAAGGATCGCAGCTTGGCCGCGAAAAAAAAAGGAATGATTGTCCCGAGATATCTAAGTGTTTTTCTTTTCCAATAGAGCGCTGCATTCTAATTCCAAAGGCTGCCGCTAGGGCGCACGTGCAACCAAAATGGCAGTTTCGTAACGTGAAAAGGTGTTATGCGTCTTGGAATACTTGGAATACCAGATCTGACCTTCAGACTTTTTTTCTTGAAGGTACATAAAGGGCAAAGTGTTCGTTCCTTCACTTCCTGTTGACCTCACCGAACTGCACAACATCATATCACCAATGCAACTGCAACCATCGATAATGATATGCTGCACCGCGTATTCTCTGAAATGGATTTACCGTCTGGATGTGCCGCGTCACGCAATATGGGCACAGACCATTTACGGAAAATAAAACGTAGGCCAATTATGAAAAACCGAGTTTGTCTTTCATGTAATATCTCGGGGGGAAACACCCCTTTTTTTGCCACTGAGCTTGCGAGCCTCTGAAAAATTATCGAAGAATTACGGATAACCCTGTATTTAAATTCCAAAAGTTATGTTAAGGAACCTGCTTTTTAAAATAAAGCAGTGAAACTTTTTAAAATAAGTTTCAGCTGCTTTATTTTACGTAGTCATTTATTGTTAAAGAAAAGCTTAACTAAAAAAGTTTGGTAAACTCTAAAGTATATTTATCAGTGAATGATTATCAGTGTTCAGACAGAACCAATAAAGCTTCGTAATTGCGAGATTGGATCGTAATTGAAAACCTATTAATCAGGTAGAAACATTGTCACTGTCTAAAATAATAAAAGCATCAGCTGAAATTAAATATGAGCTTGATTTACATGAAGAATGTATTTAATCACTAGGAGAAGATACGAGATAAAGCATTAAAGCTGTATCCATTGATTGTTGGCATCATATGAATTTTGTAAAAATTGTAAGAATTTTACATTTTTGATATTAATTTTTGCAACATAAACTGGGACGTCTTGAACTTGCAGTGCACATTTACGGACAACAGTCGATTTATCTTATTTATTTGAAATTTTTTCCGTGTGAATTCCTAAGGAATAATTTGCACGTGAAGTTTACAGAAATTGCAATTATACACAATTAGAAACGAAACAATTGAAACTCACTGACTCCAAACAATGAATTTCTAATGATATCTGATGTATCATTAGCGCGTGCTTTTTAACTTGATTAAAAACTAATTGAAGATAACCTTAAATAATTGCGGAATTAATCAATTTTCAACAAAAGGACAATTTGAAGGCAGCTTTTTGTATTGGGAGGTAATTTTAAGTTTCAAATATGGAGACTGTGAAAAAAACTAAAATGACATATCAATATAAGCTTTGAATGTTTCCAGAAGCTTCTTTAATTGATACACCTGAGAACATTTAATTACTATAGAAATTAAAATTTTAGTGTTTACAAAAAAAAAAAAAAAAAACCCTCACGAATTAATGACATAAGATTAATTTACTCAAACCTTTTTAGACATATATTTTTTAGTAATGTATAAAATTCCTGAAGCCCCCTCGTCCTTTACCCTGTATACGCTTATATTGAAGGTTATCTCAAATATCAAACGTTTATCTAAACAAGTTTTCTCCTACAATTCAGTATCTAAAGTTTGTTAAAGTTTTTTGGTTGTAGTTTGGAAAATATATAAAAGTCGACGAACAGACAAAATTTCGAAAATACAGTGTAAGATAAACGCATAGTATTTCTTTAGATTATGTTGAATCTGCAATCGTTATAAATGCAGTTTCCCAATTCTGTGTGTTTACATCCTTCTGTGTGTAAAGCAACAGATCATGAAGCTGTCCGGCAAGTCTCACATCTACTAGCAGCGCAGATGTAGTAGTGTCCGATAATCCAAGTGATCAACGAAACTATCCCACAAGGTTTTTTTTCCTCTCATATTTTCCAGCACGCTACCTCATCAGCTGAGCCTGAAGAAAGGATCAATTGTGATACTCCTTCGCATTCTCAATCCAAAGAAAGAACTCTGTAATGACGCACGATTTCGTTAAGAAGTGTCATCGCAACTTAATCACGACAGAAGTTCTTTCGACAAAGGTGATATCGTCACTATTCCCAGGATCGACTTTCAACCGAGTGACGTCAGTTTGCCATTCAAGTTGAAGCACCGTCAGTTCCCAGTTATGCTCGCATCAAGCCTTCCAATAAACAAATTCATTTATGTTCCTAGCAGTGCATTCATTTTCGTTTTCTGTCCGCCGTAATATATGACGGGCAAATACTCGAGTCTATTAATAACATTTCTTCATGATCAGAAATTTTTTCGACGTTTCTTATTTTCTGTCTCTTCTGCCATTGAAGATATTTCATCTTAATTTCTGCTGATTTTGTTCCTTTCATTTCAACTGTATTTAATTGAAAGGTTTCCATTTCCGATTCCCTTTTTTTTTTACCTTAGGAAAAAACGAAGAAATCTTCCTTGGAAACAGTTGTTTTGCTGGCAATTAAATGATCCGTCAGCACCGATTTCTCTATGATAGACATTGCTATGTACAGCTTAATGAGGCTGTTATTTCTTTGGAGGATGAGATTGATCCAGCAGGAACCCGTAAAACTCAGGATGTGATTTATTTGCTTTGCGCTGAGACACTATCGCCTTCTGTTGTTTTCCAGCGCCAGTTGCTTTTACTCAACAGATTAGACAAGCAATTAAGCGTGGGCGGATGACAGAAGTAAGAAACGGAGTAATTTGTTTTGAGAATTAATGGGGCTGACGAATCTGCCGCTCCGTCTTGTTTGAATTGAGGCTGATTTGGGAGGTCAGAGTTGCGGGGGCGGCGAGCAGGAGCAGCCCTGCCTTTCCCACATTGTTGTTCATTTATCATCTTTCGGTTGGATGTGAAAATTCGCTTACAGCGAAAGCAAATAGTGTTTTCTTTGTAAAAAGAAAGCGACTGTCAATTGATTTATTTCCATTGTTTCATCTCCCTTTCTTTGGTTCTCTCGAAAGTCACTTGAACCAAACAAAATTTGAAATTTTTTATTCACACTTTGAAAGCAGAATTACAACAATAGTCTAATAATTACTTAATTATTGTTTAATATTCATCACAGATCAGAAACGCTTAGAATTAATTGTTTAGAATATGGCCTGAGGTTAAAATTAACTATCATGATCTACGATCTGTGGGTCTGTAGCCAAATGGTAACCAAGGCTTACTGTCCTCCAAATGAAAGTTGGCCGGCGGAAGTTTGAACTGCGCAGCCCTTCCGGTAGCTGATCAATTATGTTTTCCTGTCACAATGGACGCCGTCGTCAGTTTTCACTGAAAAAGACATGTTGATAACGCCAAATTAAAACTTCTCTCGACTATTTAGCGTTATTTCAATACCAGTTGCTAACAATAAGTATTTATATAAATAAATAAATATATATTATTTATAAATACAATGCTCTTTTGCAAAGTAACAAGCGATTACCGTAATGGCGGCGTCCTGTCATAAAATCAGACGGAAGTGCCTGACCAGACTAATCGATCATACATGCGCAGATCTCACAAAAACAGGGCGGCCATCTCTCATTTGGAGGACAATAACTGTGAGTTAGATGGAGGTGGGTTCAGTTCCCGACCTCGGCGGATATTGGGAATGTTTCTATGCTAAATTCTCCTTGAAATTTGGTCCTACGTTCCATCCAGCCCTCTATGGAATGGCTACCGGGTTTCTTTTTTCCCTCTGTGATTCAGGCGGGCGAGCGTTAGACTGACCACAGACCTCATCTCATTCCCGAGGCCTTACCTCCAGTACCTCTAAGGGCCGTTGTGGAATATTCCTACCTACCTTCTGCTATCATGATAACTCAAAAACAGTCAATTAAACTAGGAAGCTGAAAGTTTGATAATAAAATCGATCAGTTTTGGTTTGCTAGTACACTGGTTCTCAAAAGGTGTGCCGCGGCACACTAAGTGCCGTGAAATTTTTGGACTGTGCCGCAAAAAAATTGCTTGTGTATTCAATATTTTAGTATATCATTTATTAATATTATAGAACAGGACTGCTCTGTAGTCTTCGAAATTCCTCTAAAGTAGGCATAGTTACTTGTATGTTGGGGTGTGCCGCGAACGAAAAAAGTTTGAGAACCCCTGGTCTAGTAAAACCAATTCTGAAAAAAATTTTCAGAAAAAAATTCAGAAAAAAGAAAAAGAAAAATAGGGCACCAAAATAGTCAACTACGAAAAGTATGAAAACCGAATTACGGTACATTCTTTCTTGTCTTTCAATTCAATGCCACAAACCGGCGTTGGAGATTCTCTGACTTAGTTGCCTGCATTCACTGTTGATTTTTAGTAAATAGATCGTGAACTAAACAATCATTTAGTTGAGTTGCTTTTCAAAACCTGAAATATCGAATATAATTTTCTTGTTTATTTACATCGTGATTTAAGGGCCTTAACCTTTAACTTATTAAGTCAAGTAAGAAATTACGAAGAATAATTTCAGGAAATTTGAAATGCAGTAATTTCGTGGTTCAATTCCTGTACGATTTGTTATTATCTTTTAAAAATTCAAGAAAAGTTTTCTTTATAAGAAGAAAATTGCCTACTTTCTAAAGAAACAAGGAAAAAATTATAAAAATTCAGATTGGATTAAAAAATCCTCAACTTTAATGATTACTTTCTTTTTTTAAAAAGTCTTTTATAAAAAGAGTTTTATAGTTTATCTTTATAGTTTATTAGAGGGCAGGGATTTTTCCACGCTCTTTTCACCTCCAAACGGGTCCTAGGGTCTCACTCAGCCCTCTGTAAAATGGGTACCGGGTTTCTTTCCCGGGAGTTAAAGGCGGGCGGGCGTCGGGCTGACCACCCGGCCTCAACTTCGCCCCGTTGGTCAAGAAACGCTGGGAGCTGCCCTCTCGCGCCTCAAAGGCCTGTTCAGGCCTGTAGGGGGATACTTTAACTTTTTTTAGTTTATTAAATGTTTTTGTTATCCATCTGTCAATGGATTTTGTGTGTGTGGGCATTGTCATTGTCTTCTCTGTGCTGTTATTAGACAACGTGTTAAAACCTACTGTTCTAACGAATCTTATCAGATCACTCAGTCTGTGTGTGTGTGTGCCTCCTCTTTCTATTAACTTGTAAATCACTGGATGGATCTTGATGAAAATTAGCATATTTAAGAAGTAGAGACGATCTAACTATTACATTAAGGTAAGTTAAACTATACCGCAACAGGCACTGGAATCGAAGCAGAGGATTTTTGTCCTATTTCTATTACTAGTACTTTGTTTTAAACGGTAAATTTTAATCCCTCTTGAATCGGTTTAATACGATTCACGTTAACTGATTTCGAGGACTTAAGTAAGAAATGCAGTTGTAATTATTTCATAATTATCAGAAAATTTAATGTATGAACTGTTAGAATTCAGAAAATATTAATAATTAAATTATAAACAAATTTTTTGTCTTTTTTTTACATTAAAAAAAAAAATTAGAATCATATTTAAAAGGACGTAGACTTTAAGAATTACTTAGTAATTGAAATCATAGGACTTAAGAATGTTACTTGATATTAGCGGTCTCCATCAAAAGTAGTTTCCAATATGCGCGTAACTCAAAAATCGTTAATAGATGGCGCTAACATCCATTGGGCAAGCTTCTCTTTTCTTTTTTTTTAAGCCAGTTCTTTATCAACATGAGATAATCAGCTTTAATTCTAAATCACAAACTTCACAACATAAAACAACTGTTATCATTTGCTTATAAAAACCAGAGAGGTGGAACCGATACTGAACTTTCTGCCAAAACGGAACAAATAATTTTAAAAATGTGCACCGCACCGGAAACCTGTCATTGCAACATCGCGAATAGTAACCAAACCTCCATAAAATAGATACAAATTTATAGAGATTTTAGTACGTGCCTTTAAAACGAATAGAACAGTAAGAACCAAAACTGAGCTAAAAATAATTCAAGATCGGGAACGAAAAATTCGGGATATACACTGCCCGGCCACTTTATTAGGTATATTTACATAGTAGCGTGTTGGTCCTCCTTTAACCCTCAAAACAGCCTGAATTCGTCGAGGCATGGATTCCACAAGATGCTGAAAACGTTGTTGAGGTATTGTGTACTTTGCAGACATGAGTGTGTAACGCAGTTTTTGAAGATTTGATGGAGGTGTAGGCCTGGAGCGAACAGCCCGTTCCAGCTCATCCCACAAATTTTCAATCGGGCTGAGATCCGATTGAAGCAAGGAAAAGTCATTGCAGCAAGGAAAAGACATCGTCGTGTTCCTCAAACCATCCCATAGTGATGCGGGCTTTGTGCACCTGCGCATTATCCTGCTGGAAGTAGCCATCTGCATGAGGATAAACTGTTAACATGTACGGTTGCACTTGGTCAGCGACGATGTTTAGATGCGCTCTGGCATCCTGACGTGCCTCCAGAGGTATCAATGGACCCAACGTATGCCAGGAAAACATCCCCCACATCATGACACTGGCCCCACCCTTGAAGAGTTTGAAGAGTTGTTGTGAGACACGACGGATCCAATCATTCACGCGCACAGCAGGGCGTGTACCTAATAAAGTGGCCGGACAGTGTATAACCGAAATCTTAAATTAATTTCATTTCAACTTCCTAGTAAAAAGAAGATATGAAAAAAATCACAAAAACGTTTAGTGTACACACATTGTAACATCGCTGTAGATTTTTTGTGCCTAAAGGCTCTTTTCCAAAGGATTGGCACCATTGATCTTGTTAGGAACTGCTGGATTGGAACAGTGTGGAAACTTCCGTCCCTGATTAAGATAAATAAAATATGATGTTACTTTTAGAATAAGCTGAAAAACAAGGTATTAACTTTCAATAAAGTAATAGGATATCAAATGCGGAAGAGGATTACGGTATGAAAAAAATATAAGAACGCCACATAGGAAAACATTACAGTACAGTAGGAATAAAATACTCACAAAATTAATATTTCTAACCGTCTGATATTTATATATATATAGTAATAGTTAGTAAATTACAATCATTTATATCTCATGACTTTCATTTTTATTCTGTATTTTTTTAAAAGCTTTTGTTGGATTCAAAAAGGAAGGAAAGCTCACGTCTTAACACGATTGAAATTTACTTTTGAAATAGATTGGGTTTTTTTTTATTACTGCATCGTATATGACAGTGAAACATTTAATGAGTTTGACATACTTTTGAAGCATTTTTGAACTCTTAAAAAGGAAATAAATGTTACAGTTACGTTTCGAATTCATTGAAATTGATTTGAATCTATCTTTAAAAAATCCTAATATATTATTTTTCAAAGATGTTTCTGTGTCGGTACTCTATATCTCCCTTAATACCTCATCAAAATCAATGATTGTGAAGATTAAGTTCCCCGCTAATGACAAAAAAATAAACAAATTGTTGAAAATTAATGTTTTCGTTTAAAAAAACTGTGTTTTAAACACCTTTTTATAAAAATGGAGAAGGTGCCATCTATTGACAATATATTGCAACAATTTATTTCTCAAAGGTGGTTTTTTTTATAAATAGAGAGAGAAATTCACCAACGGACCATAAATGTGCCTTCGCACTTTGAGCCAACATCAACGGGAATTCTGAACAGCTGTTTCATCCTTATTAGGAATCATCAGCAGAAAATAGTCTTGATGTTTGGCTCAGTTGCGCGAAAGTTTTACCTAAAAGCTTTTTTGTTGCGAATTATTCGCACTGGTCTACTAGTATATATATATATATATTTATTAAAGTTTAACATACAGAGATCTATATAATAAAGTGAAGAAATACAAGGCTGCACCTGAGTAAACAAAAGGTTCTCGCACCCTGAGCTATCATGTCGGGAATCTGGGAGAGCCGTTTCAGCCTTCTTAGGCTTCTTCAGCCAGATCCCAGATTCCCGACATGATAGCTCAGGGTGCGAGAACCTTTTGTTTACACAGGTGCTGCCTTGTATTTCTTCACTTTATTAAAAATGAAATTGTTATTCGCTTCCTTTGCTTTTGTGTATTTTGTTTCTATATTTTCTAAATTCTTCGATGTATTTGCCTGTCATTTTACGACACTGTAGAATCAAACGTAATAATCTTATTTTGAAAAGGCAAACCCAACAGTTTCAGAATCTTAGAGGATTAGACCGATCTAGAGGATTTTATTTGTATCTGTTTAATCCCGCTTTGCTCTGCTTTTCACAGGTCCGTTGATTTAGGATGTTCTCTCGTTGCGGGTTAACCGAGTGCGGACAGCGCCGGAGGCACATCCGCCTTGTCGGCAATTGTTCTGATTTGCGGACGCGGTCGTTGAGCGCAAACAAACGAAGTTTTCCGGCGACATCGGTGTAATGAAAGCAGGTGGAAGCCCGGGCCTCCAACATTTAATGGAGGAAATATGTTAGGCCGAGTTTGGCAAGCGAGGCGGACAAGCAACTGTTGACACGCGGGCGCTGCGTCTTGTGCGGTCTCCGGTACACCTGCCGTCAGCTGCTCTCCGCTATTCTCGGCGTCTTCTTCCAAAACCCGCACCCTTTTAGCCCTCCCCTTTCCTTCTGGTTAACCCTCTTTCTTGACAAGTTCCCAGTCGAAAACGCCTACACATGGATCTAATTGGATGTTAATGAACATTGTTGATTGTAGAGCGCGAGCCAGCGAATCTCCTCCCGTCCATAGAGCGCTTTGCCGTGTTTTTCCATCAGTAATAATTGACCTCGAATTTTCGATTCGACCTGGAAACCTTCCCCTCTCATTAAAAATTCTAATTGCATAATTAAGGCACCACAGTTCCAAATAATTCGGTTTATTACTCGTCGTTTCAAGATTTAAATTAAATATTAACAGAGATTTCACTTTTGGGGGTGCTGGCGTTCGACGCCCAGAGACCGAACGCCGGCGCTCTTTTTCTCTCTCTCGAATTTTCAAAATAATTACCAATGCATAATTAAGGACGGCTAACATCAGATATCAAACCCAAGGGGTAGAATGAACTCGTAAATAGCAATTATGTATCATTAATTCTCTTTTACTACATCTAGTACCTTTTTTTTCGCTATATTTAGTTAATGATAGTGCAAAACATTAATAAAGATTTTTTATTATAATTTGGTCTTTTTTAAAGATTAGCTTTTTTTTTCAGTAATTATCAGTTGTGGATTTTTGACTGTTAAATTCTTAAATAACTGAATATAAATACTGTGTTTTGTCTACGAAAAAAAAAATTAACCGTTCATGTAGTCAAGCAGTTAAGAAATACCAACCATGTAATGCTTGTACAGAAATCATCACGTTTAATGGCTTAAGGTCCTGACTCAAGCACTTGCAGGTGACTGCAAACCTTTTATTTTTTTACATATTTCTTTTCGAATGCACCTAAAATTCTGAAAATTTAAAATATGAACTTGTGAAGCATCTGGGATTTCAATTTTCTTGTTTTTAATTTTCAAGATATTCTGTACTTATTTAACTTAAAATTCCAAAACAGTCAATTTTTTTGTTGTTTTTGAGATATTACTCGGTATTTTCAACTTAAAAGAACTTGACAAAAACCTAAAATGATAAAAAATTCGATAAGAGAATGTTTTGTATTTAAAATATTTATTATTAGCGCAACAGTTAATTTTTTTAAAAAAATGAAAATTGTGGGTTTTTGTTTTTTTTTTAAATTGTATGAGATTAAATAATTTTTTTGTACGTGAAGATCTCTGTACAAGCATTACATGGTTGATGGTTTCTTCAATTCACTATTTCTAAAATTGGAAGTCCCTGTCATTTTTTTCAAAAGAACAAACGTAGAGAGAGCCCGACTAGTTTCAGATGCCTTCTGGAGCCTTCATCAAGCTGAGAAGAAAACAGACTTAAAGGGAGAAAACTAACCAATCGTATAATGGGCGAGTCTGTGACAAAAAATATGGGGAGGGTGTTGGAGAGAAACAGAGAAGACATGAAAAACAGCGTTAAAAAAAAAAACTGGTATCTCTCTGTTTGTTTTTAAATTTGTGTGTTCCTTTGTTTCAATTTTATTCTTTTTAAACGCACGTTAAAAATACTCCTTTGGAAGTCGAATGTTTACGTGTGTATTTAATGTTTCGTTAAATCCCCTTGGTTTTACATCGAAACTTAAGCCTAATAACTAAATGTACAGTCCAGCTATAATAGCGCTGAAACAACTCACGTGACGTTACTTGACAAAATAAGCCTGTGTTTACGAGTCAGATACCGTCTATTGCAAGAGAAGTTTTTGATTCCCAAGTGACTTCCTGTGTCATCAAAAGGGAATTAATCTATTTTATTTTTTTACTGTTAGCCTTTTTTTTTAGCAAATTAGAACATATTTCTAAATTTAACTTTTTCGGTCGCTCAGAGATACTCGACGCATGTTTCCCTGGTGTCCGTCTGAAGGATCACGAAAGAAAATAACGTCCTTCCTGGAGATTACATGTTTTCAGACAGAAAAGTTGTTTACGTCGAAGCTGAAACGTAAATTCTGCTGGGTTAGTTAGGCATCAATAAATGCAGTTTTTGTCGTGCATTGCTCTCTTGAAGAATCCGATTACGTTCAGTAATAACACACAGAAGTTCTCTGTTTTAAATAATAGTTGTTTGAAAAGCAAAAGAACAATCCATTTTGTGTGTGACTACTCCAGAAGTAATTCTTGTCACTAAGTTGTTTAAAATTCTGGAAACGGTCTGAAAACTGGGAAAACATGACAAGCATTAAGATACCAAATGAATTTCGAAGTTTTCGTAGAGCAGCTGCTCTTAAATTTGTTTGTGCCATGGACTTCTTTGGCAGTCTGGTGAAGCTTATGGACCCCTTCTAAGAATAATATTTTTAAATGCATAAAATAAAATGCTTAGGATTACAAAGCCAGCAGAGTCCTTTCTTACGAAAACCTTCGAAATTGTAGGATTAGCGCCCTCAGTTAAGGTTGCTGTTCCAATGTGAATCATCGGGACTGTCTTAATGGAGGTTTCACTTGCTTACTGGCACCAGATGCCTTGCGTACATTTTTTATTTATATATTTAGTTATTTCTAATCGCATATTACTTTTCCATCTACTGTAACCGGAGAAGAATAAAAAAATAAAAATTAAAGAAATAGTATTTAATAAAAAAAAAAGTTTTGGCCCCCGCAGGATCGAATGCTGGAATCTTAGGCTTTCAGCCCGATAACTTAATGCTCACAGCACATGAACCCTTGCTTTAAAACTGAATAGGAAATTAATAAGCTATTACTCGAAATTCGATGAAAACGATGTCAAATATCTCGAAAACGCTTGAGAGTTGGCCCCTCAACCCATGTTTTTTTTGAAGTACACCAAGAGTACTTTCTTCTCAAAAAATTGAACTGAAATTTGAAAGATACAGGGTGTGTCCTCCCCTTGTTAATACGGAACATATTCTAATCATTTTTTTCGTGTTTCAACAAAAACGATTAATTGTAGGAAAAACTGCCATCTTTTTTTTTTTTTTTAAGCTCAGATTTAATATACCGTATTTGTTGACTCAATTCTTGCATTTGTCAACAAATTTAATGTTTAACTTTAATAAAGAAAAGAATTGTAGACTGTGTTTCTCTTTATCCAGTTTAAGAAGATTTGTTTTTGAGGGATCTCAGCCTTCTTGACGGTCTTGCAATTTTTTCTTTTTCTTTTTCTACTTTTCAGTTAGGAAGTTTGTCTTTAGTATTGTTGGTAGTTAGTGGAGATCTTTTTTTCTCTCCATTGCTTCTCTTTTACACTGGTCTGAGCTCAGCTGCTACTTTTACCACAGAAATCGACTTTCTCAAAAGACTAAAGTGTCTTATTTGTCGCAAATAAGATTTTTGGAAATCGTCCTTTGTCAGCTCCTCTTCTCCGTTTTATTTGTTCGATTTGCTGAGCAACGTGAAACTAAAGACCAATTTATCCACTTCCACTTGACACCCTTTCAAGGATGGTTCGGTGGTCGACAAAAAAGAAATAAGAGATAACGCTTTTTTTGTCTCTTTCTTCTTTATTTTTTTTATCTCTTTCATTAAATATATCTCTTAAGAGATGTAGGATCACACACATAGGTCTAAAGTAATGTTAATAATATCTATATAGGAAATATCCTCAGATCTCATGCATAGAAAGTTGTTATTAATTAACGCTAGTATTATTAAAATGTAAGTTTAACTATAAAATTAAGTTTTATGAGAAAAATAACTAACAGATGATTGTTTAAAAAGTTTTAAATAAGTGTACATTAAAAAAAAAAAAACGCTTAACAAAATGCCTACAGGTTTCTGTCATTTTGATTGTGTTTTCATCAGTGAAAACGCTATTATCATATTTTTTCGCGATGGCAACATATCGAGACTCGAGAAACTATATTGTAGACTCTTAAAGAAATTGAAAATTGAGATACAGGCTTCAATAACTTTCGGAATATAACCAGAACCCATATATATGCGATCTCTCGACCTATTTCGTCACATTTCAACGCTCTTCCACGCGCTCCTGCCAGGGCCGGATTTAGAAGTACGGCCGCCCCTAGGCACTCGGTAAATACAGAAATTTATGCCTGCCATATTTATTGATATAATTTGTAATAAAAAGGGAAACTACATCCGCCCCTCCCCCTATGAAAATGCCGCCCTAGGCAGCAGTCTAGGTTGCCTAGGCCTAAATACTGCACCATATTTTCCCTCAAACGACTAGTCGTCATCTTTTCATTCAGTCTGTATATGTACAGTGTGTTATGTGACTTTCGGACGCAGTCTAGTAATATGTTATTTACGTCCTTCTTATGCTTCTCTGCTTCAACTAATTAGGATTTCAAATTAATTGTTAAATTATAAATCATAAGCAGGGACTATTTACCGTTACTTACAGATTATTTTAGCAACTAAGAAAGTTAAATAATTATAAATTTTAAGGCTTTCTTTTTATCTTTTATTTTCTTAATTAAAAAAGTTGGCACAATTATTTAGTAATGTACTTGTTTTTAGCGAAGTTGCTTTCATTCCTCGAAAATTAAAACTTACAATCTTAATTCAGTGTCTAGACAGACGAAGTCTTACAATTCCACTTGGCATTTTGTTCCCTGTTTGCCTGTTGAATGCGCATTACGCTGAAACGATTGGGCAGATTTTCTTAAAATTTAGCACGATGCTTATTAAAATGAGCACGATTATTTTTAGTCTCTATTTCCTCCATCTCTCATAAATCCTCCCACGCAGTCACTAGCGGTAGCTGACCATCTAGTTTTAGCCTGCTTTGCAATAAGAACGTTAGGGTCATCAAAACAGAATCTTATCTCTGTCTGTGTGTTCCTATTAAGCCTTGAACCGCAGCGCTGGTTGGATTTTCTTAAAACTTGGCGTTTTCTTTCCTTAAAACAAGGAAAAGATACTTTTTTAAGTTTTTTCCGTGGGTTTCCGTATCGAGAAATAATTGCGTTAAATGACAAAAATTTGCATCGAAAAATCATTAGAATCAAAACATTAAAATTTTTTATGATTATTTTCAAAACCAAAAAAAAAAAAGCAAGATTTAAAGAAAATAGGCTAAGTTATGTCAGGAACTTCTCGTTTAAAATTGTCTACTACTTGTTATAAAAGGAAATAAAAAACAAATTCTTTTCAAACATTTGAGAAACTGAATCAGTAACAACAGAGGAAAAGTTGAATTAATCTTTACTTTATAGATATTATAATAGGTGGATTACAGAGGGGAAAAAAATGTAAGGCCACACTCGTTAGTTAGCTTCCTTACAGTGCAAGTAAGTGTTACAGGGAAATCAGCAAATTAGAATATGCACTCACAGAGCAGTGTATCAATAGAAAGATAGAAGTAATAGATTTGCAAGTAATAGACAACTCATCGAAATGTTAAAATTTTGAATTATTTTGCCGTGGTCTTTCAAAGATCATTTTTAAGCCTTTGAAGTAGACTCCGCCCTCTAATTTATCGAACTTATTTAGTCCTGCCCCATGGTATTTATGGGCCCGGTAGCCATGCGGTTGGTTACGGATTGGGGGAGGCGGTTTCGATTCCTGGCTCCGCTTTTTCCATGCTCCATTCTTCTTCAAACGGCTCCAAGAGTCTACCCAGCCCTCTACAGAATGGGACCGGGTTTCTTCCCCGGGGGTATAGGCGGGTCAGCGTCTTCATCTTAGTCCCGCTGTCAAAGAATTGCTGGAGCGACTTCCCTTCAGCTCCCTGTGAACTGTGAGCCTTGGGACACACCTAACCTTACCTAACCTATTGTATTTAATATTCAAGGATATTAACATTTACATTTTGTCGCATGTATTGAACTAGCAACACGCTCAGTCAACCATCACCTAATGAGGATTTAGTATCAGTGTTTGGAGTACATTTTGAGGACGGGGAGGAGGGGGGAAGTGTACTCCAAAATAATCTTGCTCGTAATTAAATTTGGACCATAAGTAAACATCGTACCAAAATCTAGAGAAATCGGCACAGCCATTTAAGCTAAGGATTTCTGAGATCATATTTTGAGGGTGGAAACTAAAATCAAAGTGCCTGTGTTTTAAGTTGCACCATTAGTAAGCTACGTACCAAATTTTATAAAAACCTGTCCAGCCGTTTTAACGTAATGCCCTTACAAACAGACAAATGGGTAAATAGACAAGATAAATGCTCAAAAGGAATAGTAATGGAATAGTAATATTATTTTAAGTAACTATACTATTTAAAAAACATCCATACGAAAGATATTCAATAATCCTCTAAGAATTGTTCGTGCTTTAGGTGCCCCATATTTTGAGAATCGCTGCAATTAGCCCTTTTTTTCACTGATCAAATGAAAACACGATATTTTTACTCTGTTTTTGGCATCTCTCCTCGTAATGACATTGCTTCTTTTTCTTTTTTGCAGATGAGAATTGAAGGGTTGTTGTTTTCTCTTGCAGTCGATCCATTGATCTCAACTTTAAAAAGTCCTGAAGAGTCTATTTTATGTGGAAGGAAGAGAAACAGCTCGACGAAATTAAGCCCCCCCTTCTCGTTTGGGATTAGAGCGGGGGAGGAAACGACTCTCCCTTTTGTCCCGCTTATTTCCGTCCGTAGGGGGAGTTGGCAAATCTCTTTAAGATGTCTCGGTCGGCGTCGTCGTTTTCAAGCAGCAACGGAGGGATGGTTGCGTTCATCATACGGACACTGAAGAATTCATGAGATGGCCAAGTTGGGTTCTGCATTTCACTGTAATTAATTGCTTGCCCGAGCACTCGAACGACGCTCCTCCTACACTCACATTTTTTTTTTTTATTATTATTATTCGATATTGTTTGGCTGAGAGGTCTCAGCTAAGATCTTCGAAAAGGTGGCGGTGATACTTATCGACTTGTCGCCGTCTTCGATAGGAACCTGCTCCGTCATTGTATTGACCCGTCTCTAATTAAAGTCACGAGCAGAAGAAGCAACATTCAACAGCGCCAGTTATTCACCCTCAGGGAAAACAGTTGAAAGGAATGGGAAAAAATGTATAATTAACCTGTTTATCAAATACAGATTAAAATTTTAATTTTGATCAGAAATCATTGCAGCATTTTAATTATTTTGCTGCTTTCCTTATCTTTACTCATTATATTTACAATGTTGTTTATCAACACTACCTAAATATTTCCTAGGTTCGGCTGCCATTGGATAAATATAAACCATTCTAATTAGAAATCCACATTTTTGAAGCAGAAACATTAGCAGAGATAACAGAAAAAGCTGGAAAAATTTTAATAAAAGTTTTTTATTTTAAGTAGTAAATTCTTATTGTATATACGATAACAATACATTAACAAATAAGGTTATGTTTATTTAAACTAGATATATTCTGCTGACTTTCCATCTTGAGGTACATTTTGTGAACTTGCAAAGGGAGTTAAGTGAAAACTACAGTATTTTGCAAAAGAGAAGGGTTTGCCGTACATGGTCATTACGTAGCGATCGATTTTGTCTGGAACAAACGTCACCAGTTAAGACGTCATCAACTTGAACTCCGAGCAGTCAGTCCAAGATGGCGTCGTTTTGTGATCGCATAAGCGTACTAAGAAAGGACAAACTTTACGTAGCCAAGCAAGGGATGACGTTGTTTTGTGATCGCATAAGCGAGACCAAGAAAGGACAAACTTTACGTAGCCAAGCAAGGGATGACGTTGTTTTGTGATCGCATAAGCGTGACCAAGAAAGGACAAACTTTGCATAGCCAAGCAAGGGGAACAGCGTGGAACGTTTGTAATTAATTCAGGACCCAGGGAGAAGCTACAAGTGTTTGTGATTTACTTCAACAAACTACATCGGCCACGAACATTTATAATGTTTATAAGATTCAGTTACGGATTTTAACAATAGATGGCGCTGTTACATCCTGGAAACATCAACCCATAAGGAAATTACATCATCAAAAGCTCTTCTTTCATAATTGAACTGTAATCGTATTCATATTTTACATTGGACCACAAGTGAGCCAATAAGAATTACGTAAATAAAATCCGTTTTTAAAAGTCCTTCAATATGTTAGGGCGCGACAATTTATGCCTTTCCAACATTTGATTGCATTCCATTAAAAAAAGGAGGATAGTAGGAGTATAGTTAAGATCGAGATACAACTTTAAATTGCTCGTAGACTGCTCTCTTTAAGGTTAAGGCAGACCGTTTGGGAGTTGGGTCATAGAGCCAAGAACTCGTAACACCAAGAACGTGTCGATCAGGCGAGTGATAATGATGGCAGCACCATCTATTCCTATTGATCTCCGCGTGCTCTTAAAGTTCTGCTCGTAGGAAAGCATTGGTACTAACGATGTCATTTCGACTCGCTTGTTAGTATTTAAATAAAAAAAAGCAGAAAGAAAGCGAAAATATATATAAAGAGAAGATTGCATCAGAATGTTATTTAATATTTGAAATCAAGTCTTTGCTTTTTTCATTTTTTTTTAACTGAGAATTCTCGATAAGAACATGTTTGGAACGACAAGATCGTTCATACTCCCGAATATGCATACAAAGTTACAAAAAGATTCATCCAGTGTATCGGGGACACATACATACATACATACACTGGCTGATTTGATTAATCTCACTTCCTATTGGGTAAAAACTTGGAAATTATATCTTCCTAGAACCTCAGAAAAATCATCACTCTTTAATGTCACTCCTCGTAATGAAGATTCTCCTCCAATTATTTTCTTAGCGAATCTTACTGATGCTTCTAGTTTGGTCTTATTCTTATCGATCTGGTGACGTCGTAAGCGGGTCATTCCTCTTCCGTTGCTTGCGTTCCCCTTATTTACATGAGCTGTACATAGCCGCTGTCTTCAGTGGGGGCGACTGAAGCTTCTGGTTTAAAGTGTTGGACCAACCCCTCCTCCTTTCGCAGCTCTTAGCGCAGCATTCCACGAATTAGACTCACTCTTCCGTGAACACTTTTGTCGTCAAATGAAGAGGAGGCAAAGGACGATGCTTAAAATGGGGCTTCAAACTTGAGTCCCGAAAATCCTACAAAATCCAGGGTTGGGAAAAAGAGAGGAAAGGAAAAAAAAAACGAATCCATTAATCTTAACAGCCTCCACTCTTCGTTTTTTTTGCATTTAGAGCATGTTGGCAGAAAACAGGATATCCGTTGAAAAGACTTAGGCTGGGATGGAACTCGGAATGATAAACTCTCTCCTGGTGCCATTAGAATTAATTTGAACAAGCTTTTAGCGTAAAGAAAGAAATATCAAAAGTATTTCTGTATTTTTAGAAACAGAAAAATCTAACTATCATCTTTCTCTCTATTTTTGTGTATCTTGTCATTTCCGTCACGATAACTACGAAAACATTTTAAGTATATCTGTATATATATAAAAGTCAAAATTTGTATGTTTGTATGTTCTCTGTACAGTTTTACACCGTTTGATTGATCGGAATCAAATTTTGCATAGATACTCTCTACTATCCTGCGGAAAATATAGGCTACCTTGGAACCCGGTTAACCATCCCAAAAGGGTGTGAAAATGGGTGAAATCGCTGAAATAGCGCCACCTATGTACCTGGTGGCGACAATGGGAACTATACAAATATTGTTCTGCAACAATTGGGGAAGTTTAGTTGTGATAGGGTTGTGAAGAAGGGAAAAACCAAGACTCCCCACCCCCTCACACCTCCACAGAAAAAAAAAAAAACTTTTTTGAAAATGTAGGCTTCCAGAAATCCAGGACTCCCCACTCCTACTCCCTACTTTAAGCTAGTAATGTAATAAACTTCATTTGATACTTCTATCAATTACTGCAGTATTTCGACCAATTATCCTTTTACTGATCTTCAGAATGTCGGAGTAAGTTTCCAACCTTATTACAGTGTTCTGATACCTGAAGAAGATAAGAAGAAGGATAACTGATTGAAATATTGTAGTAATTTATATAAGAAGTAGTAAAGGAAGTTTATTATATTATATATATCTTTGGAGAGATATTTTGTTCATTTTAAGTTTTGTTTGATTTTTACTTGTAAAAGCGTTATAGGTTTACAGTATGTTTTGTATTACTTAATTACAGAAAAAGAAAGAAGTCATTATTGAAGAAGTAGCTACACATACAATATTTAAATAAGTCGTATATTACAAAGCGTTGTTTTTATTCGTTTTTTTTTTCCTTTCAAAAGAAAGTTAGAAGCTAGAATTTACTTTTTCTAAGAGTTTTTATTATGATTCTGTCATTTTTATTAAAGTAGCGTTCAATTTAGGTTCATAAATTAAAGTTATTTCCCCTCAAATTTCCATTTGTGGATTTCTTTTAAATTGTCGCATTAAGTTTATTTTAAAAAGTAGTTTATTCAATGGGATCAAAAATACAAGGTGAAGGCAGAAGCATTTTACCTTCTTTGTCTTGTTCACATTCCCAGTATTTGAAATAGTAATACTTTATTTCCAGTAATTTAATGTTTGAAAATAATCTCTTAAAAGTAAATCTTCCACAACTTCAACATTTTGAAAGTAAATTCTATATTTAACGTCTTAGCATTGTTGTTTTTAAATGTGGGAAGATCTGAAGCAAAGAACAATGTATAATTCGTTTCACAAAGATCTTTCAGGAGTTGACTACTCTGTGTATTGCTTCAAACAAAATTAGTCCCCATTTGGAAGCTTAATACAGATCTGTTAATAGTACGTATTCCACCCGGATGTTTTGTTTTAATTTTTAACAATGATTGTTAATCTTTTCTTATTTACAGAATGGATTTTTGAATTCTATTTTTCGCCAATCACAAGACAAGAATTTTATAGCAATTAAACATTAGTGGCGGAAGGATATGTGACGTCATTTAAGTAACTGCCCACAGAAATAAAGTGGGATAACGTATAGAGACAAAGGAACAGCTACATAGCGAGAAACTGTATATTATGATAACTATCAATTACAGCCATATTAATTCTTGTTTGTAGGGTTGGTGCATCATTTTGCTGATAGATCAGATTTCTTGCGCTATTGCAGATGGAACCTTGAGAAGTTAGTATTATTTGATTAAGTCGGATAGATAGTCATCTTCACTAGATATAGGACTAAAGTGCTTTTTGTTGTAACTCTGTTCTTTCTCCAGTCGGGTCAAGGTGAGAAGGATTGTATTATTTTAGATTTTAGACAATGTATGACTAAATCACTTTGCCCGTCTATACTCATCTCAAAGATATCAAGTTAAAATATGAATATTTATGATAAAAAAGTATCATTTTCACAAAGGTAGAACTTCAGAGAAAGGCTTTAATTACAGCCTAAAAGGAATGACACCCGCAATTATCGATGAAAACTAATTATTTTCATCAAGCTTAAATATTAACGTGCTACATTAAAATTAACATATTGCCAACTATATTAGCACAGAAAGAAATCAACAAAAAGTACATATAAATATACGATACCACGACGTACGTTTCAGAATCCCGATCTAGATTCTATTTTCAAGTAAACAAAAGAAAAAGAAAAATAAAGTATTTTTATTTAAATACTTTAACTGGATTATTTAAATAATTTAACCAATTATTTTCATTTTTCATTTTTAGTCGTAAGATAGTCTTATGATAAAAAAGTACTCTAACTATAGATTTCGTTTAGAATAATGAGACACTACACTGCTGAGAATGAAATACCTTTTTGTAAGGTGTAGTATGACAGTTTCTATATGAATGTTTGGAAATAAAGAAATGGTGTTTCTGTAAATATATTGTTCTTCTTTTTGAATAATGTGATATCTGTAATATTGCAATCTGATGAACTTAAAAGATAATTAAGATTCGAAATTGTGGCGGCTTTGTTGTAAAATGAACTACAATTTCGAAGATAAGTTTTAATTCTAAATTTGATTAATTTGTTTAATATGAAATAAAGTAACTTTACTACCCTTACAGCTTCCCTAACATCAGGAAACAGCGGATGACCTGTGTTGCTTAAATGTTTAGAACTCATTTCTAATTGGTGGAGCGACATTCAGTGAAAAAGACGTTTAACGATAGAGACTTTTTGTGATTATTCTTATAAAACTTATAAAATTCGTTTTTTTATAATAACTTTTTTTGTGAAATGGGGTCGCTCATTTTTTTTATTTTTTGATTCCAGAAAGTTCTCTTCGTAGGGTTTTATTTCCTCCAGTCTTTGAGAATGAAAGAATCCTCCCCGAAAATGATTTTTTTTTGGGGGGGTGGACTTAGTGTTAATAAATGTGTGGGCGGTATTTCACCTTCCTAAAACATTCAATAATAGAAAAAAGTGCAATTCAAGTTGAATCCTTCTCTAAGAGATATGGGGGTGGAAAGAAGACGAGATTTGATCTCGTAAAAGAAGCCACCCACGCCTAATTTATTAGTTAGGAAATCAGAGGTCATCGGAATTCCGGTCTCCCGTGGACACTTAACATCCCTTGCTGCTATTGGTGTCAGCATCTCAAGACCTAGAATATTACTTTGTGTGACCTTCCTGAGGACCAGTTCACATTAGCTTCTTCCGATGGAAAGTTTTCTCCTTCACTGATATTTTTCTGCTGAAATTGAGGAAGCAATTTTATGTTCATA
>JAFIDM010005346.1:47194449-47215611 GCA_023159025.1 Thereuonema tuberculata | reverse complement strand
AGAGAAATGTAGAGTACATAAAAATTATATAAATCCTAAGTTCATCTCAGATTTAAGAATGTAAATTATGAAACAGATTTAATGTTTTAGACACATACAGAATTTTTTCTGTGGGGAGGGGGGGGGGGGGTTGATATTTTGACAATGTAGTTTACACTGATTTACGAATATATAAATAAGTAAAATAACATTTAAAAAAAAAATCATTTTTTTTCTAGCTGCATTTCCTTATCTTTTTGTTTCTTCTAACGAGAAAGTGAATTAAAATTGAAAATTCTAGGAAGGGGCAAGTGCCCCCCCCCCCCCTCTTTGTTCTTGATCATTCGTACGGTGCGGTGTTTATGAAAGGAAGGTCAGTAGTAAAGGATTAGGAAAAATCTGTTGTTTCGTATTTAGTTTTTTATATTTGAAAGCTTCCGTTGTGAATTTTTCTTGTTGCTTTTATCACTGAATAAAAAAAGAAACAGACAGGAATGATAAGGGAACGCCAATAGATATTTTCAAAACAAGATTGTAGGTTTTCTTTCAGTGTTTTCAAGGTTGATGTTCCCAAGGCTCTTCGTCTGTTTTCTGTATTTATTAGCTGTTGTATCAAAAACATCAAACAGGAATTTATTACATTGAAAACAATTAATATTTTTAATTTATTCATGTCTTCAGGGGCTGCAGTTCTTGCAATAACGAATCGGAAAGTTTGGAAAAATAATATTGACATCTGAGATATTCCCAACAGTAAATACGACTTGATATTGAGATGTTTTAATCTTTCCATTGCAGCTGAGCCTCTTCAGTTTGTTCGCTTCCTATTCCCCCCACCCCCCGTGCTCTTCATTTAACTCTCATTCTTTCTACCCCTGAATTTTAAGTGTCGCATTTTGCTCCGCGTGGATGTGTTTCCGCTCGAGGGATGCCGTGCATGTGGCATTCCGATAAGCGCTAAGAGTCTTATTTGCGCTGCTTGTATCCCATCAGCCATTGGAAGGAGCCTGCAGGGAGTCCCCAAGCAACTTTGTTTACGCCCGCGTGTTTGCAGAGACTGGACAACATCTCCATCTTATCGCCATCGTCATTTCGCTTTCGCCGCTGTTCAGTGTTTTAAAAGGGGCCACGAATGGTTTTTAAGATGGAGAAGATTGACAGCGCCAAGCACCAGTATTTGGGGGATTGTTGGTATCAAGGGAGAATTGATAACCACATTGTCTAAAGATGAACCCACCCACACTATTACAATGAAAACTTATACAAATAAGGAAGGATTTACTGCTGAGAACTATGTTAAATAAAAATAAAAGTCATATACGTCGCCTTTTATAGAATTTTCATGATTTACTTATAAGCATTTCTTTATCAAATAGACCTTAGAATATATACTGTTTTGAAAATGTCTAAAATTCCTAAATTCTCAAGATAATAAATGCGTTAATCATCGTTCAAATTGTTGGAAATTGATATTTTTTTCAAAGAATATATTGATAATTAAAAACATTATGCGATTAGTTTAAAAAGTTGTAACGAATAAACCTCGAAGATTTAAACATATTGAGATGTCACTCTGCAATTTATCCATTTACAGTTTTCTGCTTTCTTTTCATATTTTTCTTCGTTGATTAAAATAGAAACCAAAATTAATTGAAAATCTAATAATTATTATCCTGATATAAAAGTTTAGTGGAAACTTATTTATGTAATACAATAAATGTTACTTTTATTACGCGTTATAAAGGCTTACATTTAGGTTTTTAAAGTAAGTTTTTATATTTTCGAAAATGTCAAATTAATTTTTCAAATTTAGTGACACTAATTGGGCTGCTTTGCTCATTCTTGAAAACTTGTCTTAAAAGCGCTAGGAAACTTTGCCAGTTGTAGCTCGACGAAAACGATACCGCTTTACACATGCCAGTGGCAAATCTCGTTTTGTTCTCGTTGAGATCGCGATTAACTTGAGATCGGCGAAGCTAAAAAAAAGTTAGTTTTGCGGCTTTAAAGTTTTGTTGTTAATTCTCAACTCATTCCACAGCAAAGAAAAAGTAAAAAAAAAAAAGATCCCGGAAGAAGAGAAAGTAGTGGAAGAAGCCGTGGATGGAAACCACGAACAAAGAACATCCAGATTTCAGCGTAAAGTTAACACTATCGTAGTTTTTCAAATAAATGTTTCTTTCCTCTAAGCGCGCTGGTGTCGATTTGCGTCTAAAACCTGCCTGAAAGTATAGAAGGCTGTATTTAGAGTAAGTTGCAGGTTTTTCGAACAAGTGTGAGCTTCTGGAGCACCTTGCCTATATGAGGCAAGTTTTGAAGATGCGTGTAAAGCAGCTATAAGATTGCTTTGGCATTCGAACTTGATTTTTCTTTATTACTTTGTACATTCTTGTTTGATTACTTAAACTTTTCTTATTTGTTGTAAAGTAGGAATATTGTAATAATCACAGAGTGAAAAATCCCCTTTAGACATACATTTAATTCTTAAAGATGAACTTTATTTGGACAACGTCTTAAAAAGATCAGAATGTTTAGTCGTTACAATAGGGCAGTTGTACTAGAATGTTCCACGGCGTTTGGATTCCAATGCTAACCAAAAATGAGATAAAATTGTAATGTAAATTTTCGTAATGAAGTGGTATGAAAAGCGTGAAAGTTATGATTACATCCTGACAGGACAACGGGCACAAATCACAGCAGATAACACATAAACATGTCGAAATATGTCACTCCATCACATTAATCTTTTTGAAAAGTAGAAAAATTGTTTGCATTCAATTTACTAACGTGATTTGCTGCGCTGATTATTTCTTATCATCTTCAAATCCTTTTGATTGGTGGAATTTTTTTTATATATTTCGTGTAAAAATAGTCTCTCAACAATTTTTTTTTATTATTCTGATTCAATACGAAAAGTTAAGAAATCTGTAAAAAAATATGAATTATCAATTTTAAATCCGCAAAAGGGCTAATGAACTTTATTTAGGTTATGTAGGTTGTTAAATTCTTATATCTCCTTTTAAGAAAAAGAATATACAACTCCACTTATTATAAATCTTTAATATAAACCTTGGTCTAAAGTTTTCCTTAATAATCTTTAAAAAGAATGAAGAGTAAGAAAGAATAAAAATGCTATAGAATAGAATTGTAATCGAAATAAGCATATTCGTCCGTTCATCCGTCATTGATTACTGTAAATGATAAACTATCCTAGAAGCTTAATGTAAGTATTAAGTGTATATTTGTATGTTTTAATATGTTGGGTTTAATATTGTTGTGTTATAATGTGTTTTGCCATTCCGTCGTGGCCTAGTGGTCTAGACGGCTGCTTGCCATGAGGCAGATGTGTCGGAACTTGGGTTCGAATCCCGGCGTCGGCATGGACGTTTGAAAAAATTTCATTTCTTATGTTGTCTGCTTCTTCATCTTTCTCTTCATGTCTGGAATCATTCCTGAATGACTTCCTGAGGAAGGCAACGGGAAACCACCTCAGTATCAGTTCCCTGGAAATTCAATGGCTTCTTCTAGGGGTTCGCCATAGAGATCTATTGTGCACGGGCACTTCGGACATGATGTATACCGTGAAACAACAACAACATAATAAGTTGTTAATATGTTGTATATTTTATATATTTGTTTTCATATGGCCTCCCTGTTGAGTTTAGTAAAAACTGAACTCTTAGGGAAAGGAACGTTAGGTGAAAAAAATTCAACATTATGAAACCTCAAATCTGTACAATTCAAAAACTATTTAACCTAGAAAACTGAAATTTTACTTACAAGTTGAAGAGGTTCAGTTTGACGACACTATTGATTTTTCATAACAAATTGAGCTAATCTTGAATAACCTGGGTAAGAGAATACATGAAAGCTGGAACACTAAGTATCATTTTTTGAATACAGTAACAAGACTCTTTTTAAAGTTCCGTTACTTACTTCTCGAATATTCGTCATTACGTTTCATTTTTATTATTTTCTCAGTGAAACTTGATAAAGGTGATAACGGAATTAAACCCTTAGTAAGGAGATAAGTACAGGTTTAATTTCAGTCTGAGTCTTTTAGATTTGGTTCCCTTTTGTTTTCGGATATAAATTTAACTCTTTTATCAGAGTGAATAACTGCATGGGTCGGCTGTTTACCAGGCTATCGATTGAGAGCTTTGTTAGAATTCTAGCGATAGAATCTGTGGTCGATATGGACTCATTACGGGGCTCGGTTCCTTCAACCTTATTTCCCGTTTAAATTTCGTAAATTGTACAATTAAATGCAGGCAAATAAGGCAGCCTTCACTGAATAGAAGTTAACTAGAGAATCGGTCTCAATCTCGGTGATGAGAACAACTTTATCTTATCGTTAATCTTTTTTAATGACCTTTACATCAAGTTATCTAGAATCAGAGCCAAGTTTCAAAGGTAATTTTGTAATTTTAAAGTTAAAAAGATAGTTCATTTATCTTCATTTTGAAAGAAACTTAGCTGGCGACGTGCTTTCAGTCTCTACAGGGGCATGCCTATACACAAAGAATTTAAAGATGAATTTAACATATTGATTATTAACAACAAATACGAAATAAACAACTGCAGTTTGTAAGTAATTGCGCCTAGGAATCCTATTAAATAACATTCTTTTAATATCTACAATATTTCGTCCTTCTTATCGAAGGACTTCCTCAGGTGGTTATAGAGGATAAGAAGACAAAAAACTTCTTGTCTTCTATAACCACCTGAGGAAGTCCTCCGAAAAGGAGGACGAAATATTGTAGATATTAAAAGAATGTTATTTAATAGGATTTCTATGAAAAATTACTTGAAAATTTTATGTACGATGCCTTTATTAAGAACTACAGTTTGTGTTACCTTAACCTCCCACAGTGGAAATCTATAACATTTCCGCCAGCGAATTCTCGTTGCTTCCATGCAAAGTTAACATTTCCGATGACATCGTTATTTGTTTGAACGAAAAGTTATTTCTAGCTTTAAAGTGTTTTATAAACACTTCTGGGCTTATTATCTTGTATCTACAAAAGTGTAAATAACAGTGCGCATGCCCAAGGCAAGGAGCTCCAACATCGAATTGATTGAAAATTAACAGCATACGATAAAGAATTATTCACAAATTATACGATTTATGTATTACAATCATTTTCTGTTAAAGTTTTCTTTTAAAAAAAATGAAATATCGTTCTTGTGATTAAAGAAGACGTTGTAGAAGTATTGTGTATCTCACGATTAAACGAAGAATTATTCATTATATATTTAAGAACTTGTATTTCCCGAATCGCTCTATAATTCGAAGAAATTATAAATATTTATTCTTCTAGGTTTGTTTGATAAATATCTAATATCAAAACAGACTAATAAAAGATAGAAATTATAGTAAATAAATAGCCGTAGGCGATGTTGTCGTAGCAATGATGGAATTCAAAATGGCGATTTTATACAGTTGTTATGACCTGAGAAGAGTGGAGAGAAAAATAAAACTGTCTTAGTTTTTTAGAAGTACAGTATTGTTTTAAATATTATTGTAGAGATGCAGTTATCATATTTAATCATCATGTTTTATTTATTACGTCATTGACGTCAGCTTGCTTTGTTGAAGGACTTCGTGCAGCTCATAGTTTAATTGTTGCGGGTTCTGTGTTTTCGTTAGTGTTATTTAGAATTGAAAAGATGGGAATAGAAAAAAGTTTTCTTTGCTGATATTAAAGTAATAGTAGATTAAATGTACGATTATTCGTAGTTCAACGGAGCTTGTTTATCTGCTTGTCGACTCGTAAAGGTAGGATCTCGTACAATTTCTCTACTTAGAACACGAACCATCCAGACTAGAAAATATTTACTTAGAAAAAAATACCACTCAATATATATCTAAGTTATCAATTTTAAATTTTGATCAAAGTGGTTTTTCTACAAAAAAAAAGGCTTGGAAGTTGTCTTTGAAGTTGTAGTTTAAAGATCTTATATGTTTTAGTTTTGTTTTTAAAACATCCGGTTATAACTTTAAAAATATGAAATTCCGGTTATGAAATTTCCGGAGAATGTAATATCCAATTGTGCAACCACAGAGGAATGTTGCCAACAATTCAAAATTTAATTTTATAGACTAATTGGAGCTTCTTCAAATGGAACATATCTTACATTCCACCAGAAACAAATTCTAAAGCAGTGCTACTCTAAAACATGTGGACCCGCTGTAGGCCTATAGAAAATAAGAGGTCTATAGAAAATAAGTAGGCCTATAGAAAATAAGTAGGTCTATAGAAAATAAGTAGGTCTATAGAAATTGAGAGTAAACGAAATTGAGCTATTTTCGAAAACATTGTTCCACGATGGATTGGAAACAAATAAGTAAATAAATAAAATAAATAAATAAATAAATAAATAAATAAATAAAACTGGTCCTTTAGCCCAATAGTTTGAGAAGCACTGTTCTAAGGAACAAATTTACTGGATTTGACAATTTCATTTTAAAATTAGCAAATATTCGGCAACGCAAGAATTTATTTTTTTTTATTTAGTATTTGGTTTTTAAAAAATGATCTGAAAAATCAATTTAGACTTTATTGATTTATTTTTTTATATCAATCTATCTACATATATATTAAAATCTATGTGTAGATTTTATATATATTTTTCTACATATATTAAAACTATATATAAAGTAAAATCGTAACAATTATTAATTTTCGAAGTCACTATATGTGAAATAGTACTTTTATTATTTATTGATAACAATATTACAATTTAAATATTCATTTTATGATTAGAAATTATTTAAAGTTGTATCTACAAAGAATGGAACTATTTTTTTAAAAATAAATTACTTTAGGAGAAAAGGCAATTTTTAAGAAGACTTTGTTGGTTTTGTTGTTTTTTGTGATGATTTTTCATCACATAAATTATATAGTGATGAAATTTAGCACTATATTCAGAAAAGTCAGAGAAAGTGACATAATTGTTTAATATAATTAGGTAATAAAGAAAAACCTCAGTGGTTGGTTTGAGTTGGGGAAGGGTGCTACTCTGCCTTGAGTATCCTTCATCATTAGGCTAAGGCGTTCTCCTTACATATTTTTTTTTTTTTATTCAAAATATTTTTATTTTTTTTATATATGTGTTTTGGTTTGTGTGTATCTACGTTGTCTTTGTATCCACGGACTCGAAATCAGCTTTGTTGGTCCGTTTGTTTTTGTTTAGGCTGCAGTGGTTGGTAAAACCAAGTCCTAATTAAAAATGAAAGGGTGGCTGTAAATGGCAACCAAACGTGTTTATACATTTTAGAAGCTGTGCTTAGTACGAGAATGTTAATTTCCTAGATTTGTCTTCACAATTGTTGGATTATTTTTCCCTTTCATACTAAGCTGTTTGCTTCAACAATGTGGATTTCTATTTAGGTTAAGTGACCTATCAAAGAAACGGGCGGACCTGATCTAAGTTTCCTTCGATGAAAATATCGGTTAAAAGCACCTAATGTTCAAATCATAATTTTTATCATAGTTTTGATCATTGATGCTCTTTGATTGTGTCATTTATGTCTGTCATCATTTTCATCACACGTTTCATCATTGAAAAAACTTTAGAACGAGCTCTAAAAGACTGTTTAGTGATGATAATGATTTCAGAAGGGAATCACACGAAGAACATTGATTGTGTCAATGAGCAAAATAATGACAAAAACTATGATTATGTGGCATTAAGAACTAAAATGTAAATAAGGGCTTTTGTTTTTTGGATAATTGTTTTCTTATTTCTAATATTCTGTCGTTTTGATTCTAGTGAGACCTTAACGATGCTCTTTTTTTTCGACAAAGACATGCGCAGTTTGGGAGTTGTTTTGCATCGAGAACAGCCATTTAATACGAGACATCTATTTACGTTGCATTGTATTACAATCCAAAGTCATTAGGAGTGAATTTATTGTCGAAGAAAGTAAAGATATTCAAGAGACATTGATATTTATCTCGTTCGCAAGGTTTTTTTCCCTGTCGCTTAGATGATCGTTTATCAGCTAATGGAGCTGGGCTGGGTTTTTTTTTTGTCAGGATAGTATAACCTGCAAATGATTGAGAGTCGTGTGACTCTTCAGCTTTCCGAATTGAAGCCTGCATTAACGAGCGAAAAAAAAAATCACTCCTGTTTTATTGACGTAATTTCTGACCTGCAGAAATGTTGCCGGAGGCAGAGAAGAACTGGCCCATTTAAATTTCCATTAGTCCCAATGAAGGCATTCGTGTTTGGGAAAATGGAAAGGATTTAGAGGAAAAGTTAGGGCGGGTGGGTGGAAGGAGCTGAGAGTTTTTGCGGAACTTTCTGTCATTCTCGAGTGATGTTGTTTGGAGCTGAATGGAGTCGACGGTGCACAATTTAAATTGGAAGAAGAAGAAGATCGAATCTTGCATTTGCAGAACGAGGAAGGGGTTCATGACTTAACAAGCGCCCCTCGTCGGCTAAGTCAGGGCTTGCCTCACAAGCGTCGTCTCCAGAAATTGAAACAAAACACTTACAGGAAGAAGTGATATTTAATTCGTGTCTCGTTTGGCCGCCTCTTGTTTCTGGTTTTGGTTATTCTTTCAATCTGTTTTCGTTAAATATGATTACGTTTTGGCGTTTCTCCCCTCTCTTGGCGGTGATTTGCGTTGAGCGCTACGTGATCTTAAATAGCGCGCATCAACATCAACTGTGGGAGTAACGTTATTTTTCCAATACTCTTATGTTGATCAAAGAAACATAGATTAAGTAGAACTATATAAAACGAAAAAAATATTTTGCTTCATACGTATTAGCTAATTATTTATTTTTTTAGAATTATATACAATTATTTACAAAAATGTATTAAGCTAACTTAATAATCTCATCGTCGATCACTTAAAATTGCGTCTGTATCTCAGTCCAGCCCCGTAAATGCAGAAAATCTTGCCTAAATTTCAGCCGAAAAGCGAATTCTCATTGTTACTTGCTCTTTTACACCTTTTTCCACAATTGTAAACTGCGTGATTATATATCATTCTTAAAGAGTAAATATTGTAACAAATATTTGATTGGTTAAAAAGTTCGTTCGGTTTTTAAGTAAAAATAAAAGAGACATTTTTCATTTTCATTAATAATACTTTTATTGAACAACGTCTTCAACGGTTTGTTCCACTACTTTCTGCCATCTTTCAGGCAACTTCGTAATTCCATCTTCCCAAAACTTTTATCTTTTTGAGCAAAGAAATGTTCCAGGTACCTTTGGTGTCTTCCAGGGAATTGAGTTTTTCCATTAAGAAACTTTTGTAAAGACCGAAAGAAATTGAAATCCGAAGGTGTAATGTCAGGTGAATAGGGCGGATGAATCAGAACTTCCCAGCCAAGCTGTAACAGTTTTTGCCTGGTTATCAAAGAAAAATGCGGTCTTGCGTGCTTATTGTCTTCCATGTTCAGTATTAAATTGGCGACACAAAATTCACCAATTTTGTTTTAAATGCACTCTGATATGACAGCTGTCACAATGCAATCTTAACAAAATGCTGTCGAATGACTTTAAAGACACCAAAACGCTACTAGAACCAACTTACGTAAAGAAAACGAATGAACTTTTTGGCCAACCCAATATGTAGATTTTTTTTTTTTTTAAATTACTGGGTTTTGTCATCAAAATGATTACCTTACTATTAATAAAACCGCAGTCTAATTAACTCTACTCACTTATTCTTTACATTTCGACTGGTGTAGAAAACGTGTATAATTGTTATAGTGAAGCTTCGATTATCGTCAGTCTATGGTAACAGACATAGACGATAATAACAGACATTTAACCACACTACTCAGTAATAGATCTCCGTAATAGATATGCATGTAGTTCTCTTAGTATGATATTTTTTGATGATTCGGTAGAAAACAATTAACTATTTTTAATTAAACTTCAATTTTTATAATATTGTATTTATATAATGTTTTTAATTATTCGTCATTGTCTCGGTCCCGGATAATAAAAGTTCTCCTGTGTATTAGAGGAATATGTTCCTAAGTCCCAATTTTTTTTTCCTTTTTTTTTTTTATAAGTTGTTTTATATAACTCAGAGTTAATAAGACTATAATTTAATGAAGCTTTGCGGTATAATAGAAGAACAAAAGCTGTAAATGAATATTTAATAACGATTTTAAAGTGAAAACAATACATAAAGTTCATTTAGTTGTACAAAACAAATTAATATACTCAGAAAACAATAATTTAAAAAAAAAATGATTTAACGAAATTGTGTCTTGAGTTGAATAAAATTGTTGTAGATTAATTTATCACAAGATAAAAAAGATGTGTGTAATTCTGTTAATTTCGTGTCATAATTACATCTTATTCAGTTATTGAATATCAAATATCGATAAAAGAAATATATATATATGGTGGAGTTTCAAAGACATGTATTTCCTGTATTGTTTAACGGATATAGTCCTGACATCTCTCAATTGAAAGTGTAACTGTCCAAGTTTAATGTCGTTTCATATATATAATATATGCTATGTATAAACTAATATACAACTATATATAAACGAATTACAGTTGCGTGCCTTTAAATTCAACTACCTTTTCAAACCAGCGCTATATTTGTAAACTGTCATTTCCTCAGTTAAATAAAAAAAAATATTTGATAGTTCAATTTTGTTTACTGTTTACAGCAAAATGGTTCAAAGACACGCTAAGGAAATCGAACTGAGGTCTGGGGAAATCACTTGGTTTCTTGGGTGGGATTTGAGTTTTGTCACCTGTGTTTTTTCTCACGATAAAAGAAACGATTAACAGAGATGATGAGTTGCTCTTATTTTCCGATGAGTCGTCGTCTGCAGCGAAGGAAGCCTTCGGTGCCTTAAAGATTCGCCCGCCAGTTGGCGCGCACAACTTTAAGGCCTGTTGAAAATGGTAATCCGTTGTAAATAGCCTGCCGCCGTGCAGTCCCTCTTTTCCCGCAAAATTTTGCCCGGCTGTCTGGGCTGCGGCCGTCTCGCGGTTCGCAAATGTGTATCATTTGCGATACATCCGCCCTTGAATTACAGCGCCCCCTGCCAGCGACCAACGAACGGACATTGAAAAGAGGACACAAAGGACCGGCGGCCCGTCGATTCATCCGCTGCGGCCATCTTTCCCCCTCTAACGACCAACATCCCAGTGGCTGTGCGTCTTTGCTTTTCCCACGCACTATTCTTCCATTTTCTTTAGGCATTGTGGCTTTATTGCCTTCACTCTGCAGAGAATAAGAGAGTAAGGAAAGTCTTAGAAAAGCTTTATTCATTTCTTTAATAGCTTCAGCAGCAGGTATCCATTCGGCTTCTTCTGTGTTGTCTTGATCTTTATGTTCGTGATTGGACCGTAAATTTGTAAAGATACATCAATTACATAAGTAAACCTTCATCTTCAGATTAGGATAATCTCCCATCACTGTACGCCGCAAGAATGAGATTAAATCTATGTTCATTTTAAACTTTAATACAGGCCGAGTTAGTGGCAGTTGAAAATCCAAGTAAACTAGAATATATAATATGAAGTAATATAAACTATGGAATCTGTAATAATAATCGGAAACGTAGTTTTAGATTGATATACACAATACAATAAAATGCCTTCTTAAAATCCCGTCTTTAATCACGATATTTCGTTTTCTTTGACAGAAAACTTCTTCAGGTTGAATAACTGAGGACAAGAAATGTCTGTCTCCTTTCTCAACTGAATTCGTCATGATTGAACGAAGATTATGAATTTGGAGACTGTAGTTTTAGATTGTTATTATTTCATATTCCGTAGTTTAGATCCCCTCAGAAAATTTCGGATTCAATGTTAATAATTACCCTGGCAGTTATTAGTAGGATCTTGAGGCTTTTATTGAGATTTCTTGATTACTATTGCGTTTCAGAAAAGAATCCCTAAGTAAATATTTATATAGTATTGAATCAAGTTAGTATCGGTTTTGAAAGTAGCACGAAACAGTGCTCAATGTGAAAACTGATGGAAATAAAAATCATTGTACATCGTTTTTTTACTATTCCTAAACCGATCTCTTAATATAAGCTATTCGCTAGGGCTTGTTTGCTTTTTTTTCTTTTGGAATTTTAAAATAAATGTATCATTAAATCATCATTGCTCTTTTTTTCGATACAGTGCAAAAAAAAAAAAGTCCTTCCTTTGAATAAAAGTGAACAAAGAATTTTAAATTAATTTACTCGCATTAAAATTCTTTTAATTAAAATGAAAGAAAAAAAATCTGCATTTGTATATTTAGCATTTATCACGAAAATGCTTCTGGATTGGCTTTTGTTCACAATTATTAAAGAGTACTTTTATATTTCCTATTTCCGGAATATTCTCTAAGGAATATCCAATTTGGGAGCTATTGCGTTTGTCCTGTCCACCCCTAACAACTCCCGAACGGAAGGTCGGATCGACACACGGATTTCACCAGAATGTTCAGAGGCCCAAACACTGTAGGAATGGGGTATTTTCAGGAGCCCCCCCCCCCATACGTTCGAGATATTTGGCATTGTTTTCATTGGATTTCCGCTATTTGCTTAAATATTAGAAATGCAAGCATCTCATTTCAGTTGTCAGCTAAAGCTTGAAGGTTAAGGTTTCGGACTGATACGCTGAAGGTTATCGGATCAAATCTGTACACCTTACTTTTTTCTCTCTCTCTTAATCTTGTTTTCTCAATTTCCTCGTGGAGTTTTTTTGTTTTTTCTTTCCTTATTTTCCTAACGGTTTTTTTTATTTTTTTTCCTAACTTTTTTATTATTTTCCTTACGATATTGTACTTCCTTTTTTTTTATTAATATTATTATTATTATTATTATTATTTTTAGTATTTTGGGTCGCCGTTAAATACCGTATTTACTCGCATAATTTCCCCTTTTTTTTCATCAATATTTTCACAAAAAAAAGGGGGGTGGGGAAATTACGCGATGTTTTTCAATTTTGAGGAAAAAAAATATGGTGAAAGTATAAGGAAAACCATGTTAATATTGATTTTTAAAGCAAGAAATGTAATTAACGACAATTTTATTAACATGCAACATTTAAAATATAAGAAATCACATCTCAACATTTGTTTTTTCTTCAAAGTACTGTTAAGCAATAGGCATGCACGGAAGTGTGTGCAACTGTGACGTAATTTCGTAACTCACGCAGCGCAGCCCGCCATCTTTATAGCTGCTCACTGCATGACGTCAGCATCAGCTGCCTGCTAATAGAGAACTTAACTTTATTCGCGAACTTCACGTTTTCACAAAACACTCGAAATTATTGTACTGATTCAGAAGGAGTCTGCTCTTGTACTGACCGGGGTGGGGGTGGAATCTTCCCCTAAAGTAGCGTGGGATAGAGAAATGCAATAGTAACGGTACATTGTCGCGTCGTCGTGAGTTCACCGCCAGTCAAGGTCATGTTGGAAACGCGTTGAAGTAGAGGTGGGGAAATTATGCGATAAAAATAAAAATTGAATTTTGTAATCCACAAAAACTGGGGTGGGGAAAATACGCGATGGGGGAAATTATGCGCGTAAATACGGTATATGCTTTAGCACAAAATTATTATTCACTTTTGTTTTATTATTTCAATGTCTCACCCCATGTATCTTTAAAGCTGCCCTTAAATAAAACTATCTTTACCTTATAACAGCGGTCCTTATAATACAGTACCTCCATTGTTTAAGTGTGGGTGTTTGATATATGTGTGTTTCTATTTCTTCAATGAAGGGTTAGAAGATACAGCCAAGTTATACGAGGGTACTAATCCACTTTGTTATTCCAACGAATATTGATTGTGGGCTGCTTTGTTCTTTATTTCTTGAGAAAAGTTTTTAATGGCTTTTGTTCGGGAATTTTCTAGAAGCATTATTTTCGAACAAAAAGAAAGCAGATTCCAATTTTTGATGTAATTATGTGGCTTTCCCTTGCGGGCAAATGAGAAAATACTTGGTGGCATTTGGTAAACTTAAATTAGATTACCCCACGGAGGAATCTCAAAGAAAGTAATAGCTTTTAAAATAAATTATGGCTGTGCTGGCAGAAAAAGAAATAAGTTGCTACAAGATTCGAACAGTTACAGTCGCCATTTTAATCGAAATGTAATAAAAAACAAAAGTAAAGAAAATATTATTGTTGAAACATTAGAGGTTTTTGTTCTGCTGTTTTCATCTTGGAGAATTACCGATGTATTTTACGTTTATAAAATTGATAAAAGTAGTCTTTTTCAAAAATAAGATATCGCAGTAGGTCTCTGTAGGATAATAAAATAAGTTCGAAAGAACTGAAAACCTACTTTCCATGAAATGTTATTCAATAGGCAATTCTACAAATTTTTCATTTTCTGGAAAAGAAACGAAAAATTAAATCCGCATTATCTACTTGATTGTCTAAATCGTGCTAATTTTAATCGTAATCACAGGCAGTGGATTAAGGATTTAATATTCATTGTCCAAGGACAGTGAGATATTAACAGAAATAGGATAGAAATCCGTTGTTTACTTTGTGTTTTTCATTGGAAATTTTTTATCGCATTCTCGTGCTAATTTCTTGAAAAAGGCCACACTTTGAAAATACACTGAAGCTCGGTTACAACGCGGTTGTTTATATCGCGAATTCGGATATAACGCGATTTGGTCTTGGACCCCTTCTATTTTGAAAAAGGTGTATAATTGTAAAATTGCAAAATTTTACCGTTTTTTGGCCTAAAATCAAATCAAAGGTGTAAATTAATATGCTTGTTTCCTCATTATTTACAGTAATTGAGACTCTATACCCACCCTATTGTCACGAAAATGCATCAAGTACAATATATTTTTTAAAAAATACCAGAATCGCGGACTTTTTCGTTCAACCAAAATGAATATCGAGATCTATTTTTCTGCCAATAACAACCATTCAAGAGGCCCATATAATCTAATAGGCGTATGAATACCTAGTTTCGATCCACGTGACTCGTCGTTTGTACAAGATGCCAAGATGGCGGCGCCAAATCGATTTTGGCTACTATAACCCATCAAAGTGTTGAAAAGGTAATGATTTATGTAACATTTAATAACTAATACTCGTAAAGAACTACATACTTAAAAGGCGATATTTCGTCCTTTTTACAGGACTTTGACGAGCCATTTTTCTTCTAAACTAAACAATAATATCACAACTCAAGAATTCACAAATTTTACAATAAGGAACGTTACACTGAATCACGCTCAAATTATTAAAGCCAAAATAATAATTATAGGAAGTTAATTCTTTAAATTTTAAAAAATTAAAATTTTAAAGTCCTTTCCTGATATAATCTTCTAATGTCCTTGTGTTTTAGAAAATTCCAAATATTTTAATAAAACTTTCAAGATATAAACCTATACTTTAAAAAACTCTTTCCAATGACTTTTTATAAGATTTTAAGTTCTTCTTTTCTCCTCTTGCTCACTCTATCCCTGCAGGCGCGGAGATAATGAACTCATACAATACATATACTTTTCATAAAACCTCTTCTAATCTTGAAACCTCTATTAAACATATAAATTCTTGAACTGTTGTCTTCCATCACCAAATCTTCAAACGAGATTACGAGTATTAGTTATTAAATGTTACTTGAAAAGTATTTGAGAAATTCAGTAATGATTTATGTATTTATAAATATAAAATTCTCTCACATAGCTCTGAATGATGTAGATAATCGCGAAATGACCATTTTAAATCGATTTGGAATCGTGTGGGTGATAATAGGGTGCGGTATACGACATTTGACGTCGCGAAGTAATAAAAGTTCATTATATCGCGATCTTCGAGATCTTGGATCCGAAAGATCGCGTTATAACCGAGCTTCTGTGCATTTCAAATGTAAAAGTTAGATTGTCCCTAGTCCGAGAATATGCACACCAAGATTCAAGAAGATCCACCCAGCGGTTCTTAGTAGGAGTGACACACAGACAGACTGACTGATTTGATAGTCTCACTTTCCTAAGAGAAATTAAGATTTTATTTATTTATATACTTGTAGGTATTTGTCTTTAATCGTCTTCCAAGGTTTAGACTTTTATTCTAAGTTTTCAAAGGCTGTAATAATATATCTATCCGCAGGTGAGGAACTGTACAAGATATTACATTTTGAAAATTAAAATTGCCGATATTTACAAAGTAAAGTTTCAGTAAGAATCCAATATATGTAAATGTGTGTGTGTGTGTGTGTCTATATACGTAATTTTCGCTTTCTCGAAGAACTTGCAGAAATTCACTACCTTGTGGAATACGACAGAGAAAATAGTCCCAATCTAAAGTTCTTTATTATACTGGATTTATAGCATTCTAAGTGGTTTTTGCGTTGTTTTCAATAAAGAAACACCAATCTATTTATTCTTCTTTTTAATTGTAGAGTAAAATTTTGAAATTGCTTTTCACCAAAACATTTCTATTTTTTAGAACACTAAAGGTTAAGTGGCGGAAGGACTTGTGACATCTTTTAGGAAAATCGTCTGCAAACGTAAAGAATCAATCTATAGCTGATATTTTGTGTTAGTTAGATCACTGGCTTTAGTTTAACTTAGAAAAGAATTTTCTAAGAAAATATGGAACCGAAGTGAAGTTAAAAATGTGTGTTTTTTTTTGTTTTACTATTAAAGTTATTTTTAGATTACGCATTTTCTGCTTTGATGTTTATATTTAAATAGGATTCGTTTTACGTTGTTTTGTAACTTATTCTAATTCATCTATAAGACTTTATATTTGAATAGATCCCAAATTTAAACTGCAATTTGTCGGTACTTTGAACTGATTTTCAAGCGGTGAACCCAAGCAAAAAGAACTGATTTCAAGTTGCACTTCTCTTTATAAATATGTTTATTTCAGTATCTGTGTTAGTAATCATTCTGCTAAAGTGTTGTGATGTTTAATTTAAGTTCAATGCTGCGCATTAATTCCGTTCTTGGATTCCAAAGCCGGGCTCACAGTGAGATGGGAGAAAAATTGTACTAATCGATTCGTGGGATCCGTCTCGGGTCTCGGGTCGGCTTTAAAGGCGTTTTCCTGCCAAGCCAGGCTCAAGAATGGGGAGTAGCATTAGTAGTGGATCAATGGGACGTCTTGCGATAGCCGGTGTGCCCTGCTAACAACCGCCCACGGCTCTGCAGAACTTTCTTTTCGGAACGACATTTCTTGAAGAGGTACACCTTATGGAATTACCATTCAGTCTGACTGAAATATCGGGCGATTTCTCTTCGCAGTTTATTGGGCGGAATGCAAGAAGCGAACCAGTGGACTTGTTCAATCAATGCATGAATTCTGTGTTATTCAGGTTCAGTGATTGCATTCGAAAAAGGTTGGACTTGAGCAGAAACGTTGGTACTGTTATTCGAAGACCAAAGTACCAATACTGCTACTACAGTTCACATTACTATAACCTTATCGTAGTAATTTATTATATAACAGCGGATAACACGTTAATTCCTCATTTAAATTTACTCTTAGTTGTTCGTCTTTGAAAAGAAAACACATAAGCCAATTTGGAATTTTCATTTTTAAAAATCAACTTCATCTACAAGAACGTTTCTATTCGCATGCATAGACATGAAGATCTCACTGAAAGGAACACAGAGAATCATAGAATACTGAATTAGACCTTACATTTTTTCATACTACTTGATTTTTTTTTTCATTTATTTATAATTTAATGCAGTTAAGATGGAGAATACAATGATGCGTTTTTCAAGAAATAAAAAAAAAAGTTCCAACACATCTTGCTATATTCACAGTAATAACTATCAGGAAACCTAGTAAATAAATAAATAAATAAAATCAAAAGGTTTTAAACAAGTGTTGATTGTAATTCTAAACCATTAACTGGATAGAATCATTATATATTATCATTATGTTAGGATCACAATTGGATCATTTTGTCAGTGTTTCACTCTAATTGGTACTCATCACTATTAAGGACTCATAATTACATCCGGAATATCATCTTTATTTCTTTATTTACTTTTTCTGTGTCCTTGTCTTTTATTCTTTATTTTTTTATTTTATTTTTAAGTCCACTAAGCTGTTAAAAATTGGATAATCACAGCTGATGATCAGCCTTCTTAGTTATTATGATTTCACAATAGCAAGAATTTTTAGCGAATGAAAATACGCTGAAGTTCTGCCTAGTTTTTCTTCATTGTAAACAAAAATGTATGACGTAGTTGTAAATATTTGAAATGTAGTTTCAGGTTGTAATTGTTTTTAAAGTAGCTGTTCGTAAAATATTTTGTGGATGACTGTGACTGGAAAACTTGCTTTTAGCCTATTAAAGAAAAGCAAAACAACGTGTTTTTTACTTATTTTCCAAAAGCATTTCAGTATTTCATTGCTGTATTTTTATATTTTTTGAGTCTAAATAGTTCAGAATTACCTTCAAGCCAAATATTTCTTTACTCTTAATAATATAAATTCGTTTCTTCTTGTGTGGGAGGGAAGGGGTGTTCGTTATTAAGGGGCTTTTCATTTTTGTTTTATTGCTTCTGAAGGTTGGAGAAAACCAGACACGTTATTTCGGATACTGCTTTTTGGCGGGAGTCATCTTTAATCCGTTTCTCTCGCTTCTTCATCACTTATTTCTTTACCTTTTTTTCCCCCTCCTTCACACAATCCTCTTCGTCTTCTTTAAAGTCCGTAATTCAGATATATTTGGAAAGAGTCCCTTTTTTTTTTGCTGCTACCTCTTCCTTTGATATCTCCCCGAGCAGAGTCTTCAAAGAACTTCTCAAAATAACGTTGATTCCTTTTAAACTAAAACTTTCATTTTTATCAGTGAAGAGAATGACTTATTGGTTTTTTGAATATTTAAACAGTCCTGTGATGTTAGCAATAAATATAAAAGCAAATCCGAAATTATCGTTGAAAACATTTCACTTTAAATGTATTCTTATTGTTAAATGCCCTTGCATTATCTAATGTATATTTCATAAAGTTTATTTTAATCATTCTGTATTATTTTTCGTTACGATGCACTTACGTCCAAATAATTTCGATAAGATAATGTTTGATTCGAAATTAAAACTATGGCTGGTTTTATTTATTAAAAGAAGATTTTTTATAGTTTAATAAATAAATAATCTCAATTCTATAGGTAAAGTAAGTTTTACCTGTATATGTGTGCTAATGTTAATTACCATTGTATACCTTCAACACACGAACTTAAGGATTTTTTTTTTTTTTTTTTTTTTGAGATTTTTACCTAATAGGGGTCTATAAATTTGTTATATAGTAAAACATAAATTTAGCTGAGTAACTGAGCAACAGTTAGTTATTTCTAAAGAAAACATCTTAATTTTTAACTTTACTAAAATGAAAAATACATTACTTAAAACTATAATATCTCGCCATCTTGACTCACTTATAACTTACTCGACATTAATATGAAAGACGACTGCAGCGCCATTGCGGCCATTATTTTAGTTAAGTATGTGTGTGGTTCGTTGATTTTCCTTAGTCTTGCTTTTAGAAACTTCGAGTATTTTTATAATATAGAGGCAAAATACTCGATATAAAGATTTCTCGGTTTTCTCATTTTTTTACTATGAATAAACAATTAATTGCTTATGGTGTACTAAAATAGATATATCTGCGCCTTTTGTGGAAATCAGATCTGTTGCTTTTTGAAAAACTTAGCATTTAAAAATTAGCATTTAGCATTTTAAATCGTTAAGATACAAGTTTTTTGTTACATTTTTAGAAACAAAAGGTTTCTTAACAATCTCGCATTGTTCCACTTGAAAGTTTTTAATCCAATAAGAATTTATTACAAGAAGAGAAGTTGAAATTCATGGAAAGAAGCATCGCTTCAACAAGATAGGGATGTTGTGGAATAAGATCTCACTCAACGTGGCAGATTTACTGCAGGTTTCGTTTAACGTTGCTTCACTTTACGAATATTTTCCAACATATCTGGAAAAGTCTTAAGAAGTAACACTACATCGAAAGTAACTCAAAATGTTACTCAGAATTGAATATAACACTGTTATTTTTGTTGATCCAGCCAGTCAGTCAGTCACCGGAAGTGAAGCAACGCAGTCAGAAAAAGTCGTTTTGAAAAAATTAAATAAATACTACATCCCCATGCTAAAGAAAACTGTGAAAAAAAGATCCTTAACCAAACCCCGAACTTTGGCTAGAGATTTGAAATTAATCATTTCGTCACAAGAAAATTCCAGGGGACATTTATTATTTAACATATTGAATTAAATTGCTGTCTATTGGTTTACATTGCCTAAAGTATTACAAATAATGAATATTTTATGTAGTTAAAGAGGCCGTGGAAGGTGTTTTTGTAGGATTGAAAGACAGTCAAGAAATAATATTTTCAGTTGTATAGTAAGATGCTTAACTTCCTTTTGTCGTTCTATCCGTACGTATTAAAATTTTCATGAAATTTGGTAGGAATCATGATCAGTAAATAAAACAGTAGAACCCCCATAATTCGTCACCTTTGGGACTGGGTATGGCCAGAACGCAAAAAAGGTCGGATTATCAGAAAATACAGAAAAATACGGATTTACAGTAAAATATACGGATTTACTGCGTTGTCAAGCAGTTCAAGATTAGGCTTTTTCAATGTTTTTCGATTCTTAAGAGCGTTTTCACCATCTACCGTCACTGTATATGCAAATAAGCAACACAATGGCGTGACGAGTCGGGGACAAGTTCGGCGGGCTGGAGCACGGTCGGATCAACCTGAGTGGCGGACCAGCCGAGGGCGGACGAGAGGGGTTCTACTGTACCTGGTTTCACGGAACGACTTACAACTGAGTTCTTCGAATTTTCTCGCTTCTTATCTCCGGGTGACCACTTGGGGGTTAAGTAATCCCGAATGAAGGTCATCCATAAGTCGGTTTGTTGTCCTTGTTCTGACAACTAGATAGTAACGAAAAAAGTCGTTTTGAATATGGCAGCCATCGCGCCTCAGCGAAAACAAAATGGCGAAATATTAATTTTGAACGAAATTTCGCGAGTAACATTGAAAAGTTGAGACGGATGAATCATAACATAAAAAGAATATAAAAAATAACTTTCATTGTTTGAGATTGCTGAGAAACAATAACTTTGCTTTTGGCGCCATTTTTGTTTAGCACAATCCCAGAATGCATTGCAAAAAAACTGGTTCGCCTCTCTCCCGTGAAATCGCTCAAGGTACGACAACTCGTTCACAAACATACGTCACAG
>JAFIDM010005346.1:47163132-47189318 GCA_023159025.1 Thereuonema tuberculata | reverse complement strand
TTTTCCTCTTTTCTTATTATTTGGAATTCCTCGAATCTAGTAACGCAAGCAATTTCTCTTCCATATCCTTTACCTTTGTTTTAGTTAATCATCTCTTATCAGATCTTCCTCTTCTTTCTTTAATTCGTGTTTGGAGTCCGAGTTGCCTTAGTTTCTGGAATGTGTTCTGCAGTCATCATCTTTTCTTATTGTCTCTTCCACATCTAATATATGTTAGAATGTTTGGTCTATCGATTGCTCCAGATGTTTCACAATATAAGGATAGTCTGTGCCTTGAAACCTAGATTCCTTGTTGTAGGACCCGAGTCAAATGTTAATAAAAAACAAGAAGTTTGAATGAATTTGAACCTTGTAATTTCTTTCTAGTGGGCCTGGTAGCCGAGTGGGTAAGGGCGCTTAGCTGCGGGTTGGAGGTGACGGGTTCGATTCCCAGCCTCGGCGGAGGGCGGGAATTTTTCCACGCTCCATTCTCCCCCAAACGGGTGCTAGGGCCTACCCAGCCCTCCGTAGAATGGGTACCGGGTTTCTTTCCCGGGAGTTAAAGGCGGGCGGGCGTCGGGCTAACCTCCCGACCTCAACCTTGTCCCGTTGGTCATGCAACGCCGGGAGCCTTACCTCCCGCGAGCCCTTGGGCCTGCATAGGCCTGTTGTTGCGACTTTTTTTTTAATTTCTTCCTTATAATTTCTTCTTAAGCCGTACAGGCACAGTCTTGTGGTCAAGGCTGATGTGTCTGAATCTGAGTTCGAATCCCGGAACGGACATGGACGTTTCCTTCCTTCCCTGTGCTTATCTGCTGCTTCTTGTCTTTCTTTTCAAGTTCGAAGCCATAGCATAATGGCTTCCCGAGGAAGGCAACGAAAAATCACCTCAGTATGTGTTCCAAGAAATATTACAAATAATTCAAATAATTAAAGCTGATTTAATTCTTTTTTTTTTAATAAAATACGTAAGTTGTATTGTTTGTATTCAAGAGATATTCGAATTTGAAAATAAATTGTAACCTAAGGAAAGTAGGTTTTTAAGTTCTTCGAAGTCTTGTAGTAGTTGTTTGTCTTGAGAAGTTTTGCAATCCAGCTATACTCAGCATTAGTACAGTTTAAATTCCGCCAGGTGTCGCGTCCTCAAAAGTTAACTTCCAATAGCACGGAAGGCATCTTGGATTGGTAAAATGCTATTTCCTTTCACGGAGATTTGGGTTTCCAAATACATTTAAAGGCCTTACAGCTGAATTTATTCCACTTCGGGCTAAATTAAAGTGTTTTTTTTTATCATTTCGTAATTTCTGAGGGCGCCATCTTTTCGGTTTTCCTGTTGACGACTGCTACGAGCCAGGGTTATTAAGCAACTTTTGCCGAAATTATATTAGGCCATTTGTAGTGAACGACGTAGGAGTACTTCGCCTTTATTCGATGCCTCCAATTTGGCGATCCGAATCATGACTGCTACTGCGTGGGATTCAGGCGCTGCACCGCTTGAACTTGGAAATATCACGGCAATTTCTGGTGAGAATGATTCACATTTGAGGCAAGAGGTAATTTTCTGGGAAATTTGATGGAGGAGATGAGAGAATCGTCACTGTCAGCAACGGATGCCTTGTGGAGGCCTCAATTTATTTTTTCGAAGAAGGAAAGAGGAAAAAAAAAAAAAGACTCGTCCTTTTAGCTCTAATAAAACCTCAAAATAATGATCGCCGCCAGAAGCAAAGATGCGGAGAAACGTCTTAACTGTTGATTCCAGTTAGAAACGAAACAGAAATTGTGATTCTTTGGTATTTATTGTGAAATGTTCCATAAAAATCACGTGTACCATGTCGATGATAAAGTGAAGCTGAAATTCGTTTGCGCATGCGTGGCTTTTCAAGACGGTGAAAACAAATTCGGGTGAAAAGTTTGAATATTAAACTAAAGTATTTAACTAAAGTGATTCAGGGCTCGTTAGCTCAGATGGTAAGGCACTTGTCTGGGAGCTAGAGAAGAAAGATCTGACTGTCCTAGAGTTCCCTGCCAACTGGTCCAGGGTTCACCTGACCCTCTGTCAAATTGATAACAGAATAAGTAAGGTAGCTGCGAACATCGGACTAGCTATCCAACCTTAACTTTGTCTCCTTCAGCTACTGATCGTAGTAGCGTACCTTCTCGCTGCCTACCTCGAACGAGGATACGGGCGTAATGTTTGATGATAAAATTAAATCCTATGAGATTATCTCTCAAATCATATTTTTCATTTTGTTTTTCATGTTTTTACAGTATACGAAGATACAATGATACAAATTTCTTTAAGGTTTATTGAGATTGTGAAAACTTCCTTTTGAGTTGGTAAATAAACATGAAACATGATTAAAAAGGGCCCTAATACTGTCCGTTTCGAAATGCGAGAATCACAACAACATAGACGATTCTACCCCGCAAAGGGGTGATACGCTGAGATGGGCACTTTCGTAAGGCCTGTGTTTTTTTTGGTACCTGTTATTTTTGCAATAGTATTTATTCTTTCCATAATTCTTTTCCGAAAAGCACAAATAGAACCCAGCTACTACTAAACTAACACTATAAAAAGTAAACATCCCATCTTCCTCGCCCCTATTTGGAAGAAATCGAAGGAGACCTGACGCATGCGCAAAAGCGTTGAAGGCTCTCGTAAACCAAAACGAACAGTATATTGTAGATATATTGCGTCCATAACACATTGTGAATGACAAGCTGGAATTTTATAGAAAAATGCCAGGTTATGAAGACAATATAATATTAAGACATTGCTTTTTATAGGAGGGGGTTTATTATTGTGTTACAATGAGAAGTGCTTGTAACAAGACTACAGTTGAATTCAGGGATTCTGTGGCTGGAATTTTAATCACAATCACGTAAACATACACTATAACTTTTATTTCATCTAATAGAAATGTTTTTACCAGATATCCGATGTTATATTTTTAATCCATAAATTTCCGCTTAAAATTTAGTGAACACCCAACCGGATTTTCACCAGGTATCCAAATCTGTTGCAGAACGTTTGAATCTATTTAGAATCGAATCCAAATTCTTATTTCTTCATTTGATGGAGTTTTCTTTCGTTTTCCACGATTTAATTTTCAAAACGAATCGACAGTTTTCAGCCATTGCATTAAAATTGCATTGCATTAAAAATTAAAATTTTTCTATGCCGGTTTGTTTATTCTTTAAGTATTGCTTTTATTTTAGAAGATTAACGTTAATTAATACAATTATATTAATGCAGTGTATATATAGGTAGTGCATCGGAGTGATATAGTTGATATACTATATTTGTGCAGTGTGTGACTACATTTTTATAACCACCATTTTAAAGCAAGAATTGCGTTTTCACTAAGATTTTAATCTCATTGTATAGGCCTAAATCGTAGCCTAAATTTCAATGTATCTCGCAATGTAAATGTAAGGAAAGTCCGAGATGTCTTTTAAAAACACTGACACATTAATTATGGTGTTTTCTTATTTTATTCATTAAGGAAATTATTTATCGTTCTTATCTGTTCTGTGGTTGTTAACACTCACTGCATAAGAATAACAGGAACCAGGTGTCGACCCATTATTCTTAAGAATTAAGGAAATGAACGCATTTATATGTCGCATTTAATTTATAAGTTACTTCTAATATCATAAAAAAATATTTTCTCAATGTTTATATTTATGGGTATCTATCAATTTTCGTGAGCAACTGTAAAAATGAAGTTTTGAATGTGTTAAGTTCTATAGAAATGTCTCAGTTCGAAGATGAAACTCGAAGTTGAATCAATTGCCATAATAGAGACTTCAGGAAATTAGTATAATGTAACGAGAGACGAGGTTAGGATACGTTTAGGATACCAGTAACGTAGTCTCTGTAGTGGTATAGGTGCTAATATAATAGGGTTTATAATATAATTAGATTTTATTTCCTTCAGATTTTTCCTTGATTGTTTCTTCTCTTGACGGATCCTAGGGCTCACCCAACCTTATATCAATTTATTTTTTTTTCATCATGATAAAAAAATGGGCAAGGATCGAACTGGCATTCCAGTCTTCTTTGTGTCCCGTTCGGCTGGCGATTTCGTTAGTCTCTGCCTCCCAATCCACTGTTGAGGATACATTGATCGAGAATCGTTGGAACTTTTCTAAATTATGGTAATTCTCTACGTGTAGAAATCAAATACCGGTTTTTATTCCTGCAGTAATTACTCTCCTTTTAGTTAAATTAATTTGTCTGTTTATTTTCTCTTACGTTGTTTATTCAGAAGTTTAAACAAAAAAAAAAGTTCTCTCTCTTCTATCTTTTCATCGAAATGTCTCTATTCATCCGTCTTCGGTTTTCATTGTTTCTTCGATGAAAATTTTTAATTAAACTTTTCCGGAGTAGAGGACGGACGGACGGGAGGAAATAAAGAGTCTCCAATCCCCCGCCATCCCTATTTCTTTGCAGGCCTTTTTTTTATCCCGAGCATTAAACATTTCTCTTTGCTTTTGCTTCAAATGCCTGGAATTTTTAATTAATCCATGGATTCCTGGCATATTTTGTTCGGTGATGGGACCTCAACAGCGTAGTAATGGAACATACGGGTTTTCTTTTATAGGATGTCCGTGCAAGCATCAAACTAAAGGAACCCTTTGTTTCGTTATTTCGGAGAATTGGCCTATGAATATAACAGAGAGGAGTATAACAGAACAGAACACAAAAAAGGGCTAAAACACCTTATTGCTTTCCGGTTTTATTGAAACACGTCTTTGTGCTAAGAGATGGATTTAAGCAGTAGTTACTTAATCCTTTCTTAAAAATAAACAAGGTAGAGATAGTGATTAGTAAGCCAATCACAGTGCTTCGCAACGGCTTCTGATGCACCTTTACTTTAGAATAGACTGCGCCAGGGGGGTCTAGAAAATGCTCGCGCGAGTCTGTTTGCGACCCTATGTTATCTTACCCAATTCTATTTACATGAAATAATCGTCATTCTTAACTCAAACCTTGTTAATACACTGAATTCCTAATAATGATTTAAAAAAAAACAAAACTTGAGAAACTGTGAAAAGATTTAAAATGGGGAGAAAAAAATGAAGAATAAGAGTTGCCCATGAGGGGACCGAACCCACGACCTTCGTGTTATTAGCACGACGCTCTAACCAACTGAGCTAACGGGCCGCCTTAAACATTTAACATTCGGGCCACCTACAACTGAGCTAACAGAAGCCGTTGCGAAGCATTCTGGGATATGTGTCCACAGACAGACAAACCGGGGATGTAAGGCGTCTTTCAGAAGCCTAAAAGTATCGAACTTTAAAAAAATAATGAAAAATATTCTTAGAAAAATAACTTGAGACTGTATATTAACTGAATGAAACCTCACTATTCCATTTTAAACATTTTTCTTGTGGTTTATCCGCTTAAAGGTCTGTATGCTCATCACGCTAAAACGGCTGGATTGATTTCGTTGAGATTTGGTACTTACCTAGTGTGGTCTCCACCCTCCCCCATCTTTCAAAATTGACGCTTTTTCCCTCCCTCCCCCGGATATCACAACATTGCTGACTGCCCATTACATGACCGATACCTGAGTCTATTGATAGTATTGAAAACTGTTATTAAAATTACTTATTAAAAACTAAACAGTTTCAAACGCATTCATGTTGAATTGTTTGCACTAAGATTGGTTGAAATACATTAAGATAATTTTTCTTATTTTTACCTCTTCCAATACTTTCGAAATAGACGTTTCATTTTTAGTCATTGTAATTGAAATGAGCAAACAAATCGTTTGACCTTCTCTGGAACATCTTGTTTTCCTTAAGTTGTTGGATTTATACAAAAATTATGGGTTGCTGATAGTGAATAAATGTAGACAAAGCTTAAATCACGTACATTTAAGTCGCTACGATTTGATTTGAGAAATGGTTGTTGAAAATCATCTTAGGCCCAGGTGTGACTACGCAGATGTGGTTAGTGCTGAGGTTGCCTCTTCAGAAAATTCGCGGTAAATGTTTTAGCCATTTAAGAGCCACGAATGATTAATTGTATTTTTGAAACAATGGAATGGCTTTAGAGACTATCTTAACACGTAAATCCTTTATGTAGTTATGCAGTTTTAGAAAACTAAGATTAACTTTTCAGGAGGGATTAAAAAAGGTTTAAACACTAAGAAATCTTTATAAAGCAAGTCTTGAAATCCCAGAGGAAAAAGGGTATTACGAGAAGTTCGTAAAGAACGTAATGACAAAAGGGCGTTTCACATGGATCCGAAAATCGAATGGTCGGATCCACGAATCGGACATATTCTCTTTCACATGGCCACGAAACTCTCTCCGACGTCGTCTATACGACAAGTAACATTCAAATCGTTCGTATAGACTTCGTTTCGTGGCCACGTGAAAGAGAATACGTCCGATTCGTGGATCCGACCGTCCGATTTTCGGATCCATGTGAGACGCCCTTAACAGATAATGAAGACCAATAATAACGCACTCTTTAAACACGAAAAAATTAAACATGTATTGACATGTTTCAAATACCCGTTAAAACGGTATCTGTCATTCTGAAGATAGTTACGGTTTCAGGTCATTTAATTTTTTTAACTTCATCTCTTCTATCTTTTATTTTTTTTATTTTTTGAAAGACTATCGTAGAATAATTGCATCAAAATCAGTGTAAAATTGATTACACTGGCTTCATCTTACCATTAAACTTTAATGAAATTTGAAAGTAGCTTGTTTATAGGCGATAGGAGACTTTTATCTTATTTCTATACTAAAAACCATGTAAAAATGAGGAAAGGTGTTAAATTCGTTCCGGAGCTTTTTTAGGGACTCCGTACACGAAATATAAATGAGAGGGAGCTCATTCTGTTCATCTGTCACCTCCATTCCAAACTACAAGTCGGACAGACATGAGTCATATTGGAGAACCCTTCCGACTTTGTATATCACTTCCTGTTCAAGTCTCGTGATAGTACTTAGGAATGAGAATTCTTAACACGTTACACACATTCTGATTGGGTTTTGTTTTCCTAGTGTTCGTAGCAGTGATCGGTACAGTGTTTAAAACTCTGCGTTGTGACCGCAATAACGCAGGTTTGAATCTTGGTCACAACAGTACTTCTTTATTTTATTTTTATTTATTTATTTTTTTTTTATCTTGTATTGATTTTTTTAGTCTCTTATTTATTTATTTTTTAATTTCATTCTGTATAATTTTTAATCATAATTTGTAAAAAATGAAACATGTACGACTCTCATCTCTTTTTTGTACACTAGAAAATTGTTTATTTATTTTTATTTTATTCTTTCTCACATTTTTACTTAATCTAAATTATTTTCTTTATAGGTAAGACGATAACTATACAATTCTTCAGATAATGGATTAGAATGAAATTAATAAAAATAAGGAATAGTACTGAAGAATTGAAGGTAATGATTTATATATATATAAATATATTAAAATTTTTAAATATAAAAAGTCAATTTTATATTTCATATATTAATCTATAAACCCATAGATTGCAATTCCGGCTTTCAAGTTCTTAATATAACACCTTTTTATTCAGGATGCTAAAATAAATTATTTATACACTAACTTAATAACAAGGATTTATAATTAAGTTTTGTTTATTATTTTATATTTACTTCTGTTTTCTTTAATCTTCATGATCCATTCGAGGAACTTTAATTTCAATTTCCTACTGTGTATGTTAAACAAAATGGCTTGATATAGTATTTTAGCGTTATTAACAAAATAAACTGATATTACGCCTAAATGTATTTTTGTCATCAAGTCATCAGCCTCATCCATCCCATTAACTTTCTTAAATGATGGTGGATCTTCATGAAACTTGGTATGCACATTAGAGGACTAGGTAGGGACTGTGTAACTTTTTATTCTAAATGTATACTGTCGAGAAATTAGCCCGAGAAGACAAAAATCTCCATGAAAAACGGAAAAAATATAGAAATGCACAAATTCGTTTGCTTTCAGGCCTTTGAGCCACCATCGACGGCAATGTGGGACAGCTGTTTCGTCCTTATCAGGACTCATCAGCCAGATTTAGCCTCGATGATCAAGCTCAGAACTCCTGAAAGCCTACGGATCCTTCTTCCGCTCTTGGAAGTGGGACTCGGCAAAAAGCAAACACAATAGAAAAATCGCTATAACTAGTACAACATAATTTCCTTAGCCCGCTAAGTGCTGGGCACAAAAGGCATTTAATAAAAGGATAAGCCAAACGCAAAGGCGAAAAATTAATATGTAAGAAGGTTTAAAGTGCATCAAATGTAACATGAAAAACTGAAATAATATAAATAAAAAAATCTCCATAATTTGAATTGGAATCTAAACAATGGATTTGTATCCTATTTCTGTTAAAGTTAAGTTAAGCTTTCCCATAAACAGGCCAAGCAGGCCCACGGGAGCGCGGTAGATAAGGCTCCCAGCGTTTCGAGACCAACGGGACTAGATTGAGGTCGAGAGGTCAGCCCGACGCCCGTCCGCCTTAACTCTCGGGAAAGAAACCCGGTACCCATTCTACAGAAGGCTGGGTTGTCTTAACTAATGAATATTAATTCTCACCTAACCCAGTGCCTATGGTTTAATCCTATTAAAAACTAATCGGATTTATACAATTCGAGTAAATAAGGAGAACTTAATTCATTTTTTTATTCAGAAAATCAAAATTTATACTATTTGTTAACACTATAATTGGAATATAAAATTTAGGTAATATTTAAATGTTTTTTATCGTTTTTTATCGTTTTTACGACTTTACAAAAAAAATAAAAGAAATTTAAAAAATTAACATTTAGAGGAAATAGGCTTAAAATCCTTTCGAATTTCTATTTTAGAGAATACCTTAGTTTTCAACTGTGACATTGTCTATCAGCTGTAAATCGATTGACTGCGCAATGGATACTGTTTTCGTTTGGTAATACGTGAATTAGTGATTTTTAACTAAAAATCCGTCTAATGTGTCATTAAAATCTATTTGTAATTAGTTGGAAAAGTTAAAATTTTATTTTAAAATGTACAGTTTTTACTACGTAATCTGTTTTATAAAGAAAAACCTCTGCTTTAGATTAGCTAAAACCAAGATCGTGGATTGTCCATACTTGAGTAAGTCTTGTTTTACTTTGCTAAAAACAGATCGATTTCTTCAAACCAGTTGCATTGAAACAGCTCTACTAAATCAGCATACAGTAATAATTGACTCTTTGGACGTTCTTTCTAAATGTAGATATCAGGCTAGATAACGTTGATAGTAAAGGTGATTTGTCAATTCAAAATGAAACCCATTGAAATGATATTCAAAAAGTTAGAAGCGCACACATCGATTAAATAGGGGTGGTATGAAAAACGTAGACAAGTTGAATTTTTAGATCACATGCGGTCTAAAGTTGCTAAAATTGGTTATAGGCTATCATAATTTTGCTTAGAATATACCAGCTTTTTATGTATCTTTTAGTGTTACGTTATAGTGTATTTACAGAAGTAATTTATTATAAAATAGGTTTTTTTACTAATTCAGTTGTATTATTATCGTTGTAGCTTAGGTAATATAGGAGTTGTATAGGTATTGGAGGAGGATCATGGATTTTTTTTTATTCCTTTGATTATTTCTCCTCCAGATAGGTACTATGTTAGGAACGTTCGGATGATGATCGCAGGAGCCTTTACTTCCTTGCTACCACTCCCCATTTGAGAAATGGGTGTGATGCTTTTAACCTTTAAGCAGATATTTTATTTAACTTGTAAGCTTAATCGGTAGATTATAGCTTCAATGGTGATGACGTCAGCAAGTGCAATAGTAGGTTGTTGTTTTTTGTTTTTTAAAAATACAGAGACGTTTAATTTAACGATAGTAGAAATAACTAAGACAAGCATTTACGCTGACACTTAAAATATATTTATTTCGCGTAAATTGACTGATGTTAAATGTTGTAATGCAGAATATTTTTATACGATAAAATGTTTTAATAAAGGAAAGACAATTTGTTTCTTCAGAAAAAACGATGAAAGCCTTTTTTTTCTACTTTTGTTTTACTTATATAAACTTTACTTAGAATCTCTGTTATTCCAAACATATGCCACTGGCTATTTCTCCTAATTCAGTCCACTTAGAGCTCTAAAACATGGCATACAATCTAGAGATACACTAATGTCTATTAAAATTCAAGATCAAGTCACTGATTACCGTACAACTGAAGTTAATTAATCTCAAAGATTTATAGAGATTATTTTTTTTAAATATCCTAAAAAGTATTTCAATACCTTTACTTACTAGAAATCAGCTTGGGATTCCATAACCTCAGAATTACAGAAAATATTTCAAAAAGTTTTTTTTTTTTTTTTATAAGAAATTCACCTTATGAAAAAACTCTACCCTAATGAGTTTTTGTTTTTGCTTATTTTTACCTTGGGTAAAAGGCTGTTAAATGTTAGTCTTTATATTTATAATTGTATAGTTTCCTTAAGTTTTTTTTACAGGTTTTCGCGAGTCAGCCAACAGTTTAAGAAACACTGGTGTACACTGATCTTTTGAGTCTTTCTGTTGCTTTTCGTGCGGATATACGGAAGTTGGTGCGCCAACGAGCTGTGATTTAATTTTCCTTTTATTTTTCCCACTCTTTGATTTATTGTTTCGATGTTAAATTGACAGTTTTGATGAGGCCTATGCAAATGGAGCTTCTTCGATGACCCTCGACCTTTGATCACTTGTAGTTCTTTTTTTTTTTTAGTCGTGATCGATAGTCGATATGAATGTTGGCCGCCATTGGCCGTGTGCCCAGTCAGGAAGTGAGATGGCGATTTATGCCATCCTGTTGTCACGGCCTTCGTCACCCGCTGGGAACGGAGAGCAAATCCGAACACGACTCGCCTTTTTGGCCAATTGGTTTTGAACATCTCCCTTCTACCTTGACACTGGCAAAGCCCCAACCTTTCTGTAACTCGTGTAGAAGTTTCTCAGGAGTTTATGTAAATCAAAAGAGGTATTTCTAGTTTCTATTAATTTAATTTCCGATTTGAGATATCTGGAGAAAATAATCTTTTTGTTGACCCCCATAATGTAGGATCTAGTTGACTCATTTCATTTTTTATTTTATTGCTGTAATTTATTTTATAAATTTACTTAAAAAAAAAGTTTTAATATATCTAGTATTATAAAATTCTTGATTTTTTTATAATGATCATTTATTATAATCCTTATAGATAACACACACAGACACACAAAAGAAATCAGTATTTCTAGTGTTATATAATTCTTGAAAAAAAATTGTAATGATATAATATATCACAATCCTTAGATAATACACAAGCACACACACATAGAAAAAAATATTATTTCTAATGTTACATAATTCTTGATTTTTTTTAAAAATAATCACATATATCACAATCTTTAGATTACACACACACACAAATTAGTATTTTTCTGGTGTTACATAATTCTGGAATTTTTATTTTATTTTTTATAATAATCATATATCGTAATCCTTACATAACACACACACACACACACACACACACAAAATAACTAATTTTAGAAGTATTTTTATGCATATAAATTAAAACGAAAAATCTTTGTTATTTTTTAAAAATCTTAAAAAAAATGTCTTTATTCTTAAAATCATTCCAGTAGATATGGAATAGTTTATTTATAAATAGATTGTAAATTATATGAATAATTACAATTGAAATTATTAAACATACAAATAATGTGTAAGTTTAAACAAACCTATCCTCCTCGGCTTAATTTTGTCCTCCAAAAAAAAAAAAAAAAAATCCTCACACCCGTAGAGTTGTATCTTGTGTCTAGATTAACAACCACTGTTATAAACAATGAGACTATACCTTAAATACAAAAATTCAAGCAGGTCAGTGTAATTCTATTAAAGTATAACATTTTTTTGATACTCACATAAAAAAATAACAATGGGTGAGACAAATTATTTACACGTGGCATCCTGAAGTCACTTGTAAATAATTTGATCTCACCCAATGTAATTTATTAATAATTCAAATGCGCAGTTTGAATTTTTATGCTTTAAAAAAAATCCATTGAGGCCTGCGCAGTGCTGGCACATGAATTTTCTTACTAATTTTTTCATTGGTGATGTTTTCATTGTGTATTTTTTCCTTTGAGGCACCACTGCGCTTCCGATGTATCATTCACACAAAAAAATTTTTTTAATTTCATTTATTGTATTTCTTCTTACCACAGCGAAATTAAAAAATAAAAAAAAAAGATAGAACAATTGAGTTATACTTTTTATTTCAGTAAGACTAAAATTGTGGAAAAAAAAAAAAGAAAAAAAATCATTTCTGTTCGATTAAATTTTTTATGAATGAATGTTTTCGAAAATGTGGAATTTTTCAACCAATGAACTGACTTTTCTTGTTTTTTTTTTTAATTAATATAATTATTGAACCGAACTGATGCCGGATTAAACCTAAGGCGGAAAAAGTATCAGGTGATTCCAATTGGGTTTTTTAACTTGATTCAGTTCCAGTGATGCATAAGAAATCAACGAGTCTGCAAATGAAATTTTAATTAAACTTTAATTAAGAGTTTCAAAGAGGAGTTTGTAGATTAAGAAAATGAATGTATCCGTCTTTAGAATTAGATTCTAATCAAACTGAAACTGACATTTCCTTCTCGAAGATTCGAATCATGATTTTTTTGTAAAATGAGTATTTTTACTTGTTCTTCGTTTTAAAATACAGCTGAATACTTATTTCAGTACAAAGCAGGCAGAAAAATTGGAAGTTGATTGGACATCTTCGTTTATCTGTGAAGTAGTAACCAAATAAACTATTTGTGTTGTAGTCCCTATAAGATATTAGTGAAAAGTAGTGCAAGATTATGAGAAAGGTCGATAAGGCCACTCTGCTGATTTTAGCAGATTTATTTTTGTTTTTTTCTAACGCACATACGGAATATTATAAAATCCTAAGTTCAAATTACTCCTGTATCATTAGATATAAGTATAGATTAAAGAAAAATAATCATCTTAGATACTTCAACTGATATTTCGTCTTTAATTTAACATTAAGACTTCTTCAGAGGTTCTTATGATTTCGTGAAGTACAAACCTCTGAAGAGGTCTTAATGTTAAATTAAGACGAAATATCAGTTGAAGTATCTTAAGATGATTTATTTTTTTCTTTAATCTATACTTAAAATCCTAAGTTGTTAGTTTATTAGAAGCTAGTTTATTATAAGCTGCATTACATAACTGATGTACAAGTAATTGTAGTTGGAAAATGATGCTAATGCCGCTCCAACGATACCAACCATGCTAGTGACTTATACCATGTTTGTTTATTAACAATATTTAGATGCATTTTTCATTGACTTAGCTAGGTTTGGATGAATGGTCAGCAATTCCTCCCCCCCCCCTTCCCGTTGAAATCGAACCCCTATTTGGTGCTCAAATAATACAACCCCCCCTCCCAAAAAAAAAACAAAACCAACAACACATAACTAGAAGTTAATGATTGAATTGTTACATGTATGCGCAAATTTTAAGTGACACCTTTGTCAAATAAATAGATGCCAGCAATCCCGCTTTTAGCTAAGTTTATAATAAATCTTTAATTTATCTCTGCCAATCGTAGGACCAAAACACTCACTGAACGATGAAAAGCAGAAGGCGGGAGGCTACATGACGTCATTTACCCAAGCGGCTGCATTGTTAGTTAGAGTAGAAGGTGTTTTATCCAAAAGAATGGACCACTTGAGGTTTACGCCTCTATCGACGTCACGTATGACGTGATCCCACATGCGGCAAGAGCTTGTGGGATAAACAAACATATAACTTTGTGTGAATTACTTAAAAAATCGTCGATTTTTGATATTTCAAGACGGATGGTGGAGTACTGTGCAGATCCTTATTGTAATAATTCTGTAAAAACGCTTGGAATATCCTTCTTTAATATAATATTTCTTCTATATCTAAACAGCTTAAAACAAAGCCCATGGCTTTGTTTATCCCATAAGCCAAGCAGTAGCCTGGTGGGATATTTTGTAACTACGAAGCCCCGCCTATCCTCAAATGATCCATTAAATTATATCCTTCTTTGAAAATATATTGCTGTCGTCTTCTTCAATAGGCGATAATCAACTCTACATCCAATCTGAAAATTTTGGAAGGCTTACAATCGTTGCATCCAAATCAAATCTTTTAGTTCAGCCTCTATATCTACTAGGGTTAAAACGAAGCACATGACTTTGTTTATCCCACAAGCCAAAAAGTAGACTGGTGGGATATTTCGGAACTCAAGTGGTCCATTGGTAAAAGCCACAGTATCGAAAGACTGAGCATTTCCCAGTAATAACATTGACACTAATACGAATTGACAGTTTTAAAAGGAAGATGTAATAAGAAGATGATTCTCGTCATTCGTCGTTTGCTCTTTCCCACAATTATAAGATAAAAATAAACTTATTGGGAAGCATTTTCGAAATCTTTGTTTTTTTGCCACCTGTCCACGAGTGTCGTAGTCAGCTTTTTGTGGCCTCACAAATAAGATATTAGTGTTAACTCAAACACAACTTCAGTTTTACTTCAGAAAATGAATTCGTTTAGTCAGATCAGTACATCCTACAGCGCTGGACGTGAATCTAACAACATTTCATAATCTCGAACTGCATTGTCGGATGATCAGTCCAAAAAAACAACCGGTGCCTTCTTTACGGAGGATTAGGTGGATTCTCGAACCACGTAACTACGTTCTCTAGAACCGTCTGGAATAGAATTCAGCTGAGAAAAATCTGTCCACCACCGGGGAACGAACCCGGCTCCTTCAGCCCTCAGGTTGTTCTGATTTATTGAAACAAAGTAACGTTGAATTTTGAAATTTGAAAGATACTTGACTAGGTAAAAATATATGTTTAATAGCTGTGGAACTCATCTAAGACTAATCCTGATATTTGTTTGGGATTATTAATTTTCCTTAATCCATCGTTTTATAGACCTCCCAACGATTTTTGGGCCTGTACTTGACCAAACATAAAACCTCAGTTATTGGTTGTTTAAAGCTATCTTTCTGTAAACACTCCCGCGTCTCATAAAATATTCAGGTCGCTTTCTTCATTAGGCTTAATTACCTTGCCCTCTTCGAATCTTCTCGAGAATCGTCGGCGAAATAATCCTGTCATTCTGTTTATCTGTCCGGGCTTCGATTGATGGCTGCAGAACGCCGATGTTCATTAACGATGAAATCCCATCCAATCGAAGCCACTCTCTTTAATTGCTCTATTCCGTTCTGTTGTTCAATTAAATTCCTAGGACCAATGGCCTTTAAGTATCTCTATTCTTTATTTTGCTGCAGTTCCTTTCCGTCTTTCATTTTCCGTCTACTTCTCCTCCTTTCTTTCTTTTTTCTTCTCCCTTCTTCATGTCCATTTTCTGGACAGAGAGATCCAAAGTATATATGACCTTAAGCCTCCAAGTTCCATCTTATTTACGCCCCCACCCCCATTCTTTTTCTTATTCCGATTTACTCTCGTGTCCATTGTCCAGCTTTGTCTCCTATTAATTTTTCGCTCAATCGAGAAGACATGTAATGTACGACCATTGTCAGTCACACAACATTAAACCTTCAGGTCATCGCAGCAAAAAGGCAATTACAACACCATCCCCCGCACACAAAGACGTTGTGTTCCACTCTGAGGAGGTCAGCAAGCCTTTCTTTTTTTTTTTATTTTCTTTTGTTAGATTGTATTTTTTCCAGCAGTCCATTCCACATCACATCTATCAGTTGACAATGAAGAATATCCACTGAGTGGGCGGTAAAAGACGATCAGGTTTCTTTTTAAAAAATATAAATGCTTTTTTTTTTTAATAGAAGAGCGATTAAGAAGGATTAATACATTTCTTCTACTCTTCCGCCCTTCACACACACACCCACACAAAAAGCACTTCGTTTTGTTTGGATGAATTAAGAGCTATCCTTTCCACAACAACTTTTCAAACAACTTTAGACTTCTGCTAAGTCTTTCTTAATTATTTGCATTTGAAATTACAAAATAGAATATGAGCCAAACGTTGAATTAGGCTTATTTGAAAGAAATAAATTTCTAGAAACTATATAATCAGGAAAAAACAAGATAGGGATAGCGATTAGTAAACCAATCACAATGCTTCGCAACGACTTCTGATTAATTTATGTTGAATTATTGCTTTAATTTCCTTATTATTATAATTGTGATTGTTGCGAATGCAAAAGGCGCAATTGTTGTGATTGTTGCTGAGCTGTATTATAATGTGATTGTTGTGCTTAATGATAATTTAATGAGATTTTAATGATACTTGCCCACAGACAGACGGACAAAGCAGGATTATAAGCTTCCTATCAGAAGCCTAAAAAACGAAGGTAAATTTAATCAGTGAGGATTTACAGTATAGATTTATTTAAATGTTAATGTCTTACATATTTAAAAAATTCCTTTTTGTTTTCTTCATTATCTATAACCAAAGTAACGTGATAAACTTCAGCATTTATTAAACGCGCTCGAACACAGGACCTTCGAAGTACGAAGTTCCAAAATCAGTCACAAGGTGGAAGCACGTGTTTTGGTCGTAGCATTAGCAGTAAAGGTTTATGAAAAAAAATTAGCTTACAATTAAAGACTGTCTTAATTACAACTAATTTTTCGCACAGCTCACTTTTTAAATAAATTCCGTAGGCAATTTTTTATGGCATTCTTAAAAAATGACTATCGCAAATTGCAGTCTTTTAAATAAAAAAGTAATAAAAGTGTTGGGTTTATATTTTTTTTCTTTCTCTCTTTTTTGACATTTTTAATTGATTGCTGCCTTGACATATCTGAATGTAGCCTTTTTTATTTTTTTCTCCTTTTTTTTTTTCCTCGCTCCATTTAAAATGCCAGATATTTTCAGTTGCTTGACTGTGCTTTATCTGCTGGATTAGCAATTTTTAATAACAGTTTCGGACATTTCACCTTCCAATATTTATAGAATAGAAATCAGCCTATCCGGATTTAATGGGGTCACTCCAATTCACAAAAAAAACCGGATAATCCGGAAATTTAGCATATTTTCTTCCGTTTCTTATGTAAGTAATGCACTATAAGATACATTTACCTCCTGAGAAATCCTAAAAATGCTATATTTTTAGCTTTAATGTACTGAAAAGATAATCAAAAGTAACTTTGAAAACACAGCCACACAAAATATATTTAAAAACACATTTATACATATTAAAAATTTACAAACGTTTTCAAAACGTCCTTCATTTCGTTTTCGAGTAAAAATAAGATGATGATGATGATAATAATAATAATAATAATAATATTAATTACGATAAATAATAAGTTCATTATTATTTTTACTCGAAAACGTGACGCAGGACGTTTTGAAAACGTTTGTAAATTTTTAATAAGTATAAATGTGTTTCTAATTATATTTGTGTGGTAACCGAAATTACTTATTATGAACTTTTTACGCACGTTAAATATTATTTTAATAATTAAGTATATTTAAATATTGTATTTTTTTTTTTTTTAATTTATCTAGTGCGAATTTGAATAATTGAACATCCGAATAATCGGCTTCTACTCTATTTTAGTCCGAAACAGCTATACTTAATTGCCTTACTTTGCACTGCATATCTTTCAAATTCATCTGAATATATATTAAAACATATATTTTTATTTACTTATTTGTTAAAGAGCCCTGCTTTATTTATTTATTCCATCATTATTCAAATCTTCGAAAATATTGAGAGAAAACATAATGAAATGCTTTAATATAATTAAACAGTGATTAATTTATCACAAATGTTTTTGTTACCACATTTCCTGCTGTCCATTTTACGCTTCCTTGTGAATAAACTTTTTGATGGTAAGTTATAAGATTCATCGTATTTTAAAACGTGTCGTAGATGCTCTGAAACTGCGCCGCATTTGGGAGGCGAAGTGATTTCATCTGATTTTTCGATGACACACTAAAACAGACCGAAAACATAAAAAGAAAAGATGCGAAATAAAAAAAAGAAGCCAATTCTTATTGTCTGTTCATGCGGGAATTTTATTTGTTTCTGTTTCCCTTTCCTTAGATTTATAAAAAAGTCTGTTCGTAAACAGCAGGAAATATCTCCGTAGGCGTCGCTGCCATCCCACGAGTGCAGATAGCTTAGGGGGTGCTTGGTACCTAAGCAATTGTGCCCCCTAGGAAACCGGACCCACTGTTGTTTTATGTCCTTCCGGTATCTACTTTTCTCCGGTAGATAAAAGAAAGTCGTTCTCCGGCCAGAAAAAGACAAGATTTTTATTTTTCCTTTTTCTTTATTTTTTTTTTAACACTTTTTAGATCGAGTTTTCAGAAAAGCAATAATAGTAATAAAGAATTAAAAGAAGAAATGTTATGGAAGTTTGTGGATTAAGAAATTTAATCAATATTAAAGAATACTTGAGTAATAGAAATTGTTATGAATTATTTGTTCAGATGTCAGTTTGTATATTTAGGTCATTGTTAATTCGAGTTTGAACAACACGAAGTTCGATTTAGTACGAATTATAAAATAATATGTTGCGAATCAAAATTCAAAACATGGCAAGAGCTATAGTCCGTTCGCTACATCTGTGGAGGCACGTGACGGCTCCATATATGGTGAACGTTAGTTACTCCATGTAGTTCCGTTTACTGGTTTTGAAAATGGCGGTTGTTGAAAACAGATCTTTGTTCGTTTGTGACAACAAAATCTTGAAAAGTCAGTCTTGAGTAATCATTTGGAATGTTTACTGCTATTTCAAGTCGATGTATGCAACGGGAGAAACTCACAACAATATTCCAGAAGCGGCCAAGCAATAGTGAAGAAAGGAAATGATAACGATTGGTTTGCAGTGATCACGTGCCTCCACAGATATAGTGAACGGACTATAATCGATGTTATCAACTAGGATTTTACACTTATCAATGTGTATGACGCAAAAAATTATGGATGCTGACCGTGGTGTCGATTGAAGCAAAGCGTAGAGGTGGATAAATCTCTCAGCAACTACCAGTGTATGTATGGAACATCAACAGAGAGAAGATAGGAACGCGGCAAATATAGTTTAAACAGTAACACCTTTCGTTATTCCATCAGTGTAGGCTTATCTGAAGGAACCACATTTAGTAATTTTTCAATTTTTTTATTTTATTTTATTTTTAATTTGGCTTTTTATAATTACACTCTCAAATACTTTTTTTTATAATAAACTTGAATCAAAATACATTTTTCTTATTTTTTAATTGTTATATAACTTTAATAAACAGATAAAAATATTAACAAAGATAAAAATGCTTGTTGAATCTTTGATACCGGGCATCCAAGACAGCCTGTTTCTGGTTTATCACACTTGAGCTGCAGACACTGGATTAATCCAACTGAGGACGGTTACTAAACCACAAACAGGCTGTCTTGTATTCCCGGTATCAAAAATTCAACAAGCAGCTCAGTGTTGTTAATTAATTGTGTGCATTTTATTCCCTTTGTTATTTTATTAGTACATATGTTAAAATTCCATTATATAAAAAAAATATTGTTTACAAGTTTTCACTGGAAGCATATTTCTGCATATATTATAAAGTGGAATAATGCGACCATCTCGGCATTCATTATTCGTACTGATCGAGACCCTCTGTATTATAGACGCTTAAATACTTTATATAGAAACAAATCATAATTTTCGTTACAAAATGAAAATCATTGAGATCAATTATTGGGAATTCTCGACACGGTATTTAATTTAATGATATAAATGTAAGTCTAAGTTTAGAAAAGATTATTTCATGTATCTTCTTTTTTGTTAATTTCAATATTTAACATTAAAAAATTCTAGAAACCATTTAAAAAGCCAACTTTGTCTGAAGTCTACAGCTGTCGGCTGAGGCATTAGCATTGTTCTCACTAGAGGGCTATGGCTGACGGCAACCTAAGGACAAGAATATTAGGCCTAAGCAGTTCGCACTAAAAAAAAAAAAAAAGAAAGAAAGAACAAAAACTTAACATATCAAAAAAAAAAAAAATAATATTTCCTCTAAAAATGCAGTTAAAGCAATAATCTTCAGGCTTCAAAATTCATTGAAAATTTTGGCATCAGATTTTCCCAAATTGTAACGTGGAATCACAAGAAACTCCTTAATTGAAAATGAAACTGCAAATTAACTTTCATTTTTTTTTTTAATTATAAATCTTATTTTTTTACATTAGCATGTCCTTCATGTATTGATATTTCTACTTTACCGTTCAAATATTCCGCCCTAAGAACAAGAATCCAATTGATATGAAGGTAACGTAGTAAAAAGGTCATTGTAGTGCTCCCAGTGTTAGGTCAAATTTGAGCACCAGATGGCGTCGTGGTAGAATTAGAATCGATTGTATAGTCCATTGTTGAATGCAGGAAAGTTTACATTTAGGGGTATTTGGTTGAAAAAAAAAATATGATTTAGATTCATGTTTACTTAAATATTCACTATTTTTTTTCAATTCTTATTTATGATTAAATATCAGTTATATTGATACGATTTGTAATATTTATTGCTGTTATTTATTGTTTGCTGATGATGTGAAAACGCGCGACACGGCAAACAAACCACACCGATGCTAATCCTATCGCCTTAGCAGCAGATACTTTCACCTTCGAAAGGGAGTAATATCCTCTTCTCCAATTTTTTCTTCTCTAAGTATGGTTTAACATTAATAATAACTTCTCTCGTTTGAATTCTTTAAGCTTTCCCTTGTCCTGTTTTGGCGCCGTGATGGAAACCGGAAGACGAACAATAGTTCTTGAAATGATTGATTGAGAATAATCAGCATTATTCAAGATCACAGTTGAGGTTATACTGGGAGGACTATAGTCTTGCGTATTCGTATGTTGCGCCATTAACACTGAAATTGCAACATTTTCCGTTTCTCCTTCAGACTTAGGCTAAAGGGCGTTTCACATGGATCCGAAAATCGGATGGTCGGATCCACGAATCGGACGTATTCTCTTTCACATGGCCACGAAACTCTCTCCCACGTCGTCTATACGACATGTAACATTCAAATCGTTCGTATAGACGACGTTTCGTGGCCATGCGAAAGAGAACATGTCCGATTCGTGGATCCGACCATCCGATTTTCGGATCCATGTGAAACGCCCTTAAGACATAAATTTGACGAAAACTGCATTTCTGGGAAAATTATGAATGTCCCTAATAACTGGAACTTCTTTCAGGATTTCATTGTTTGACTTATTTTCCAAAAAACTGAACTCATCAAATTAAGTGTGTGTGTGTGTTTATTCCCCTTTTGAACTGCTGTACAAATCTTCGTGAACCGTGGTACTTTAATGACAAGAGACAACTTAACTTTTATATATATATATATTGGGCTTGTCGCTAATTTTTGAGAAATTAGCGCGGGAAGGTGTCAAAAGTTCCCGCAGAAAAAAAAAATTCGAACAAAAAACAATAGATTTCTGTGTATTACTTACACAAAGGATCTTCCGCTTTTTAATCATCTTACGACCGGTTTCTCCAAAGAGTCGCATGCTATCCTGGATTAAGTTCATTTGAATCCAATAAGAGTTGGGTGTCGTGAGAGTAGCGCACAAGTAAAATATCGGAGATAAGCACCCACTTCTTGGAGCTGAGGGTGACATGACTTGCTCACTACTCCTACGAAAGAAACATTTTATATTTTCTTAAAGTTTTTAATGAAATTTCTTAAATATTAACAACGTAAAGAATAGAAATAAGGGGAGAAAATAGTTAACTTAGTATGAGCTCTTAGCTGTAGGTTAGGTAAGTTGAGATATCACCTACTCTAGTACGTTTACATTGAAAAAATTTTAAAATTAGCTCACCTCGGTTAAAATTGGAAATTACTGTTATCATAATGCATTGGTGAAAATATATAATAACCAGTAAATATAATAAATTTACTAACAAATGTGCGTTACTCTCACGACCTGATCATCTACGAATTCTATTTGGAGAAATCGGCCATTTATTTCTTAATTTTAATCGTTTTAATCTGCGATTTAAGCAAGTATTGGGGGATTTAATCAATTTTATTCAGAAAAAGCCTACTATTTACGAGGGGCTCAGCTTGACTCAATATGTTTGTATGAATGAATTACAATTATAAATTGTTTCGTTTCCTTTTACCCTTTAGAGGATTGTTTAGATTTTGTTTTTGATTCTTTGTGGTCAAATACCCTGTGAGGTAGAAATTGTGCGTTCCAAGGTTTTTGTATTCCACATTTGATCGCTGTTTTATTTTCTTGAAGGATCATTTTGTCCATCACTAATATTTATATTTAGTTTTTACTACACAACGGACGAGATTTCCGGTTTTCGACTGCACTACTGGAAAAAAATAAAGAATCTGTAAGCTCATTTTTTTTGCAGTGTTTTGGATTACAGTAATAGAGATTCTGAAAGAGAGAAGAATAAATAAAAAGCAATGTTTCTGTTTTTCGTTTGTTAGACATTTTTTCCTTGCAATTCACTGATTCCAGACGGATTGCCGTGTAAATGTCACATAGATCAAGCAGGCTTTGTCGTTCTGGATTACCTGCCATTACAGAGCGCTTAAAGAGGAAAGGGGACAGGTTTCTTTATGCTTTTCAATGAGAAGGGACCTTCATTTTCGTTTGCGACGAACCAGAAAAATCAATTGAATTCTAAATAGAAGAATATCGGAAGAGAAAAAAACATTGGGGCCAGATAAGTTCGGCATCATATCTTAAAGAAAAGTATTTACACCAGAAATTCGATGTCTTTGCGTGACAGGTTATTTTCCTCAAAATGCAAACGGAGGGAAAAAAATTGGAAATCGTCTGTTAATAGTGCTACGCTGTTATCTGAAGCGTGGCAGTGAAGGCCTGTCAATCGCAGTTAGATTCAAGATAGGTGATAAGATTACTGCAGTAATGAATATGGATAATTAAGATGCATTGTTACCGTGATCTAACAGGGAAGAAATAAAAGCTGTTATTGTCATTGTTAATCAGGTAAATGTCACGTAGATCAAGCAGGCTTTGTTGTTCTGAATTACCTGCCATTACATCGTAATCTACATAAGACTATAGATCTAAATGGGATTAAGGGTATCTGGAACCATGAGATCAGCAATGACTCAAAAGAATTAAAAAAGTATTACTACATATAACGTCAAATCTCTCAAAACTTACGCGTAAAGCCGAATGGTCAAAGTGGAAGCCTGTAACGCGGTTGAACCTTGGTTTGAATCCTGGCCTGGGCTTGGAGGTTTTGTTCTCTACTGTGTTCTCTTTCTTTAAACGACTTGTTTTTATTTTTAAGCTTGTTCCTGGTCACAGCATTGCCATAGTAGCTCATGCGCATTTAAAACAAAGAAAGCTCTTAATCCGGACAAGAAACAATGCTTTTAAGATAAGTTTTTGCTATTTTATTTTTCTCATATTCAACTACAATACACTGTTTATTGTTTATGTAGTCTTGATGCATTAAAATATATGTACCATCCATTCCCTAAGAGCGTTAACCAAATTTTGTGGATTAACTCGAATTTTTGATTAATCTTCGATTTTTTTTCCTTAATGGGATAATGGAGAGCTTACCTTAATTATAATGTAGCTCAAGTAATGGAGAAACCGTCTACTGGTTGAGGAGTGGAGTTCGATTCCCGGCGAGGATTGGCGATTTTCCACTGGTTATTTCTTGGCTAGACTGAAGATGCATTTTTTTTTAAATTTACGTATGTATTAATTTTAATAGATGTATGAAGCTTTGTTTCATTTCTCTTATTCTTTCTGTTTATTTCTTCTCTTTCAATCATCCACAGAAGAAAAGCCTTTGTTTATTATCTTTTTCGCCCGTTGTCTCCTTATCGCCATCTTACAGAGTCAATACTTAACCATCACTTCATTGTCACCTGGAGTTTTACTCACAATCTAAGGTAAAAGTTTACAGCACGGTACCAGCCGACATTGGACTATTTTTCAGATTTGTGAGGAGATGGCGGTATTTGCACTGTTTTCAAGATGGCGGATAATATATGAGAAAATGTATGTTGCCATTGAATTACCTGAGGATACTAATTTTAAAAAAAAATTCCAATATAAGCATCCTAGAATTGGTGATACCTCAACTAGCCTAACCTACAGCTAATCGTCACAGATAGAAGTTTGAGTAAAAAGGATGGAAATCTTGTATCGTTGCGCGGAAGTGGTAAAATGGCAGCCGGAAATGTATCCTTGTGACAATGTTGATTGGTGGTACCGTAATCTAAACTTTAACGAAAATAAATCCATATAAAAAATCAGAATCCACATTTAAATTTGTAAGCATTGATTAAGTAAAATTTTTGGTTCTCAAGAACATATACTTTGTACATTTTCTGCATTTTAATGTTTTATTAATTTTTATTAATAATAAAGCTAAAAAGACTATAGCCTAAACGAGTTTTAAAAATATGCACTAAAAATTATTTAAATGCAAAATTGGTTTTCTGTAATTTTGAGGATATTTCATTAGAGCGAGTTGTTTTTTTAACGAATTGATTGATGGTTCCTTATAACAAGATTTTTCTCTATTGTACGTAACTCTTTGTTTTCACAGCGTAAAGAAGAAAAAAGGAAAATAGGGTGGGTTGAATATAGAAGTCAGAATAAAGGAGTTCGAATTATCAGGGGATGGAGGGAGGGTAGATAGTCATTGACACAAGGCATGTGTTCAATTAGTCGGATTACTGCATTGTACTTGAGGAGGGGTGGAGATAAAGACAGCGAGGAGGAGGGGATTCACTACGAATTGTTCAGCTCTTAACGTGTCAACATTAATTGAGGCAGTGCTGGGCCATAGACTTTCTTAATTGACTTAAGCAGTGTCTATTGTTCGCTGCCTTGTGCTTGTAAGTTTAAGATGTTGCTTGGCTCTCATTGTCTTTGCTCGTCTATCGGAGAAACGCTCCTTCGTTTCCGAGGCGTGTCGCCTCCTATTTCGCGACTCCCGAGTACATTTGCAAAAGGAATGCCGTTAAGTTGCTTCATTTCGACACTGACTTTGTCTTTGTTACTTCGGAGGAATCTGCTTCGATTACAATTTTGTGGTGATATGGAAAGTTCGATGTAGAAGAAAAGCTTGGCATCACGTGAACAATCATTCTTTACTATGTCTTCCATGATGAAGAACTCTTCAGAACTTATTTCATTCTAGCCATTATGTTTCTCATCTTTCATTATGTCATTGTATTTATTATCTGAACTAGCAGCAAAGCCTGTCGGGCGACAGGCATAAAAAAAATCTGAAAAATCATTTTATTATCAACTATGAAATATAAAGTAAATGTAATCTAAATACTGTGAACGAAGCTTCTACGGCAAAAATGGTTTTGAGTTTCGAAATCATCGTAATCAACGGAGTAAGTATGCCAAATTTCATTAAAATCGGTGCAGTGGTAACGAAATTATTTGGTTTTGAACGTATGTTTTGTTAGAATTTCAGTTAAAATTTCATGGAAACAACATGAAATGGCAAAATGAACTGAAATTTCATCCAATTTGAGTACCCTTGATTCAATGGTACCATTGAGAACCTTGGATCTATCTTAATAGCTTAATTATATCGGGTTACAGACAGACAGACGAAATTAGCAAATTATATAAGTTGATACTAAGTCATATGCAGTTAGAAGTTGTGACAACATTTCCCCTGGCTCTTTGAGAGATGATCTACTGCGTAATATTCTTGCTGTGAACCCTTTGTGTTCGTTTTTATTTTTGATTGGCTGGTGGTGTCTTTTCATTTCTTGTTACTGCTTTTTGTTGAAATTTGGGCCAATCAAAAAAGGTAATTAACCCTTAAATTGTTAATATTTAAATAAGGCCTTATTTTGATTTGGTTCGGTCTGTAGTTATTCCTATTCCAAGGACATCGAGATAGCAATAAGCCATCGCTGAGATATCGAGAGAAAAAAGATACTTGCAGTTAGTGCAGTGCGTGTCTTCTGGTGAGTCAATCATTTACTCGCGTTTGTTTGTCTTAGAATCTCTTATATAGTTTTCCAGATCTTTCTGTGTCTAACGCACTTCCTCTGTGTTTGGAAAATAATTTTAATTTCCTGTGAAAATAGAAATACAGTCGGACCTCTATTTAACGAAGTCGCTAAATCCCGAAAAAAAAGTTCGTTATATGGAAAATTCCTTAAATAGAGATTC
>JAFIDM010005346.1:47147510-47163122 GCA_023159025.1 Thereuonema tuberculata | reverse complement strand
GACGCATTGAGAGAAGAGCCAGAGAAAAAAAATAATAACTCATTAATTTTAGCCTACTAGATTAAAATTTAAATTTCAATGTTCATTTTTTTAGTCTAATACAAGCGCAGGCCAGACGAGCATTACATGCAGAAGCTCGCTCTCAGCGACAAACTGAAGAGTCGTTAGAGATATTTCTCGACATGAATAAAGAAATTACAAATAATATTTAAACATAGAAAAAACTTCTACTTAAAATACCCTATCTAAACTAAAAGCGGGCGTCAACAATGTAAAATATTTAACATTTAATTTTTATTAAAATATTTAACATTATATAATTTAACATTATACGCTAGTTAAAGAAGAACGTTCAAAGAAAAAAGATCTTTACAAAGCAAAATAATTAAATATAGTTCTTTGAAATATTTACCTCATTTCTTCATGTGAAATCTAAAATAATTGCTTTCATTACTGATACATTCATTATCCGCGATCGCGTATCGGGAGATTCTAATTATTGTTGACAAATATGAAAATTTGAGTCAAGTCATTTCTTTTAAGCAGATAAGTTTTTATTTTAAGGATAACAATTATTTATTTTAAATTGTCTATTTTATTTTTTCTATATATCTAGCAGTCTTATTTAATTGATCCTGATACACACAGTAGTTTCGTAGGCAGTTAATAGATTCGCCACAACTGTGTTAACTCAAGATACCTCACGATTTTATCAGTGCTCATTGAATATATTTTGCGTTAAATGTTGTTTAAACATTTTTTTACTATATTCGACATAGTTTATAAGATGAGTTTTGAACTATTACTACAGTCCTGAAAACTGCATGGTTTTGACGATAGCAGTAGAGAGGAGATATCTTTCCTTCAGCCGTTTGCTATACACTGGGAGGACGAGATTCTGTTGTGCTCTTTCTCCGATGTCGCCTTAAGTTCGCTTCGGCGCAAGCAATGGCTCTTGTTAAGATTCATCTACATTTCTACGGCCTTCCTAAATGGGAGGATTGTTCGTTAGATGGGCATTTTTTTTTCCTGCGAATTTCGTCGGGCGTAGGAGACCATGTCGGTCGGCCGTTTCGCCCGTGTGCGCCCGCACGAAGTGGGCTCACAGACGAGGACCGTCTGTGGTCGATGGAGGCTGCGATAGTGGGCGTATTCGTGTGCAAACTACCTTTTCTCCGCCGCCAAGACACTTCGCCAGTCCCCTAGCCGAGTTGATTTGCCCGTCCTCCAACACGGATATCACAGGCTGCCAAATGCAGATGACTACGAAAGGCCCTGTTAAAAGCTAACTTTACGACATCGTCTCGTCGTGTAGGGGTGGAGGTTTTACTAGCGAGGATAGACTGGAAAGAAGAATACATAAAGGAAGAGGAACTAACTTGCATCCACCGACGCCGTCGTCCGCTCTTTATCCTCTGATTTCAAAAACTTCTCTCGATGTTGGTGATGAAGATGGCCACTTAGGTCCAAACTTTCTCCTTCTTCTTTGCATCTGGGTCTGATGACTGTGGTAAATCGTGCGAACGCCGAGGTCATTCCCTACCTTACCTTCTCCTTAATTACCTCAATGGAAAGATCTTTTATCGGCCACAAGCACTCGGCGCTCCGAGAACCTTCTTTCCGTGTAATGAGTAGCCACCGTAAAACACCACAAGAAGTGGCCTCGAACCTGCAATTGTTAGGCAACATTGAATTGTTTCAGCTTAGTTGGGAAATCAATTAAAGCTCACGCGAAGCGACTCTCACTTTAATTTCAAATTCTGAGGTTCTGAATAATATTTTATTAATGGTCACCACTCCGGTCTTTGTCGGTTTGCAGACGGTTGTTCTACGTAGTAGATTTACTGAAGATAAAGACAACTCTACCATCTAAAACAGTTGAACAGAAAGATTTACCACAAATTAATAATTTAAAACCACTAATGATGCTTCAACAGTGACAACGTTATTCTAAACGTCGTTAAAGCCCTAAACAGAAGAATTTTGTTGTATAATTGCATTATTTCTTCAATTGTAAATTTCATCAAATTGTTATTCCTACAGCTTACAAATTTGGAATTATCATTTACTGTCAATTTAAGTTGTGGTTAAAGTTGACGTCAGGAAAGATGGTTTGCCTAATATGGTCAGAACATGATCGATCTGTTACGCCCGCTCTACCATATCACGTTTGAATGAACATTTGAATTGCTGTCAGTTGTTTTCGATCGTCGACTATCAAAAATTTCTCTCTGTAATTCAGGAAAGAGATGGGTAATAAAAATGTGTGCTTAGTAGCATATATTAAAAACAACTGCAGCGTTTACGTTGCTCTTGAATAGATAACATTCAGAAGCTGAACAATAATTTAATGTTGTTAAACAAATTTATTAGTAGACGTGAATTAGTGTATGTAAGAAATAGAGACAGGACTTCTGAGTGTGATCTCAGCGGTGTGGGTGTTTGGGGATTTTCTTATGCCTCTTTGTGTACATTTGTTTGAATGATCTTCGATTCTAGATTGTATAGAATTTTAGTGAAATGTAGAATTCTGATTATTACAAGAAATAGGTTCATTATAAGGGCATTTCTGTGCCATTTTTAAGTGGAAGCTTGTGTAGTCTTTTAAAAATCTGTCAAACTCCTCTGGTCCTAACAGAGACAAATCATTTAACATTATGTAAAACAAATAAACAATAAAAATTACTAGTTTATTTATAAAATAATAATAGTCTCGCTGTTGAAACACCTGCGGTCATAAAACCTTCAAAATTATGTTTGTGTTTATTTAATTTTTTTGATTTTACATTTTAAGAAGCAGAAATACTTTGAAATATTTTGATTTTTTTCTTCGATTTAATTGAATCGTAAAATCTAAACCTATTGGTCAACACTGCAATCTGACAAGGCATCGTTTCCTTTTGTTCCTGTATGATTCGCATTTGGTATTTTTATTCTATGTTTCTCTCATTTTAATCTTAGAGCTTTTGCTGTTTTAAATTTTATTATATTTCTTATTTTATTCATTTGCCATTGAGTATTTTGTTGCTTTGTTGTATATTCCGGATATTTTCTATTTACTTTTTTTTTTTTTTTTTTTGACTTTATGGTAATGGGTCAAAAAGAAGTTCGTTCGGTTTTTTAGGTATGTTTGCTCTAGTAGCGCTTAGGTGTCTTTAGCGTCATTCAACACCATTTTGTTAGATTGAATTGTGACAGCTGTTATATCAACAGGCATTTAAAACAAAAACTGATCAAAATTGGTGAAATTTGTGTCGCCAATTTAATATTAAGCACGCAAGACCTCATGTTTCTTTGATGACCAGGCAAAAACTGTTATAGTTTGGCTGGGAAGTTCTGATTCATCCATCCGCCGTATTCACCTGACATTGCACCTTCGGATTTCCATTTATTAAGATCTTAAAAAAATTAGTGGGAACAAATGCAATTCCTGGAAGACTCTACAAGCACCTGGGACATTTTTTTGTCCAAAAGGATAAATAGTGTTGGGAAGATGGAATTATGAAGTTGCCTGAAAGATGGCAGAAAGTAGTGGAATAATCCGTTGAAGACGTTGTTTGATAAATTTATTGGTGACAATGAAAAATGTCTTTTATTTTTACTTTAAAATCGAACGAACTTTTTGACAAACCCTATATTTTACGACAACGCTGTAGTAATCATCTTTATATTTCAGTTATAGCTTTTGCCATATTCTCTGACTACATTTTAGCGGTATTTTCCCTTCTGCCCTTGACTTTATCCGTTTGCCAGCTTTTCTCTCTTATTATTGTATATTTGAGGTTTATGGTTATATTTGAATTTATTAGAGAGCTTTTGCCATAACGTCATTTATATACGGGAAACGCAAATGTCACGTGAACGAATACGGTAACCACAATAGCGGGCTGTGTCATGAAGAGAGTTTTTGCCATAACGTGTCAGTGGACACGGTAAGCTAATAAACAAGATGGAAAACATACTTCAGATCGCTGCATTTGAAGGCATGATTTGTTTGAGAATCTTGTGTTACACAATATCCTGAGAGAAAAAAACATTCAGATTCGAGAAGAGGAAAATCCAAGGTTGAGTTTAAATGAAATGAATGATGAGGATTGTCGATTGTATTTCCGTTTAAAAAAAACCGATATACAGCGACTAGCAGATGGCTTAAATTTACCAGCAATAATTGAAAATGAAATGAAACTTCGCGCAAGAGTATCAAGTCGTCATTCTTGTTAAATCTAATTCTCTAAGGTTTATCGGAACTCATGTTTCCTACCGTAAAGCGATACGCTATTCGAGGAAAGTTAACGTATCACGTTAACGGTATTTCCTCTACGGGACAGTGACGCATGCGCAGAATACCAGTCATGTGACTTTAGCGCTACCGTATAAATTAGCGAGCTGGGCAAAAACTCTCTATTAATTTTTTTACATGACGTTTATGGCGCAGCATGGTCATAGTTGCTGTTGCTCCGTTAAACTCTTAAAAATCAATAAATCAAATAAGAGACTTAGCCTAAAGCGCTTTTCATTTGAAACTGTAACATCCCATTATATCACTAAAAGATAATGCCTTCCCATATTTCTGTTTTGGAGAACTTGACCGTCGGATGGACGAACCTAGGAAATATTACTGTTTGGTTTTTACAAGAAAATCTTGTCAGGATATTGACTAGCGAAATGAGCATGCGCACGTGACCATTAAAAGACGTAATTCAAATGCATTCGTGCAACGGTGAAGAGGAGATCATTATTTTCTGAAAGTTTTTTTTTTTTTTTTTTTTTTAATTAGCGGAAGATTGTAAGCGAAAATGAAACCAGCGAAATGGACTCATTTCCACGTTGCTCTAATTCGGTTGTATAACTGACCGTAAAATAACCTCAGAACGCGATATATCTTTGCGTAGAATATTGCAGTAATTAATGCGAGGTAATAAATATTAATTTTTTTTTATGAGGGGTAGGGAAAGGAGTGTTGAATGAGATGATTTGAGTCACCTCATAAAGAGGAATTCAATTAAAAAAAAAAGAAAAAAAAATAACGACCAGCAAAAAAAATGCTATTTTTTGGGGCACTCATCCGTTGCAGATGCCTAAAACTGTGTGTGGGAGGGGGATCTTCCATCATTTCAAAGTAGAATGCTCTTTCAGTTGTATGGTTCCTTGATTACTATGATCATAAAATATTAATCATGCGTTATTGAAGCGTCTACGCAAGTAATTAAAAATGGCGTCATATATGGGATCGTTTAACGACCCTTTGGGGGGAAACAGCAAAGTTCCAGCAAGAGTTTGCCAGTGCATTGCCTTAATTAGCACAAAGTCTACCCTTTCCCTGATTTTTATATTCAAATAACGATTTGGGATCAAGGGAGGGGGTGTAAATTCCCTACAATTCCCATCAGTTTTTTAAAGAGATCTCTTTTTTTTTTATTTGTTTGTCCTAATATATATATATACACATTGATTGTGCACTAACTTTTATAGGTATTCCACGTGTGTTTCGGTCTGATGGGAGAGATGAACAATTCCCCGTGTCCTAATTAGCGTTTTGCGCTTGTCGGCGATGATAAACGATGGTAATTCACCTCGCAATTAACTCGAGTTGATTTGAAATTTGTCGACCTTTTTTTTTCTCTTCCTTTCGTCGTTTTTCTTCCTTTCTTTTATGAAAAGTCTTTTTTTTCGTTTTGTTTTTAAAAGAAGTTATGGCGACTTGAGTTATGACATTTGAAGATATCTGCTGATAAGTATCAGTGGGTCGCACTTGAGTGGATTTAGATTTAACGGAATATTCAAAATGCTAGTTTTACAAAAAGTATTCAATTGAATATAAGGGTTCGAAAAAACTTAGACCTTATTGACCCTAAAATGCTAGTTCTTAAAATTTTATTATTATTATTATTATTATCTCGAAAAAGTTTCAAACCATGGGTTTCCCCAGCTAAGACAATATGGCGGGTCAAGGACCAAAGCACATATTGCCAAGTGTAAAAAAAAAAAAAAAAAAAAATATTATTATTATTATTATTATTATTTATTAAAATCGTGAAAATAACAAAAACAAAGAGCCCACACTTAAATTCAAATTTTAATATTTTAATGCTGTTTGTAGGAGAGTCGTTGAAATGGAAAAACAACGAATCAAGTTCTGGAATTGAACTGAATTACTTTATTGAACGAAAAACATTGGTATTTGTAGTATTTACATAGTGTGATTTGATTGTCTAAGTAATTAAAAATATACAGAATATGATTGGATAAAAACATAACGAACGTAAATTAATTAACTGATTCAACGGCTGCAACGGAAAGAATTTAAAAATAAACAGAACATTAGTAATTAGGAAATGCAAAGGAATAAATAACTGTTAAGTATAAAAAATGAATACAGAGATCTACAAAAATACTGATAAATAAATGATTTCTAAAAATGTTTATATACAGACTGTTACAATATTTTGTTGAACACAAATAGAATACATTTTCCATCAAAAAAGTGATTAAATCCGTATTCCTTAAGTTATCGAAACCGATTAAACCTTTAATCATATCAAATCACGCGCTTATTAATGGATTAGCTAAAAGTATATATTAATGTTCATTCTTTAAGACAGTAAAAAAGGGTATAAGTTTATTGTTGGTTTCAAAGCGTTTCTATGATAAATTTTGGCGCCTTCTGAACAAGGACTCATTTGGATAACATTTCAAAGTAATTAGGAAAAGGGATGAAGGGAACAATCGACACACGCACACATGATGAATCTTACTTTCCGAGGATAATAGGCTAATAAAAAAAGCCTATTTTTTTTTGCAATTATTAAACCGTAATTAAGCATTTAGAGGATTATTCAAATATCATAATGTTACTAATGTCGGTTGTTAGTAGCAGAGCCAGTGATTGTAGCCGTCATAATTAGAAATCCACACTAGGGAGCTAATAACTAAAGTCCTCCCAGTGAAAGAACGACCGTGGCCACCAGATGTCGCAATAGTAGAATTTGAATCGATTGTATATGTCAGTGTTTATGGCAGGAAAGTTTATGGCTTCTGATTGGCGACTCTCAAGCGAGGCAAACCTTTGTCAATAGTTTCCCTCGACGAACTTAAGTCCTGGAATGATTGAGAGATCTTAGGTGCATTTCAAGGTCAAAGTCGTTGTTTCATTTGGCCGATAGTAGGCGACGATCATCTTAATTCACAAGCTTACATAGAAATGCACATTGATAAAGAATAGATATTTTGGCGACGCAGGAAAAATAATTGACTGTATTTTTGCATTTTGTCTGCAAATACTATTTGTTGGAAAAGAAAAAAGTTGATTTCTGAGTGGATACTGTAGTCTTTTGCTGTAAAATTCTAGCCCGAATTCAAAACTGCTGATCGCAATACTTATAAAATAGCTTTGCAATTGTTTTTAAGACAATCCTAAATCTAACAACCACTGATAATCTGAGATCGGATTCATGGAATATCTTTCCCAATAGTATGAGCTCTATTTGTAAGACAAGAACTATTCTAATTGTGTCTTTTGTATCTTTTAAATTAATAATAATAATAATAAATAAAACTTTACGTGCACTGTTCATTACTGTTAAAAAACAAACACAAAACCTATGCACCTGATTAAAAATTTAATACACATTAAAACTTTAAAAAAATTAAAAATTACCTCGAACTAGTTTCCTCTCCAAGAGAAGATTTCATCAGCGATTTTACAAAACAAATACATGCTCTGAAATGTAATCGAGAAATCAAAGGCAGCACATGAATAAATTGAAATTGTCTCTCTTGTTCGATTATAGGGAAGGAGTTGGGAACAGCTGTTTCGTCCTTCATCGGACTCATCAGCCCAACCCCGCCTTCCCCGATAAAAGAACCAAAGAGGCAAGATCTTAAGTGAGGATCACCGTCACACCTGACAGTGACCTCTCAAAAGAAAGAAAGACAAGAAATTAATTGGGGTGCCAACTCAGCACCACTAAAAACCTTTTCCTACGTTCTGTAGGCAAAAAGGAATTAAACTAAGAAAAAGAAATTCCAAATCGGAATACCAAACAAAAGCAAAAGCTAAATCAAATCATTTAACGTGCTGTGAAATTGCTTAAAATCGAGAAATCAAAGGCAGCACAAGAATAAATTGAAATTGCCTCTCTTCGATTATTGTCCCTATAATCGAACAAGAGAGGCAATTTCAATTTATTCACGTGCTGCCTTTGATTTCTCGATTTTAAATAATATTGTTAATTGATAAAAAAAAGAATGTGGGACAGATGTTTCGTTTTTATTAGGACTCATCAGGCAGGTATATCCAGTTCATTTGTAAATTTATTTATTGTAAGCCAATTACATATGATTTGGCTCGTGTCTGTTTTCAAAAACATTCATATTTATAGAGAGAAAAAAAGTTCTCTTCTCACACAAAAGAATTATTCTTAATGTGTCATAGGTCATTGAAAGTGAAAATGAAAAAGGCAAAAACAGTGTTAACTATTAGCAACAATTGAAGTATGTCGTCCTTGTTTTTTTTACTATTGAATTAAAATATAATTAGAGAATATCGAAAAGGTATAATTTGCTAGTGGTTGTTAATTTTTTCTTTTAACTATCATCTAAATCACATTTTATGTTTATCGTGTGTGTTTCTGTTATGTTTTCTTTTGTTATTATAATGTTGTGTCTACAAGTTATCCCAGTTGTTACAAAACCATTCAGTCTTGCAAGATATCAGAGTTTCAGAATCGCTGCTACATAATCGCTGCTAGTTTACAATCGCTACTACAGAAGAGAAGAATGAACCGATTTTAGAATTCTGAACCATAATACTTTCCAGAACTTTCCAGCGGACTCTGAACAATTGTGTCATGTTTGTTACATCTCAGCATCTCCTAGAAATCCAATAAGTCACGTGACAAGGATGACACTTTGGATGTTTGTCTCGAACGACTTGAATTGCCACAATCTCTTTTGACTTGTAAGGCATTGAGTCACTCTTGCAGATGAACGGTATTGAACACGAAACAGCTGTCGCAGAGTGCCATGAAAACTATTTAAAGCATGCCAGTACATCTCAGTTGTCAGTATGCTGTAAACCGTTTGCTATATTTATAAATAAAAAATAAATAGTCCGTTTGTCGAAAACATGTTTTCTTTTTGAAAGTAAATACCTACTTTTTCAGTATTTTTTATTTCCTGTCTTCTCAGAAACATGTAAAATAGAGTAGGGGGTGATTTTTTTTGTTTTAATCTTTTGTAATTTTCCTCGTAATCCTCTTAAAGCTTTTGCTAAGCCACCGGTCTCTTTAACGGGCGCCAAATTCATTTGCGGTCGGACTTAAACGGTTCCACAGAGGGAGGCACTCCTCTCCCAAGATGCATACGCACGTGTCCTTTAACTGCTCCCGTTATCGTTGCACTTTCTGTTCGGCCTCCCACCCTGCAACGCTTTGACCTGCAATTAACGCCCCCGCACAGAGCTGTGCGCGATTGTAATTACTCAACCCTTCCATCTCTCTTGTCTGTTACTTTCAGAGCGCGTTTCCAACGACAGCTGCAGAGCCTTGATTTTTCTCCAATCAAGAAAATACGAATTAAAGAAGAAAACTTCGTCTTATTTCGAAATTTTCGTAATTTAGATTTGTTTTAATTAATTCTTCAAATAAGTTTTGTATTAGTTTGTTTTTAGCATGGACCGTTGCTTCAACATGCATTATTAGCTCATGCACATCTGATATTTCAATAATTAACAAGTATGGTATACTTGTGTGATATTGATGCGTGGTGCATAGTACAAGGGATTAAGGGATTATCTAGCATCGTGGGGATTAAGACTGTTCCTGAAATCGACGTCTCAGCTGATTGGTCCTTAGCACAGAGGGACCTAGAAGAGGTAGATTTTCGGCACTGCGAATCCAAAGAAATTGTATATATACACCTATGTTGTAAATAAAGTTAGTTAGTGAGTAGTTAGTCACTAAAGTCAGTAGTTACCTGTTAATCTCTTTTTGTCCAACGTTATTTTAACAATGCAACAATGTCACATAAGCACCGAAACAGCTATTCGTCAAATTGCCATTCTGAAAGATATTAATTTAAAATGCTTTATTTCTATAAACTCACAAGTTTTCTACAATTCTAATAAGGGACTAGACTTATTCTAGAACTTACAGTAAGTTCTTGAACATTATTTGTAATAACTTCGATGACCAAAACCCTCAGTTCTGCTGCTTACTTGTGCTCTGCAGATGGCCTACTGTCTGCATCTTGCGAAGTCATCTATTTAGGTGATGTAGACATTACAAGAGATAACAACAGCATCATGTATTTCAAGCATAAGCTACAGTAATCTTTGTGGCATGTCCTGGCATTATATGTTGAATTACATGTCTACCATTATTCTAAAATCGAGATATATTGTAAAATCAACCATTCCTCTTATCAGTGATTGCGAACGTTTATACAGTATTTTTTTTTTCTTTGAACACCTTAAACAGAGATTCGTGAAATGAAATCCAATCAAATGTTAGAAGACCAGAAGACCACTCAAGGATGGTGAGCATAGGAGGAAGAGGCTCTTACGATCACCAATCGAACGGGACATATTGAAAGTCGGAGTGGCAGTCCTAACCTCTGTGTAAGAAATCTGGTACCCATTTGACAGAGAGTTGGGTGAACCCTAATGCTTGCCGAACACGTAGCAATATGCGGCAATATTGGTGAACAATATTGGTCTTTTTTATTGGTACCAACCGTTTCCAGCAATAAAAATGAACAATATTGCCCATTTCAGAAATATTGGTATTGTCGGAAAAAAAGCAACAATTTTAGTTGTCGAGAAATATTGCTGGTGAGCGAGCGAATCACATGAACGGATGAAATCACGTGACAATGGTGACATAGAAGGAAGGCGGGACTTTGAAAATCGGAAAATCACTCATTCACTCCGACCATTTTGTTTGAGAAAGAAGGCTTAAAATCAGCAAAATGGGTCGGCCCAAAAAAGGAAATCCAAGCAACAACATGTGGTCAATTGATCAGGAGAGACTTCTCACTGATTTCTACAGAGGGACGGCGTTTAATACTATAGCAATTCTGTACGGAAACACGCTCTCTCTAGCTCTACCTAGTGAGAAACGCCGTAACCAGGCCAATACTCGTAAAGGAAAACCTGAGTGTTCGCGCACCATACCAACTGCCAATATCAATAATGACCAATATTGTCCACCATTATTGCCGCATATTGCTACGTGTTCGGCCAGCATTAGGCCGTCTGGAGTAGAAAAACTGGGGAAAACCACCTACTATCGATTGAGATGAACCCGACTTCTAAAGCCTAGAATTCAATATCTATAAAAAAAAATAATACAGTTTACGTACGTGATACATAGAAACAAAATTCCACCAAAACAAATTTAAATAAAATTAATTTTAAATAGACCATAGTATTTCTGGGACAATGACGTCCCATTCTCATTTCCCGAATTAACGATGTCGCGTTTTAATCGAAATAGCATAGTTTCCTAGGTCCGTCACAGTGAATGGAGCAAATTATTTTCTCTTCCTTCTCAAACCGTTCGCTCTAACGAATTTGTAGCTTAAGCAAATTATCTGCAACGATTTTACTGGACTTGTCAAAAAATACGAGCGTAAAAATAAGAATAATAATACTGCTCTTTTCGAAGAAAGTTTCAGTTACCCAGAGGTTAAACACCATCTATAAAACTAAAATGAAATATCAGATTCATCCATGTATCTTTTTGTTTATTTGGCTGATTATCGCCTCATTTCTCATCAAATTGTGATCGAATCCTTATAATTAGTCATAGTAATAATTAGTAAACATCTTCATTAAAAATATTTCAAAACTTTTCCCGTTTTACGTTTCTGTTATTTTTCTTGTACATTACTGAAAGTTTTGAGGTTTATATCCTTCGTTTCCCAATGGAGTTTTATTTCACAATTTTGAAAAGCGTATTTGCTTTTGCCCAGAAGCTTTCTTTTCCGTCTGAATGCGTCTGATCCTAATGGAAAGGACTGTAATTAGTTTCTGTTAGTTCTGTGCGTCTTGAATTATTAAGTAAACTACGATCCATCATCATGGCATTGCTGTTAGTCGACATAGGTTTAGGAAAACCACTCAATTGGCATTTCGTAAACAGTTGGATCAATGTCATTTAAGAGCTAATTTACATAATACGTTCTACAATAAGCAGTTCTGAAAATAACACAATTGCCGAAACTTTTAATTAATTCCATAACTTATATATAACTTTAATTTCTAACTATTTATAAATTACAAAGTTTTAATTAACATTCCTTCTCTTTTAGGTAAGTTCTTCCATAACGATTAGTATGTCTTGAAGATGATGAAGTAAGAAAGTCGTTTCACATAAGAGGTTGGAAATTCTTCATTATTATTATAAAAAAAAATTAAATTATAACTTATTTATAATAATGAATATATGGAGTAAGGTAGACCATTCTTACATACTTAACGGTGTTAAACAGTTTAAGTTTTTGTAGACCCTTGTTAGATAGCTAACATTTACATTGATTCATGCTTTCTTTATATTAGATCAGTGTTTTTTAAATAGTGGGTCGTGACCCACAGAGGAATCATATGCAGGCTTGACAAAAAACCCAAAAAAAAAACAAACAAACTTTTTATTCACAATTTTATTATACACAACATACATACACACACATTTATGTATTGTTGAATATGTTAAATATGTGAAAATTATAAAAGCGCCAATAATGGAGACATATGAAAAGGGTTTGATAAAAAGATTGAAAAAAATTATATATTAAATCGTCATAGAAATGGAATTATACATATCATCAATCATTACTCAGTATTATGGTAACCTAATAGAAAGAAAGTATGGGTCAGTATTGTGTAAGTCATGCAAGAACAGCGTTTAAAATTGTATGCGGAAAGCAAACATTATAAGTTAGTCCTTTGTTGTCCAAATATATAAACTTCTGTTTTCATTTAAAGCTTGAACATATTTTTTTTATTAAATAATTTAACACAACCCAATTGTAAAGATAGTTTTTTAAGTGGAAGTCTACACAGAATTTTCAGTATTTATTTCATCTAAAACAAATTCTGTTTCTGCTTATATCCATTTTATTGATAAAGCCTTGTCAACAAATATTATGTTTGAATACTGTTGAAACATTGCAATCTTAAGTGGAAAATCTGCCTACACCGTAAGAAAATGTTTTAAACAAGGTAGAAGATTAAAGAGACAGTGAAGGAGATTTATTTGAATTTTGGGAATGTTTGTTACTGCCTGTAGAGTTCTAAATAGTGCTCTAGGCTGCCATCTGAAAGCCTTATCTTAATATACGAAGCCCTTCCTAGACAATTGAGAATTTAAAGCAACTCTGCTCTTAATAACAGTCTATTCATTTTATAAATTTATTTTGTTATTAAAGAAACCAAGATAAGACAAGGAAACAAACGAACAGCACCTGAATCAAGTAGAAATTGCCTTTCCGATGCAATTATTAGGAGAGGAGTTGGGTACGGCCGTTTCGTCCTTCTATGGACTCATCAGCCCAACCCTGCCTCTCCCGATATGAGTCCGTAGAAGGACGAAACGGCCGTAACCAACTCCTCTCCTAATAATTGAATCGGAAAGGCAATTTCTACTTGATTCAAATGTTGTACTTTTGTTTCCTTGTCTTATCTTGGTTTCTTTAGTTGATTTCACAGCACGTTAAACTTTAGCTTTTTTGCTTATTTTTCTTATTTTGTTATTATTTACTGAAGTAAGTTAGTAAGTTAACGTTTGGCTATCAGCAAGGACGGCTGTTTCGACTTCAATGATGCTTGAATTAGGTTTAGATTAGGCAGAATGATAAAAGCATCATAGATAATAAATAATAGACTGTAAACTTCACTTTCTGTGTCATTATTTAGAAGAGTTCAATGAATTCTAGAGAAGCACATCAGAAGTTTAACGGTATATTGATAAGACTTCGAGTAGTTTAGGATAATAAAAAATCTAACTATAGTTTCCCGTAGTCGTCATTCTTCGTTAACGAAAACGTTTACGATAGATAGCCATATTGAAAAGAGTATAAAAAGTTTAAGAGGACACTGAGAGCATACGATCTCATGAATGATTCATATCATAGAGTAAATCAATACCAGCATTGAGCGAATCTGTCATTAACTCACGCTGTCTACGTTCGTGGTAGTTGGGTGCGAAGTGGTATTGATATTCAATAACTAGGGGCGTGGCCTTTAGAAAGAAGAATAAGAAAGAAGAGGAAACAGTGATTGATTTAACATTTCGGTAGATTTGTGTGCGTGTGGAAATACAAGTATGCGGCCATTAAAGGGAAAACACATTAAGCCTAGGGAATTAGGAGAACCTAATGTAAAACACTGTAGAGCTTCGGCAATCATAGTAACAGATACCACTCGAGATTCGAATTTATGGGTGCTGTGTTTGGTAAGGGTAATTAATTCATCTCTCTTCAATTTATTGAATAGCAATACATCGACAGGTCATGAAATTAGCAGCGGCAATTAATGGTTCGTCAAACAATTTGAAATGTACAATTGGTCATTGGATGCGAATAAATTCAATAAACTGGAGAAATGTTTTATATAACTGCACCTCGACAAGTGTAATGAAGTGATATATCTGTTTTTCGTTTCATCAATGTTGATTACAAATCGTTGGATGGATAGATAGAGATCTGGTTTCTGTCGATAGATTCAGTAAATTTTATTGAATAATTTTTGTTGAGCGTCAAGTAAAAAAGAAAAAAAAAAGCGATAAATAATTATGATTTTAACAGATACATTAAATTCAAGTCTCTTATTTATGTAAGAAACTGGAAAAAAATTTCTAATTCCATTTGGCTGAAGGTCAAGCGACTGCAAACCTTTTATTTCTTTCATATATTTCTTTTTCCAAGCACCTAAAATTCTGAAAATTTAAATACGAACTTGTGAAGCATCTGGGATTTCTATTTTCTTGTTTTAAATTTCAAAATATTCTACAATTAATTCAAATAAAATTCAAAAGCAGTCAATTTTTTGGGTGTTTTTGAGGTATTACTCGGTATTTTCAACTCAGAAAATTTAACAAAACCTGAAATGATAAAAAAATTCGTAAAATGATGTTTTTTATTTAAAATACTGTATTTATTATTAGTGCAACAGTTAATTTTTAAAAAAAATAAAAATTGTGTTTATTTTTAAATTGTATGAGATTAAATTACTTTTTTAAAAATTAACTGTTCCACTAATAATAAATATTTTACATACAAAACATTATTTTACAATTCCTTTTATTTTTTCAGGTTTGCGTCAAATTTTTTTAAGTTGAAAATACCGAGTAATACCTCAAAAACACCCAAAAAATTTACTGTTTTTTTATTTAATTATAGACTATTTTGAAAATTAAAATCCCAGATGCTTCAAAAGTTCGTATTTAAATTTTCAGGATTTTAGGTGCATTGCAAAAAAGAAATAAAAGGTTTACATTGGCTTGAGTCAGGACCTTAATACTGTAAGTTTTTTTAACCAGGAATTTTTAAAACAAGTTTTTTTTTTTTGCACAAAACATTAGAAAAACTTATTTAATAAGAAAATAAATAAAA
>JAFIDM010005346.1:47133198-47147110 GCA_023159025.1 Thereuonema tuberculata | reverse complement strand
AACTCTTCCTTAAAAATTATTTGATTAATGAATTTAATGAAAGAGGAAGTTGACATTTCAATTCAATCTTTCTATTAAGTATGTTTTAAGCTTTAATCAAATCAGTAAATAGTAACTGAAGGAAGTAGTGTGGGTTGGAGAACTTCATTTAATTCAAAATCGGACATAAGCGGTGAATTTACTTTAAAATGGAAGAAGTTTCATAAAAACATCCAGTAATTTAATGTTTTCATTTCTTGTAAAGTTTTTCAATGATATTTTGATTTAGTGTTTCGTTTTTTTCTAAGTCGTCTTCATAAGTACATTATGTCATGATGCATGCATTAGGCACATGGAGAACGTTTTGTTCAACTCTGTTGTCACATTCATGTTTTACTTATTCATGTTTACTTGTCGGCTGCCATCTTTTTTGATTTTCAAAGAAAACAATGTGGGGCAGTGAAGTCTGGTGAGTAAAAAGTCTATTAATATCGCCAATAACTGCTGTGCAAATGCCAATGCAGCGTTGCCATAGTAACTCACAATTCGGAAGCTATACCATCATTTTACTGAAACGGCAAATGCCTGAAATGTTTTGGTATCCGTAAAAAAATATTTACAATGTATGAATGTTAATAATATTCTTACTTAACTTCGACATTCATACTTCACCATTTCCAGAGAAATAGGATCCAATGATCCTGTGTCTTAATACACTGTATTTACATGTTAGGAATTAAGATTTACATTTTGAACTTTATATAAAAGGGTTTTCATATTAAAACATTGAAAAGATCCTCACGTTCAATGTTTGAATTTGAATTAATCTGTAGTGTATTCTTTGTAATCTTCGTGAAGAGAATTATTTTGCTGAATCTTGAAACAGTGAATGCCCAACTGAAACATTAAAAAAAATTACTCCAAGGAATGTTCACTGAATTTTCGTTGACTGCATGGAAATGTCCGCTATTCTCTGCTCCATTACTTTTTTTCTTCTTCTCTTCCTATTCTTTGTTCTTCGTACAATCAAGAAAATCCTCCTATTCTTTCTCCAAAAAAGGCCCGAGTGGGAGTGTCGGTAATTACAAATACCTCTCGAAATAAGACTGCAACGGGAGATTTGGTTTTGTCTGAATGGGTCCATTACCAAGTTCACTGGTAATTCCAGCGTTTGCTTCTTGTGGGTTCGGATATTGGGAACAAACAATTACTCCCGCAACATCCGAAGGCAACATCTCGTTTTGTGGTTCTCCTTTTTTTTTATCGTATTTTTTATTTTGATGTTAAATTACTGAAACAAGACTATCTACCACTTCCGAAATTCCCTCTTCAGAAGTCGAAATGTGTTTTGTTGTCGATTTTTAGAAGATGCCAAAGTTTCCAAACAAAGTTTTGCCAGAAGCTGCGAAAAGTTGAAAGAAAATGATTCGAGACTATCTAAGATTAAGCACTGAATTATTATTATTAACAACAAAATATTATTAATAACAAAAGCATTGAAGCAAATTAGTCTTAAATAGAAAAGAACCGAAGTTATCCAGCGCAGTCAAGTGACTTACCACATGAGCTACAAGGCCCACTCTTTAGAAAGATGCTGTGGAATTTTAGTTCTTATTGTACTATAAATATTATAATATTATTCACTATTGTGATTACAAACCCCTTTATGGAAGTAGCAAATCAAAAGGAGCAGGTCTTTTCATGCAATTGTCTCATTAAGTTGTGGACTATTTGGAGAATATTATATAAAGTTCTACTGGCTTTTCAAACTCGGATCTTACCTTTCTGCTGAGTTGAGAGAATGGTGAATTATGTATCAACGGAAGATTTTTCTAATTGTTTCCCTTGAAACTCTTTATTCAAAATGTGAACCCCATGATGTTGATAACTTAAACGATTTATTTGAAAAATATAGAATTTCAATAGGTTTAAATTTAAAGTAAGGAATTTTTTTCGCTTAAGGAATTTGTTTAGTAAACATTATAGATTACAAGTCACTGTTATTGCGACGCTTCGACTGATAAAGCAGTAAAGGAACAAATGTAGTTTTTGTTTAATAAAAAGAAACAGATATCTCCACTATCTATTTCGATATTACGATTTTTATCATCATCTGGAATACTTACTCCAGTTCCGTCTAATGGCAAGTTCACGAAGCAGCAGAAGCTGGTTGAAAAATTATGCATGTAGTGGTCGTGTGACAAATCTGATCGCAGTTAGTTTATTTGGAAACTGTGGTAAAATAACAAGTTTGATTTTTCTTGAGAAATGATTACGATTCTACCCACGCTTCCTAACACCTTTGCAAGCAATGTGGAATGCTTCGATCAAGCCAAAAAACTTCTTTTAACTGACATCATATACTGGCGAGGACACGTTGACTAGCAGACACGTTACATTCGTCAGATCTCGTAATCCCAGAATTAGATCCGTTTAGGATCTCGCGAGACTTCATTCTTCTCTCGAGAGTTTGCCTGTCTCGAGATCTAAGGCAGTTTCGTTTCAGCGGTGTTCAAATGGTCGTTACCGATAAGATACGATCCATTGCTGTAGATACAGCCGTTCCTTATCTCTCTGAAATTCGCTGATGCCACCCGGTGTAATGTAACGATTATTTCTTTCTGTGGGTATCTCTAATGACTCCTGAACCAACTTTGCCACTAAGAAAGTATTTGTTCAACTCGTGAAACGTCACAGTTGAAACGAGCTGTGATTTTTTATAAAGATAATACACTTTTCTCGAATCCCTCTATTCGCTAATTGGTTCAGATCTCGATAAATAGCTGTAGAAGACTTGTCTGTTTGGTTTAATTTTACAAGTATTAACCTTTACAAATTGTTATCTTAACTTTACCAATCTTTGCTATTTCCCAATACACTATAAATAAACACATTAGATCCACATTTAAAGCTGTTCACTTAACTAATTCACGATAAGACACTCATTTGCAGGTCAGTAATGCAGCTTGTTGCTGTACCATCTCGGCTTTTCTATAAGATCGGGCTATAATTCGAATATCAGCCATTTCCGGCATGTCTTGGCTGCGTAATCCATTACTGGAAGTGCACCCACTTAGCGCTGAGCTGTCACTTACACTAACACTTAACAAGCAAACACTTTTTCTCCCGTCCACCCCCTTTCCTGCTAAGAGAGCTGGAGCATTTTTGAAGTAAACAGCATTTAGGCAGTGTTTGTTCGTTTCCATTACCGTTCTTGCATTGGCGCAGCACAATTAGTTGAATCACAAACGGTTGCTTAATTATCAAGTTGCATGAAGGAGACTGGATCCTTTAAGGAAGAGGAATAGAAAACACTTGCAGAAATTAGGGGGGGATTACTGTATTATTGCCTCGGAAAGTAGCTGTCATTTGCGCGGGGCCTAAATATAAGTTAATTAAGAGCGACTCCCATTAGGGGTGCTGTCTGGTCATGGATAATTGCTCTTCGATGGATAGCTGTAATAATGCTTCTCTTGTGCCCAGATGACCGTTAATGAAGCCCACTTTATTGGATTTTCCGTGTTATTGTTCTTCCATGAATTTCATATCTGGCCCTGTTATTCAGAGCGTAAGACTGAAAAATATCCACAGAACCAGCAGCTACGCATTAAAATGCCTCATTAATCAATGAGACTGCTTCAACTTGTCTGTGATTAGACATTTTTTTAATTAAATAAATTGCAGATACTTTAGTTTTCTTCCCATCGCTGTTCCCAGGCAGTGTGGTTGTTCTGTGGCATTCTGATGATTACGAATTTTGTTGATTTTTATTTTTTTAAATGTTGACATTGTAAAAATGATATCCTTGGAATAAACTCCTGCAGGAACTGGCAGCATATTTAATTTTTGACCTTCATTTTCCTTTATTTTTATAATGTTAAGCATTTTGAAAAATAATTTTAGTTCTAAATTGCCAGTTATCTAGGCTATGTCATTTCTATGGACCGTTTTTCGGTGGCTAACAGTACCGCTGTTTCGTGGTTTCTTCCCTATCCGTAGTTTTTTGAAGTGTTTTGCAGTACAATAACAGACGAAGTTCATAAATATTTATTTATGTATTGATGGAGCATTCGGGATCTTGCTACTCCACTTGAACATTTATCTTCGTTGTTTGTCTGTCTGTATGCTAAACGGTTCGATGGATTTTCATAAAATTTGGTTCGTAGCTAATTTGTGATCTAACTTAAAAGATATACACATTTACAGTGCTCACGCTGAGAGTTAAAACTCTTAGAATGCAAAGCAGATTATAGATTGTCCTTTCCTGGCCGTTCGCTAACATTGAAATAGAAGAGGTCGCTTCTCTCCTATTTGAATGTTAGCGAACGGCTAGGAAAGGAAAATCTATAATCTGTGTTGAATTCTGGGAGTTTCAACTCTCGGCGTGAGCACTTTAGTTTGGTTTCCATCTCTCCCACCCCTCAAAAACGACTCTGCAGTCCCTCGCCAAAACGGCTCGACTAATTTCTTTGAAAGTGGTACAAACGCTTAATTAATTAATCCAACTTAATCTCGATTAGTTTAATCTTCAATTACCCTCCACCTTTCACTGAGCTGAACTTATATTTAGTTTATGTATTATTATTATTATTTAATTCCACAAACTTCTTTCTCCATATCATCGCAATATTTCGAATAGCCTAATCGGCCTATTCTTTTTCAAGCTAACGGGAAAAGGAAAAAACATCCTCCTCCTTCCCAAATCCAAAATAAAAATAAGTTACAGTCAAGAATAATTATGAAGAATTTATTTATTTATTTATGCATTAAAAAAATTCATTGAGGCCTGCGCACTGCTGGCACATGAATTTTCTCACTAATGGTTCATTGGCGAGTTTTTCATTGTTTGTTTTATCCTTTGAGGCACCACTGCGCTTCCGATGTATCATTCATACCAGCCTCAGTAGCGAGACCTTATTATTTACAGTGGCTTCTCCTGGCTGATGATCGCCAACCAGCGTGAAACAACTGTTTCCAGGATGTCACTTGTAAATAATTTGGTCTCATCCATTGTTATTATTTGTTTATAGTTTACGTATTATTTAAATATCATAGCCATAGAACATTTACATCGGATTGTGACTTCCTAAGTAAAATTCTATTATTTTCTTTAAATGTAATCAAATATTAATAGTTTTTCAACAAGTCAATATTAAAACTACATTATTTTAATGTTTGTAGTTATTGTATTGTAAAAAAAAAAGAGTATTGTTATTAAACTTTTTTATGAGTAAAAACTTTGTATTAAAAGGCAGCTTTTCCATCGCTGAGTGATGAATTGGTTTGGTTGCTAATAGGCATAAGATATTAGGTTGAACGTCGGTAGATTTAATTTAATGGCAGATGAGCAATATACCTTCTAGATACACAGTGCTGTGAGGAACCGAGATTTCCGCGTTCGTCTCCCCTGAGAGCCTGGGTGGGGCATCGAAGAGGAGCTGTCATTATTGCCAGTCGTTGCCGCCAGATGGTACTGATGACGGCCGTTACTCATCGTCTTTTGCTGCAGGCAGTGGGTTCCCATCCCAAAGTCGATTCAGTCCGTGCCTGGTGGAAAATAAAAGAGAGGTTGGAATGAATCCAGCATCGGCTGATGGGTCTTTTTTTGATTTCATGTTTGTGTGGGTGTCAACATCGTAGGAGAGAGAAAAAAAGGCTGTCACTAGGAATTGTATAAACGTGTATTTATACAATGATGTATTATACAGAAATACTGGGACATTAATCTTTTGCTAGTGGGCTTTTTGTCATTATTTATTCCAAGAGAGAAAGTGTGAATATTTTGCAGATTTTTCCAGGCGTTTACAGGTTTTCAGGCTTATGTAATGTTCGGCGCAAATTCTGAAGGCCTATCAATCAAACGAATGGTCGATTCCATTCTTGAAAATAGGAAACCTCGATAGGAATCACTTATCGGCTTCACCTCTCTTTCAAGAGAGCTGTATTGTAATATTCTTATTTTCTTGTTTTTTATGTACTCTAAAAACTCGTTTATCCGAATTTGATGTAATCGCGTCCGAAATTTCGGATAATCTGGAAAATATTGTATTAAAAATGTACTATACATATTATTGATATTGATGTACGTTAATGTTACTAATAGAGTTGAAGTTACATAGTTACTTTTACATAATCGCTTGTGTAGGCTTTTAAATATTGATTACAGCGATGAAAAAATGTTTTTGAGTATTTTTAAAATATTCTAAAACTCGCTTCGGATAAAAACTCGGTCATCCAAAACGAGTTTTAGAATACTCGTTTCGGATAAACGAGTTTTTAGTATATATACATACAGAATTTATATGCAGTTTTAGGAATTCTCTCATTTATTGGTGTTAGCTTTAGCCACACGATAAAGTGGAAAAAATATGTTATTGAAGTGATAAACGTTTGCTATATAAGGATATAATTTAACACTTAAAATCCTTTCCGAAAGTCAACGTCACAGCAGTTATTCGAAGTATGAATTAAAAAAATCAATTAATAAATGAAATTGATATTTAAAAAATGTTTGGATTTACAATAATACGATGTTTTACGTATTATTAAACTACAGTAAAACCCCCTTATTACGCTCGTCAAGGGACCATGAACTACAAGCGTAATAAGCGGGATAGCGCTATAGACGGGAAATGATTTATGAGATGGGGAAACATTTAGACACCATTTTATAGGAAAAAATACTTGATTCTGCAATAGATATAGTGCAAATGTGAGCTTTTTTCCTATTAAAAAGATCTTTGATTGTGGTTTGCCGTGTGTGTGTGCTACTGTTATGAATTATGACATTTTCAATGCGGTTCAAGTAACTATTAAGATCAATTGATACACCACTAGGAGCAACACTAATATATTTTCAGAGCAGATTTAGTGCACTGCCCGCTATTTCACGCGCCTTTTCTTTAGATGATTGGGCCACTTAAAGGCACTGCTGCATCACGGGACTGATGAATCCATTCAATTAGAATTTCCTCGACATCTTAATATTTTCCACACTTTACTTTTTTACGTTTGCAGCCACCCTTCGCTGCATTGGTAATTCCATTCTTATTTTTTATTATTGTTCTCAGACTGGATGAGGTAATTCCTAGAGATTCTGCGAAATCCTTCTGACTTAGTGTAGAATTCTCGTCGTACTTACGGAGAATTTACAATTTTTCACTTATAGAAAGGGATTTCCGCTTCGAAATTTTGCACTACCTTACTGTATCACAGACCCACACTTCAAAGAGTTCAAAGATTCCCTCCTACCAGGGAAAGAAAAGAATCTTTACAGTGTTACATTTTTTTCCGATACAAAATTTTCGATATAAAAAAAGCGCTACAAGCGGGATTTGAAGCTTTATAAGAGGGTAAAAGTATACAGAGTTATATAGAAAATTCCAGGGACCGTATGAAAGGAGCGTAATGAACGGGATAGTGCTATTAGCGGGAGCGTAATAACGGAGTTTTACTGTACATTGCAATATCAAACTACAGTGTATTATTTTTATATTCATTCAAAAGCAGTTGACTGGTTGCAGCAATTCTGTTTTTTCAAAAATAGATGCCGCTGAAATACTTGGTTGATTAAACCAGTATTAATTAGAATACCCCATTAGCAACTTTCGTTAAACTAACTTTAGACACCCGATTTACAGACCTTTTACTGAATAATAATAATGTTTTTTAGGACAGATCTTGTTATCCATTTTTTTTTATTTCTCTTGAGATTATATTGTTATGAATTCTCATTGACCGTAACATACCTGTAAACAGTCAGAAAAATGAGGTAAAAATCACAAGAATAACGGAATCCTATTCTAATTGATGCACAGGAAGAACACTGAAGTCCTGCCCAAAAATCAAATGCAGATTATATCGGTCCAACAAACTTTAGTCTATATATTAGTTCAGTTTCTTTTACAGTCAGTTATGAGAATATTGTTGTGTTCTTCTTTGGTCGATAATAACGGGAGTACACACCAGTTAACACATCTAACTACTTCATTAACAAAAACAAGGGTTTATATATAATTGTGATGGCTTCGTAGCATGGATGCCAATTTCATCCAGGTCCGTCATTGCGCGAGAACCAATCATATGAGATCTTAATCAGCCAATCAGAGGAGACCACAGTTCCAGGAACGGCTCTAATCCTTGATGCTTCGTTAATCCCCTATATTTTGTCCTTAAACCTCGCAACAATAAGTTATCTTAGGTGATGGTTTGCTCTGCACTGGGCTGCCGAAGATAGTATACTGTTGTTACCTCTTTAAATCTTATCACTCAGCCATCTACTTTGTTGCTGTTTCAGTAGCCAAGACTGTCTCAACTACTAAATATCTCAAAAAAAGCAAAATTTAGTAGGATATTTCAGGAAATACAGATTAAGATAATCAGTTTTCAAAAATTCAGGAAAAAAATTTGAAAGGCAATGACGCTATTGATGAAATATAGGTAAGATATTTTTTTTTTTTTTTTTTTTATTAGATAAGTAGGACAGAACATAGTTCGCGTCGTGCAACAGCAATACAACGTTCAGTGCTTCGGGAGTCATAGTAAAGTTCGGTAAGACGCTCGCCTGTCTTAAGTCGGGTCAAAACGTCGATCCTCATCTTTTACAAATGACAGTATTTTCCAAGAAGAATATAACATGTTTTGTAAATTTCGGATGATATTTCAAGATTTAAGTTGGAAGCTTTCGTAAGCTGTCATGTCAATCCAAAGAACAGTTGAAGGATACCAAGGATACATAACTACAGTTCGAAACTTTTATCCTACCCCAATCATAGATTGATTATTTCAATATATGGTTTTAGAAAATGTCCTTTCTTTAATTCAGACATTTGTTTGTTTCTAATTTTGAAGCCGAATTACTGTCGTGTGTATTTAACCATTGTTCCTATTTTTGTATGTGGGGTCGTTTCACTTAAGATTGTTACATCTTGGGAGTGTTTGTTATTGAGATGAGCTCGAGAATCTTCTACAGTTTCTTAATTAAGTACGGTAAACATCATTCTGTCAGTGTGGTTTTTCTATCTCCTTCCAGATTGTTAAATTTAATTTAGAAGTCTCTAATGGCTTCAGTGATGGGCAGTATTAATTACGAAGCTGGTGGAGGAGAAGAGGGTCTTCCCTTCTCCACCAATGTGGCGCTGGGTTTTAGTTTGCATACACCTTGTTTCCGGGGAATGCAAAGAATGTACCGGGCCAATATTGTCTGTCATGCGGCGGACGCCATCCGTTAGCATAGCGACTACCCTTGCCCCCACCCTCTAGATTGACGAAGAGACAGCAGTGGGCGGTGAACATGAAAAAATATAAAGAATGGTAGATACCTACAAATCCCAAAGATTCTTTGTGGAAGCCACGTGGACTTACAACTAGCACTGCATGTAATTGCCGCAGGGAATTAGGGTCTCCTCAGTGCGCGTGGCAGTTTCTTCGTCCCTTCGTCCTTTTTTTTTTCTTTCTTTTTCTTCCTTCTCTCCTTGTGTCTTTGCTTTGCAGAGAAACAGAATGCTGATTCAGGGGTTGCGAGAGAGTACATGGCTGATGATGACACGGCTTTTACACTTCCTGTAAATCTCTCAGAACGAAGTAGGGGGTGGGGAGTTTAAAGGTGAGAGGTGGAAAAATTGAATTAGATCTATCTGTTCTTGTGGAGGTGTTTCTTGATTTCAATTTACCTCACAAGAAAACGAACAGGAAGAGTTTAAAAGAGTTTCACCCACTGCAAGTATGATATAATAAAAGAAACAAGAAATATATTAACATTTCTTTGTTGAAATGTTGCAGATGTTGAGGTTTTTTACGTCTTCATGTCGTTAAAGTTTTTAAAAATAAAAGAAATATCCTAAAAATATGAAAAGTTAAGCTAAAAAATAGGTTATTTAAATATGTAACAAAAGTAATATTTAACTTGTAGAAGTAAAGTTTTGACAAATATTTGTTTATCAAGAATTTGAAAGAAATTTTGAATTTTTGAATTAATAGTCATAACGAAAACAGTAAAAAAAATTAAAGCAATTTAGAAAATTAGAAACGGGTAAAAACAACGATGTAAATAATGCTCAAACAGAAACCAGTGTTTAATGTTTTAGTGTCTTATGATGTCTGCAATTGCAGACGAAAGTAGTAGCGTCTTGGTAATTTTAGTAGAAACTGTAACAGTTGCTCAACTTGTGTGTAATATTTTACTGACTTTTAATTTTATTGAACACACGTTAAAACGCCCTTGAATGCTTAAGCAGATAAGGCATTTTACAATTCATCCAACAGATATACATTTATTTATACAGATGAGTATTCCTAAGCCGGAATACTGGGACCGCGAATACACAAAACAAAAGAGGTTTGGATAAGAGGAATATCCTGGATTTCCCGTTGATAAAAATCCAGAAAAACTTCTCAGTTTTAGGATCCCAGGCTCAGTTTATTTAGCTATCTATTATTATTAGTTTCTTAGGTGGCCAATGTATACCTGAATGCAAGGGAATGAACGCAGAGGCAGAACGCCATCTTGAAAAGTTCCGGATTTTGGAATTCCGGATTAGGGAAGCTCAACTGTTTTAAACATAACATAAAAAAACATATAAAAACACATAAAAAAAGCAAAATCCTTTTACTGAAAGTTTATCATTGATGAAGACGAAAATAAGGAAATAATTTTGTCTTTTTACATATTGTTTCATGAGGGAAAAGTGTTACGTCATTCTTTAGTTTTTAACAAAAGAAATAGCAAAATTCAAAAAATAAATAGGGGAATATTAAGCTTTTTTTGTAATTTAATTTAGTTTCAGATTATACTAATATGTTACTATTAAACAATAATATGTTATCCAATATTAATTAAGGATTTCTTTATTTCTTAAATTTCAATATTTTTGCTACCCTCCCCTCCTCCCTTTTAATCTAAGACAGCTTTTTGAAAGCTCCGTATTGGAAAAGTTTGCGTATAATTTAACATTATTTTTTTTTGGTGTTTTCTTGATAAATAACTTTTATAGTTCATCGTTTTGATTTCTCGGAGGATCTCTTCCCCGTCCTCCAAACTTATCTAAATTTATTTATTAATTTCTAACAATAAGATCCAGTTGTAGGGTGAATTGATTTTGCAGGCATATGAAACGCAGAAAAAAACGACATCGCCTATAGATGTCGCCACAGTTCTAAGTCACGATTTAACTTTCTGGACACTATTCCAGTTCATTAATCTTTGTTTCTAACTTTTCCTGTGCAGTACAAATGTTTCTTGAAATACTCTTTTTAGATTTATAATAATGAGTCTACAGTGGTAACTTCACTAGATCCGAATAAACGAGACATATCGGAGCAAGATTGCTGAGCGGTGAACAACTGGTGACTGAGAAGAGGAAATGAAGCCACGATTCGGCTGTTCCGGATTAGCGCGGGGTTTTGAGGCGATCGCAATCACCCATCGAGAGAAGCCATCGGGAGACCCTAATCCCTCCGTTAATACAATGGGCTTTCGATGGCGGACGATTGATGATAGCAGTCGGACTTTGATTGACATTGCTGTTTCCTGTAGACTGGACTGGAGTTGAATAATGTTCACGCATTCCATTCTATCTGGCGCATTAGACAGGTAGTGGATTAAGCCTGTCAGCGACGGATTAACTGGGAAATTGTCGATTCGGAAACAACAATTATGGATTTCAAAATTACTTCAACAACAAGGACAATTAGGGGGAAAAAAATTTTTTATTGGCAAATACTTCGAGAGATAAGTTATCTAGCGTTGATGAGTCCTTTGATATCAAGTCCCCACTTGAAAATGTTCCATGTATTTTCTTAATTTTTACAAACTATAAATATAGTTCTATTTCATTTACAACATTTGCTTTATTATGTAAATAAGTTAAAGCGATTTCCTGACGAAAACTTATAGTAGAGAACTGTGAGCTAATAGAGAGTATTCTGCGTTAAAAAATTGTTTTTGCTAAAAGACATTTTTTTTTTTCGTTTACAATTGACGTATTTTAACTTTTCGAAAATGTCATCGGTTCAGCCATTTTCATCGCATTGTTCATTTCACCAAAGAAGTCCTTTGCTGACGTAATCTTCTTATGGATTGATGTTTCCAGTCCACTGTAGTTTCCAGGACGCAACAGCGACATCTATGTATTTTGTACAGTTACGAATATATTTTTTTGTATTATTGTTATTATTAAATAACTTTATATTTTTTTAATAACTTGGCTTGACTGTATAATGTCTTCCGTGGAGTACTGACAGTAACTTCCTGTTGCAAAGATATGCCAATGTTTGATGTCATGATTTCCAAGCGAACGTAAGTGATCAAATTTCGCCATATGAGGTGGTCTTTCTCTGCTAATTACAATAGATATATTATTTTTTTTAAATAATTATATTTTTTTTTATGAAAGTAACAATTTTCTTATAGGGGAGTAGTGAATGATGAAGTTTTAAGACATTTAGGTAAAACGATAGTGTTATTTTTCGTAGAGTAAAATATCACTACATTCAGTCCTTACGCAGTTTTGTTTTGGTCGGAAGGCCACCAAACCCTAATATGACAAAAGTTACCTACACCTATTTCCAAAAATATCGAGAGGTGTGAGAGTAATGCAAGCAATTACACAAATATTACGGATTAAGAGGTCTACAGTTGTTGGATGACAGAGAGAGAGAGAGAGAGAGAGAGGTGAAACTGATTTAGAACTTTCTTATTATGTGTGTTGGAGAACGACTGACTGAAGTAGAGTGACTGAAATTTTTCTTTTCATTATTACGGTATTCTGCTGTTTTTTCATTCATGCTTGGGGCTTTTTAATGAACTACGAGTCAAGTTTTTATTGGACTGACCACCTTAATCACCTTATTTCAAGCCTTACGACTACAAATTTGGTATATTACAGCTAAGGCAAGCGCATTGAAAAATTGATATTAACTTGAAAAATATTAGAAATTAATAGCTACAAATTCAAAATTTACTTTAATAAATCAAGTTATTTTTAGTTGGCGTTTTTTTAATTATTTTTGATGGCTTTATGAAGAATATTTGCGAATGACGCTTGCTTGGAGCAAAAATGCGAAAAGTCAGGCAAATGAACTTCACCGTGAATCTCGAATGTTCCATTAAAATATACTTGATAAATGCATCGGTAATCTTTCTCCGAATAACCAAGTTTCATTATAAATGTGATGAAAAATTAACTAACCTCCTAATTTATTTAGTAGACAGGTAGTTTGCGCTTTATTTACGTCTCCTAATTGATGGATAGTTTTATAGAAAGGCGAATTCATCAACATTAAAAGTCGAAAGGAGCGGCCCTGGTTGGCAGCTTTATCACTCATTTCGCCCATAAACCCACGAACAGAGGGGAGGGGCCGTAGGGGGAGAGGGTGTCCGCGCGCTGATTGTTCCATCCGGTGCACTTGGAAAAGTTAAACTTCGTCTCAAATAACCTCACAACGATTCCCTTTAGAGAGAGAGGGCGTTCGTCGAATGATGACCACTGGACCTCCCAGGTTGAACGTAATCGTCGATGTCACCAGTCCAGATAGCGGGTGGAAATGGGTCGAGGAATAGGTGACGAATCCTGACACATAAAATTCAGACAACTGTTCCAGCAAGCCAGAGTTTCCGCCTTCCGAAACGAATGAAATACGGACGTATTTCGTTATTTCGGTTCTCTTCTAAGTTAATGCCTTAGCTATTTAAAATAGTTAATTTCAATTGAGAATAATAACCCGTTGTTATAAGCTTATTTACTGCTTCCTATAACATTAGGTCAGCGAAAAATATAATTGCATATGTTTTAACAGTAAACGCATCCAGTTCAGCCTTGAGGTCAAGGCGGAGGCCTGCCACAAGGCTGTTGTGCTTGAACCTGGGCTCGAATCATGGTACCGGCATGGATGTTTACTTCCTTTCTTGTGTGTTTGTCTGCTCGCAGTAGCTTTA
>JAFIDM010005346.1:47110491-47133188 GCA_023159025.1 Thereuonema tuberculata | reverse complement strand
GATGTTTACTTCCTTTCTTGTGTGTTTGTCTGCTCGCAGTAGCTTTAAAATGTCTTTGGGAAGTGCCGCCTCCATCGTAATTGTAGCCCTTGAAAACGAATATCGAGGTCTTATGCGTACATCACTGTGATTGTTTAGATGTAGATAAATTCAGTTTTGTCTGGAGAAAATAAACGAGCTAAAGCTGTCGATATCTGTAGTCGACCTCATATGTGATACCTCTTTTCTTTTTGTTAGATTACGTAACAATGAATTTTACTTAGCACTATTCTGTGCTGACCTAAAAAAAAAAAAAAAGCATGCAATAATGGTAGCAATATAACATTGTTCTATAGACATCTGAGAGTGACTATAAAGCATTATTAACTCTCGAACAGTGATGTATATGATGAGGTACATACCTTTCTTAATCAAGTAGGTGAAATTTATAAACACACATTCATTGTTATGCCCTTATAATAACATGTATTACAACTTCGTCAATGCTCTTTCAGTTCTCCATCTATAATCATCTTATCTATATTATTACGCCCTGAAGTAGAGTTCTTCATAACTATCATACACGATAATTGTGTAATGCCTGATTTGGGAAAGCTGTGATCGAATTATTGTTTCCCTTGAGAAGAAGCACGTGAGATCACAAATGTCACCAGTAGCCTCTATGACAGCTGTTAGGAAATATAACATTTGTAACCTCCAAAAAGAAATACTAAACATTCAATTTTTAGAATAAGTAATGTGACTATTCTCAGTACAAACTATTACCTTACAATGATACATATTTTTATAATCTAAAATTATGAGAAAACCAAAATAAGAACAAATTCAGCACCTGAATAAAATTGCCTTTCTGGTTCAATTATGGAAAGGAATAGGGAACGGCCGTTTCGTCCTTCAACGGACTCGTCAGCCCAATCCCGCCTTCCCCGATAAAAGAACCAGAAAGTCAAGATTTTAAGTGAAGGTTACCGTCACATCTGACAGTTACCCCCAAAACAAGAAAGGCAACATAATTAGTTGTTGTGTTTTTCTACACAACTATTCCTTCCCATAATTGATCCAGAAAAGCAATTTTATTCAGGTGCTGAATTTGTTCTTATTTTCATTTTCTCAAGCATTTCACAGCACGATAAATTTCTGATCTAAAATTATGGTTTATATATTCTTTTTTAGTAGTTTCTTGCTAAATTTGAAAGTGATTTCTATACTTGTTTGATTGCCTCTTTGGATGTTTTTACGTGTTTTTTTCGAAATATAGACTTTTTTTTACTACAAAATCTTAGAAGCATTATTCTATAATATGGTGGATATTGCCAGTTTGAGAAACACTGGAAACAATGAGAGAATTAAATAAAAAAATTAGAGCGATCATTAAGTCTCGCAGATCTTGTTTTAAGACGTTGAGTACATTGATTCTTATACTACATTATACAGCCACTCATGAATCTTCCACCAGGTCAGCTGCAAGTAAGTGAAAATGAGTACGTTTCATTTTTAATGTATCAAAAAATGAAAACCCCAATCTGATAAGTTTACAGTTCTGCATCGCTGGATGATATTGGGTTGGCTAAAAAACGTAGTTCGTTTTTTTTTTACGTAAGTTGACTCTAATAGCGTTTTGGTGTTTTTGATGTCATTCGACGCCATTTTGTTAAATTGTATTGTGACAGCTGTCATATCAACGTGCATTTAAAACAAAAACTGATGAAAATTGGAGAATTTTTGTTGCCAATTTAATATTGAAGATGAAAGACAATAAGTACAAAAGACCGCATGTTTCTTTGATGACTAGGTAAAATGTGTTACAGCTTGGCTGGGAAGTTCTGATTCATCCGCCGTATTCATCTGACATTGCACCTTCCGATTTCCATTTATTTTGGTCTTTACAAAATTCTCTTAGTGGAAAAAATGCAATTCCCTGGAAGAATCCAAAGGCATCTCGAACATTTCTTTGCTCAAAAGTTGTGGAAACATAGAATTATGAAGTTGCTTGAAAGATAGCAGAAGGTAGTGGAACAAACCGTTGAAGACCTTGTTCAATAAAAGTATTGGTGAAAGTGAAATGAACGAACTTTTTGGCCAACGATAAATAACGATCAAAAGCTGTTATTTCAAGCAGATATAGAAATGAAGAATACTAGCATGCAGTTAATGTGAAGCCTTCTTTCATTTTTATTTTCTTGTGAATTTATTGAGGAATCTCGCAAAGTAAAATTCGGCTTTAAAATATCATTAAATTCTAATGATAAGTTAGGAGTGGACAGCATTAAGCAAATGTTACGCAGTGAAAATGTATCAATGTCAGAACGGCTCGTAAGATCATATTTTGTGATTTCTGTTATGAAGAGAGTTACGACGCATTAGTACTAATGTATGAATGCCGTAATTCAATTGCAGGCTGTTTGGTTTACTTGCTTTATTTATTTAGTAATTTACAATTAAGGATTAACTCAAATTAATTATTGCCTTAACTTTGCTGATGAGTAATATATGTTTTAGTTGTATTAATGTAAAACGACTACGAAATGGCTTGTACAAATTGACCTCTTGTTCTGTACTGAGTAGTTCAATCTATTATTCAGATCTCTAAGACCAGAGCGATTGCGGGACTCCTGGTGAGTTAAAGTGTAATTAATGGATGGAGATTTCCTGTGGACGGGTGAGATTAAGGAACTGGAATAAATGTAAAGAATTCGGAAAATTCGAAGAACCTGTGAGGGGGTGTGGGTTAGGATAGGAGTTGTGATTGCTCTAAAAGGATTAGATTGATTGATAATCTCTCAAGCCAACAGAAAAATTAAGCAAATTGATCGAGAATAAAATATCTTATTTTGAAAAAGAAATGGCTTCTAGACTATACGAAAGATAATTAAGAATTATGACTGGAATAAGTTAGCGATAATATATTTTAAATTGTGTCTCCTGTAGAATTCACTTTTCCAAACACCCAAATATCACGAGAGGTAATGAGAAACTTCGTGTTTGTAGGAGGATATTTCGGCTTTTTAGTGTTCTCGAGCCTTTATCAGTTGCAATAAAGAGCTATACTTTGGCATTTTAAACATCGAATAACAACAAAAATAATCTAAAGTGCGGTGGTTTTCCCATCCCAGAGGGTTCGCAGTAAAAATTCTGTATTGGCGTCTCTGAAATTACATACGAACAGTAGTTATAATTGCTAATCTTGAAGGATTGTGCATAATATTTTTTTGTGGTTTGTTGATATCTGCACTGTTATGCTTTCTGATAGACTGGCGTCACCTCTTTTTACTTATTTTTTGCCTCGGTAGGTTTGTCTTCTGAAGAGTTTCCTACAAAAACTGTAATACTGAAAGGAGTTCGGAAGTCAAAAGAAATTCGGAAACCTTTGTTGCAATGTATCACAAATACGGCAGCTGAAGAAGACCCAAGAGACATACAGAGCCGAAGCATAGTCACAAATTCTAGAGATTCGCAGCAGTCTTCATTCCTGTTTTAAAATACTTTATTGTGAATAACCTTATGAACTCATTTTTCTTCTACAGTGACATTAGTCTTTGCATTAGTCCATAAAGAACTGTGACTGTAATTTTGTTGAGTAACTGCAGTGACTTTGATATTAGGCCTACGAAGAGAATCCTTAGTGAAACGCGAGAAGATTGTCAGAAAGACAGTTTTGTCATAGTAATATAAGTGAATAATGTAATATTTAAATATACCTTGGCTTAATGTACTTATTCTAAAGCTGCATTGAATAACTCGACAATCATTTCTTTCGTAATAAATCATTTCAGTTAGCTTGCCTTATGCGTCGTTGTTTTAAAGCCGTAAAGTGCAAAAAAAAAAAAAAATCTTTCTGCAAGTCTCTCACAAAGCGCCGTAAGAAGTTGCGAGATATTATTGTTCTGAGGGAGAAGGGATGGCTTCCGTGTGCAGCGGTTTTATTAAAATACGAAGAATTAAAAGAGAGGGGAGGAAAAAAAAATGAAGACTACAGTCGTGTAATTGAAAAGTCAAGTGACGATTAGTAAGATGAGACTAATTTAATTCGTGTAAAACTAATAGCGTAGGAAACAATATCACAGGAAAAAAATAATGAAAGAGAAACCCGACGGCATTTCTTCTTCGTTTTTATATAGTAAGGGAAGAGCAAAAAAAGCGAGGGAAAAATTTATTCATCGTATCTACAAACTTTTCTCTTGAAGACGAAGCAACTTGTTGCTACTTACTTTATTTAGGCTATGTATTTAATGATTACTCCTAAATTTAAAAATTTAAATTAACTAGAGGTAGCATCTTAGGAAATGAATCATTTGAAATTGAAATGTACTTGGCGTCGAATTTTATCAGCTATGGAAATTATTCTATCTTGACAGGTTTGTTAGATTTGCTTACCGAAAAACAATTATTATATATTATAAAAGCATTATTCTGTCTGTCATTGTCATAAGACTTTACGTTTTTTCAGTTTTGTGACCAAACTATAAGAGATAGATTGGTCATGTAAATGGATAAAATGTAGATCTTTTTAAGACAAACAAAATGCTACAAAAATCTTTCGAAAAAAGATTTTGGTTTCCAAGATGGCGCCTTTTAAAGGATCAAATTTTGACTTTTTCTCAATTTAAACGAAAAGTATAAAAGTTGGAAGAGAACATTATATTGAGAAAATGTTGGTATTTGAAAGTTCTATCGAACGATATATCAGTCATTAATAAATGTTTCTGCGTTTGGAAGATACATGCAAAAATGTGTGTGGCGCCAACCCGCAATACACCTGAGTTAAGCGTGAAGCAGCTGTTCCAGGATGTCAATTAGTACACAACTTGGTCTCACCCATTGTTGTTTCTTAAGAAAAGTACACACCAAGTTTTTCCATAGACTTCTTGTAATATTAATGAACCTAGTGAGGTTTCTTCAAGCCAATCGCATCCACTTCCAATCGAAAACCTATTTTGGAAACTTTTGTGACTAGCTTTAGAATTTTTTGGCATCCACCACCGAATTTTCGGTCAGAAATTACTTGGATAAAATCGCATTTATTGTCTTCTGACTTAAATGGACCGGAACAGAAAGAAAGTTAGTTTCGTTTGTGTGTAAGCAGCAGTTCGCGACTTTTGGGCAAAGATATTTAGATTGGAGGAGAATTTTTTTTCTTTACCATTTCGCTGCAGTTCATTCACCGGGGAGCAGTAATTATTTTGGACGACAGCAAAAGCGGCAGAACGTTTAATTCTTCGGCTTCAGTTCAATCTTGGCTTCGGCACAAATTTGCAGAAAATTACCCGCTCTGGAAAATTATGAATAGAAAAGCGGCGTCACGAAGAACCTGTCACGATTTTCCCGTTCTTTGTAGCCAGACAAGCACACAAACACACCCTAACATATGCGCCATGGATATAGTGGATCTTGGTTATTTATTTATGTGTTGAACCTTTTAAGTTGTTAGCTGTGTTTTCTCGATTACAAGACCTACATATATAAAAACTTTCAAAATTCATGAGTAAATTTTATGGTTTAATGATGACACGAAATCTGTTTTTTTCTTATTGCAACTTCTCTACTGTTAGTTATAAATTCTCTGTTTTACAGTTTTCGAATTTTACTCCGAGCATTTTTTTTTTTCTGATCCTCTTTCCTTTATGTTTTTTTTTTATTGCCTTTTTCATGTTTTAAAATGCTTTTGCGATTCATGGACGTATATAACTACAGTAGAACCCCGATTATCCGCGAGTGCTGCGAAACTTTTTTTTAATTTCGAACCTTAAAAAAACCAATTTTAATCTAAGTCAACAACAGGGAAAATACAATAGGCCCTATTTGTGCGAAGGTCGAAAATTACTGACAGGTTTATTGTGCTTCGTAATACTATAGGCCTTCTCGGAATTTGTGGATGCAAACGTAGAGCAAAGGTTTCTGCTTTACTGTATATATTTTAAAAGTTTTACATATAATGTTTTTTGTACAATAAAACGTAGTTGTTAATGGTGAAGTATTTTTTTTCGTGTTTACACCTCATTTTTAGTCTTTTTTCGGGTTATCCGCGAAGCCCTGGCCACCCAATTCCGCGGATAATCGGGGCTCTACTGTATTTTATTTTATTTTTTACCCGAGTGAGAAACCATTGGATCCATTCAGGCACAGCGTTGTGGTCAAGGCAGTGGCCTGTCTTGAAGCTGATACATTTGAACTTTGGTTCGTATTCCAGTCTCATCATGGCTGTGTCTTTCTTCTTGTGTTTCTTATATTTCTGCGGGTGTAATGAACTTGGCTCCTACCATGTACCCTCAGTAACGATTCCTCGACTAAATAGTTCACAGATTTGCCCCTTGTTAAGACATTAGGACGCAAAATAGGCCTGATTAGGCCGCAGTGCAAGGGACTATTAAAGTACCTTCCATCTCATGTTTTGTTTTGTTATGTTATGTTATGTTATGTTATGTTATGTTATGTTATGTTTTGTTGAAGTCAAATAGTGTAAATGTGAAGAGCAGGGAATTTGGGGGAAAAATGATATTCTTTCAATTTTTTAATTCGTGAAACTTCCCGGATGAGAGACGGTTGTAGAATTTATGTTTTTCTAAATTATTTTAGAAAATATTTTTACAGGGCAATAAAAAAATCACACTTGAATATATAATTAATATGTTTTCGATATTTTTATGTTGTATCCCCTTGAACTTTTCTTAATTAAGGAAGGTTCAAGGAAAATGCAGAATTCACGAGAAGATCGCGGGATACTCAAAAAATATATTTTGGGCTTCCTACACTCTCGCGGTAACTAATTAGTACAGATTTTATATATACAGGCTTTATGTAGATATGATAGGTTTGTCTGATATTTGTAATTTCCTTTAATATCCATGGGAGAGGGATAGAGTTAGATAAACAAAAAATTGCACTCAATTTTGTATCGAAATATCTATGTTCGTCCATCCACCTTCGATCAAGATTACGCAAGATCTGTATCTTTCAGACCAGAAACTTAGATATAAGGTTTAAGATCCCTGTTGATTTTGGTACTTATCGGACCAATAATTAGGACCTAGGGTTCATAATACTCCGTCAAAATATTCTCAATTTGAATTTCAGATTATCAACACCAGTATATCGGAAAATAACTACGGGAATGTACTAATTTTCTGTAGTACATTCTAACAGTCTGAGGAAGAGAGCCGTTTACTTCGGGCTTCTCGAAACATGTCATGTTATTAAATATATTTTTTTATATGTATTATGCGGTATTGTTCGCATTAGTACTACTTTTATCTTTGAAATGTTTACTTTTTCTTTTTTCCTTCTCAATTTTCTAAAATCTCCAAATAAATCTTTCCTTTCTAGATTTTTCAATTGTATTTACGTCAGTTAACACTGTGAGGATATTTGAAAGCTGACTTACTTTTTAATGTGGTAGTTTTTCAAAGAAGTAATGTATTTAAACGCTCCTGTAAACATTTCGTACTCGTTCTGATTCCCACAATGAATAAGTATAAATTTCCAAGTCATAATCTGTGTCAACTTCGATTATGCATCAGGTTTCACTTGATGCCTGTAAAACTAGATAAAACTCTTTCAGAAATACAAAATGAAAGATAGTATATAATGTCTCATAAGGAAGACAGTCATTTCTATAAGTTGATGCCTTACAGATTTTTTTTTATATACAAAAATTTGTAAAAAAATATTTTTTTTTTGTATATTTCAATCGTCTATTTCTAGTCCAGAAGTGAAAGTTCTTATTGCTATTTCAATCTCATTTTTCTGAATTTTCATTAAATAAGAAAAATTGCTTTACAGAAATTTTGTGTATTTAACGATGTATTTTGTCAAGTGGTAATTTGTCAAAAATTGTCGGTCTTCCGGTGTCAAGTTGATTTGTTTACACCGGAAGTGTATTTAATCCCATTCTTTTCCTTTTGTTTAAGTTACTTCGTTTGTAATTGAGCTTTACTTTTGGAGTTGGTTTTCCAGTGGTATGATATCATTTGCCAATGTTTTGTTGACGCTCGTTTTAACACTGTTCCAACGTTCCTGGCAGCTGTGAAATCGGATGCAATTCGTTGATCGTTGTTTCGACGCTGAACCCCTCCCTTGTCGTTCTCACTTCGAGATTGGAAAACAGAAAATGGGAAGGAAAGAGAAAAAAACAACAGTCACACCGAATTCCTTTTTGGCAGAATCTTATCAGTTGTGTCGAGTCGACAAATTTTGTCCAAAATGGAGTGTCGGCGTGTGTGTCACTTGAAACTGGCGGGTTTTATGGGCAACAGATGACTGATTTAATTCCGATTCATTCAGTTCCGTGTAACCATTGGCTTGCGACGGGGATCCATGTGCAAGAGCCGTTTCTCCATTCCCTAGCAGCCAAACGGATGCCATAAAAGTAAAACGGAACTTCTCAAACGGAAATTTATAGACCTATTTTGGAAGAATCTCCTTTTACAACACCCGTTTTTACGAATGCTCTTTTTTTTTCTGCTTGGCCTAAGAAATCCACTGATTTTTTTTTTCCAATTAATTTCGTCAAATGGTTAAAAAACAGTAAAATTGACTCATTTTACGCTTAAAATGAAGAAAATCAACACAGGAGGATTATCAGTGAATGGTTTTTTTCTGATAGTAGTACGAGATTAAGGTTTTTAGCTCTATTGACTTGTGATTCCTTTTTTTCACAGAAGGTTGATCCGATCTAGAGGATGATTTCCGTCCATTACTAAGAGTTTGATCTGAGAACCTTCTAGACTGTAGACAAACGCGACCGTAAAGCAGGGGCTGTTCTGTCAGCCTCCAGAAACGTTCTTTTGATTTTTAGAAAAAATTCTTTCAACCAAATAATAATTGCTGTTTCAGTTCTAATATAACTACAAAATGACAAAGATATGATTGATTCAATTTCCGTCCTGAAGTAATAAAACTCAAGGAAAAAATAAGCTTTGTTTTTTTTTGTTTTTGTTTTTTACCTCGATGACAAGCGTGATTGTTGTAGGTTTGGTCTAGCTATTATAATATCTTTAAATAGTAAATGAAGGAAAATAAGAGAATGCACAAGATGGACAATTATAATAAAGATATATAAATATATAAAATATAATTTCGATCTCCCACGGGACACCATTTTCAAGGCGAGGAAACAAACAAGGGAATACTCCTGTCGTGTGTGTGTTTTCTCACCTTGAAAATGGAGTCCCGTCGGAGATCGAAACTGTTGGTGATAAATTATATTTTATATATATTTATATATCTTTATTGTTATTGTCCATCTTGTTTTCCTTCATTTACTAATTTCTACTCATTCCATGTTAAACTACCCAAACACACACACACACCGTAAATATATAAAAAAAAGGTTACAAGGAGAAAAGTAGTTGACAATGATATCCGTGTGGGATATCGAAAGCTCCTGTAATATATATATATATATATATATATATATTTTATATATATTTTATTATTTATTTTAATCGTAAATATAATTTTTAAATGGTGCATAGTCTCAATATTCTTTTTATTTTTAAAGAAGAAAAAATGAGCAAAATAAATTCTTTCAACCAAATAAAAATAATAACCAAATAATAATAAAAAAAAACCCAATTTAATGTCGAAATGCACGTATCTATCCTTCTTGCTAATGATAACTTAAAAACTACATACGCTTGGAAGCTAAAATATTTTACCATATCAAAAATCTTTTGTTGATTTTGATTGTGTATCAGATAAAAACATATCAGACAAAACTGCTAAAATATATTAAAGCATAAAGTTAAGAATATCGTGCTTTAATAATTATATTAAAGCACAATGTCTCAAAAAATACATTAAAAAGCTAAAAAAATTTAAAGGGAAATGTTTGTTTATGAGTTTCCTATTACTTTTTAAAATATTGAGCCCTTAGAACCACCAAAACTGCCTCTATAAAGGTCGTCATCATTAAAAATGAACACCAATTCAAAATACCGAGAATTTATTAAGTTAGGTGACTGTATGTGATAATTGGTACGTCAACTATTTTGTAATGAACTACTAAGCTGTTAATACAGAAATTAATGGCTAATAATAATATTAATAGATGTACAGGTATAATAAAACAAAGGCTTTTTCTGCATAATTTGAGTTTCCATGTTTGATCTTTTAAGAAAAATATGGTATCTCATATCTCAGTTTAAGACACACACTGCAGTAATCCCTATCTATTGAAGCCATACTACGTTTTCCGAATTGATTTGAAAAGAGAGTGGATTTGTCATTTATTGAAAAAGCCTCCTGTTATCCTTTGGTCGTTTTCAGATTTACTAGAGCTATTTCGCTTTATTATTATACTTTGTTTTATTTGTTAGTGATTGGATTTGCTGTTATTAGGATTCAGTAACAGGATCCATTTAAAACTTATTGAATGATTGAAAATTTTCATATATTGCTTTATAGAAAATCTCCCTTATTAAATTCAGATATTGAATACATTATACAGTAATCTCAATCAAAAAAGTTATCATCATCGTATGGAATCATGTTGTTATTAAAGTATGTTATTTGAGATCAGAGCTCTGGGATGAAATATTGCACCAGTTGTCTGGAAGTTGTATTTCTCTTTACATAAAAAAAAAATTAAATATTAATAATATTTACCTTCCTCTATTATTTTTATTTACAATATTTCAATTGTGTTATTGCCGATCTTCTTCGGGTATATAACCTTTCATATTTTTTGAATTATGAAAAGATAATGTTACAGTTTAAATTCAGAGTTAGTAATACAACCTTAACATGCGTTGGCGAGGGAATATAATTTTGTATTGAAGCATAAATTTAAGGGCGACCCGTAATAATAAAAAAAAATTAAAAATAATAATAAAAAAAAAAAGTTAGGAAAATAAAAATAAAAAAAAAAATCCCACGCGGACATTGAGAAAAAAAGATAAAGAGGAAAAAAAAAAAAGTAGATATACGAACCGACAACCTTCAGTCTCTTGAGTCGGAGATCTTAAGCATCAAGCTATGATTGAAATGAGGTAGTTGCATTTCTAACATTTAAGCTAATAGAGGAAATCCATGTGAAAACAATGCCAAATATCTCGAACATTGTGAGAGGGTAGGGGGCAAAGGTCCCTGAAAATACTCTATTCCTACGATGTTTGGGCCTCTGAACATGATGATGAAATCCGTTTGTCGATCCTAGCTTCCGTTCGGGAGTTGTTAGGGGTGCACAGACACGGACGGACGGACAGGACAAACGCAATAGCTACCGATTTGGTTGCTATCACAATAAGTCCCAAATGGGTCACTAAAAATTAGGAGAGCATAAAACAAAATATGTTTTGGAATATAGTGAATTCGAAATACGAGTGTCCTTTTGTATATATGATAATCCAAAACCTATTTACCTGTGGGAGCTGAAACTATTAAGCAGAGGAAGATAATTATTGATTTTTCTATATAAATCTGGCGAAGAAAAAAGGAGCTGTGGGCCGAAAAACATACAAAACAACGTTGCATGGGAAGCACAGCAATTGCTACACTTCAAAAACTACTTAATTTAGAAAGCTGAAACTTTTTAAAAAGACTTTTTTTCAACTTATATCTGCCTTAAAAAGCCTTTTGCTTAACTATTAAGCCGGTCTTGGCTGTTTGGTCAAAAGTTGTTGTTGTGTTGATGACGCATTTCCTATTCTGAAAACTGCCCTTTCTTCTGTCCTTTTTTTACTGTGTTCATCCCCTTCCCCTATTTCTCTCCCTCTGTTATTTTTTTTTTTATTGTTAGGGAAGGGATTCTCGCCGTTTTATATCGGAAGCCAATGGGATTATTACAAGGGTCCCAGGAGGCCTCGCGCCAACCACCTCCTAACGTAGATACTTCTCCGGAATTTCCGTCCAACCATTTCACCTGGCGCCAAAGCAGAGGTCTTGGAAAGGGAAAGATTTTCTTCCCCTTCCTATCTTTCCCGCCTTTCCTCTTCGTCTTCTTCTCCCCCTATCTCCATTCCTTTCTAATAACATTCGGTGATGGTCTGTCTCCTTCCAACCACCTCCACCTCTTCTGTGACTGTCGTAAAATTGATTTTCTATTTGTCTCGTGGTGTAGGGGCCAAGGTCCTCTTCTTCTTTTTCCATCGATCGTCTCAACTTCCCACTCTTGCCGCCAGGGTGTGTTGGTGTGGGCGGGCTCCGATTTGACGTGTTGTTGTTAGCTCATGTAAATTTATTGCAGACCACTAGGATTCATAGAGATGGCCTCGTGTGTGGCAGACGTTTTCATCATTTTTGAAATAGTATCTCTTTTACAGAACTAAGTAATTGAAATATCACTCTTTCAAATTTACAATCTAAAATTTACAAGGAAAGAAAAGGGGTCTTTTAAATTTTTCCAGTTTGTTCCGAATATGTATGGTTCTTTGTTGTTTCAAAGAAACAATACTCAAAAAATCTGGTAAAAGAAAATTGGATGCAAAGCTTGTATGGAACACCAATAAAAAAAAGAGGAATCAATAATGGGAAAGACTTATATGCTAGGTTTCCAAAGTTCGTGATTATATACTCATACTAAGCTTGACCAAATGGCAAATTGCTTGAATGTATTTAATATCATAAAGAAAAAAAGAACAAAAAACAAAATGGCTGCCATTTGAAAATGGACAAACGTATGTAAATATATTGAGTTGACCAAAAAGTTCGTTAGGGTTTTTTTATGTACCCTTTGGCTCTAGTAGCGCTTAGGTGTCTTTAACGTCATTCGACACCATTTTGTTGGATTGTATGGTGACAGCTATCATATCAGCGTGCATTTAAAACAAAAACTGATCAAAATTGGTGAATTTTGTACCAATTTAATATTGAACAAGGAAGACAATAATCACGCAAGATCGCATTTTTATTTGATGCCCAGGCAAAAACTGTTACAGCTTGGACGGGAAGTTCTGATTCATCCGCCATATTCACCAGACGCTTCACCTTCGGATTTCCATTGATTTCGGTCTTTACAAAATTCTCTTAATAGAAAAACTTCACTTCCCTGGAAGACACCAAAGGCACTTGGAATATTTCTTTGCTCAAAAAGATATAACGTTGTGGGAAGATGAATTACGAAGTTGCCTGAAAGATGGCAGAAGGTAATGGAACAAACCGTTGAAGACGTTTGTTCAATAAAATTATTGGTGACAATGAAAAATGTATCTTTTATTTATACTTAAAAACCGAACGAATTTTTTGTTCAACCAATATATTCAGCTATGGTTAAGATAACTGAGAAGCTACTTATGCTTGCAACGTGAAATTTTAATAGAATAATTAGGCTATCAAAAGAAAACTAAAAATCCCTAAACCTCTACAATTGGCTGAAGTCAGAATTGTGGTAGTTTGATAGAAAATGTCCTATGAACATTATTTTATTTTATATGTAGGAATTCCAAAGTTGGAACGCCAAGTATAGTTTTCTTGCTCTTTTCCTCACTCGTAATTTAAAGGAATTGCTGATTGGTTAACTAAGTAATTCGATATTATGTAAAAACACCTTTTATTTATCATCCAGAAACTGTATATGGTTAGAGGCGCAACTGAATATTTTTTCCTGCAATCATTTACATCTTACCGAACCTTACGATATCTTCGTTAAAGCACAATTTTTATAAATTAAAGATGTTGAATTTCATTCTTAGAAAAGATTAATACAAAATAAAATAAAAATAAAAAGGTAAGAGGATCACTACAATAAAAGAAGATGAAGCACACTTTCATATAGTCTTCAAAATTTACCACGATGAGCAAAGGCTAAGGTACAAATAGAATAAGCGAATGAATAAAATATAAACAGTGGATTAATATTGGCAAACATTTAACCATTCAAATATTTGATAGTTTTGAAACGTATTAGATTCAATTGTGATATTATAACGTAACATTAACAGTCCATTACATTTTGGCTAATAAATAATGATTTGCATAAACACTACGGAATTTTTGGAATTTGCAATTCTCAAAAGTTGAGACTGGTGTATAAAAATAATTGCGAATTGTGTTGATTAAGATTTTATGCATATCGAAAGCACCATTAGTCCTAACCGAAAGTGAATTGATTTAAGCCATTGTTGACCCAGTTATTATATCGTTGTTAGCGATTGATACATTTTATTATTATCAAAATATACATATTAATATCTTATTGCTTTAAGTTTCTTAGAAGTTCATGAAGACTTTAAAAATAAAAAGATATTAATATTTATTTTTTCAATTTTGAAAATATTTTATATAGGCATATTAGTAATTTCTTATGGATTTTGTTATAACTATTTTTTTCTCGTCATCCTGCAAAGTAAAGGGTTCCATTAGAAAGAGCTTAATTGGAACTGTTATCATTAAATTATGCCTTTTTCTATTAATAAACTGTCGTCTTCTCTTAATTCTTTGTTAGCTGAATGTTTAAAGGAGTACCTGTCTTATAGAACGACTTGCTTTCTGTAGTCTGTAATACTGTGGCCATTGGAGTCCACCTTCGCCATTCATATAAGCAACTGCAACGCCCCCTGGTGCCATATCAGTAATTAGGCGGCTGCGGTAATTAACAAAATAGTCGGATAAGGGGCCCGGTTGCATTGATTGCCGGCCCAGCACACTGTTTCCTTTTAGAACGTCCGAATTATGCAAGACTTGAAAGGCTTGACGGTGAGACCGCATTGGAACATGAGGGGGAGGCCAATTTTCCCTTCCTGGACGCCAAGAATGTGGTCAGAGCTGTTGTTTTGTTTGGCTCTCAATTAATTCTAATCAGCACTGAGCCACCCACCCAATATATCTGGCTGCAAGCGAGGATAAAAGTCACAACGGCTAAAGAACTACGTACAATACTAGCAATGTAAATCAGCCAGTTCTTAGCAGGCCCTACTGATGCAGTTTATCGATATAAGATTCAGCCATATAATGAATATAGCATAATCCCGAATCATTACGACGGAGAACAGGCAGGAGAAATAAGGTTAAAAATTATTGTTGATATTTCAATATAAATCTTAAGTAATATTGTAATGGTATTTTTGGGAGAATCTTGTAGGAGAGAAGAAACAACGAGTTAAGTTTGGAACTGAACTGAATTAATTTATTAAACATAAAACATGGGTTTTTATAGATTTTGCAAAGTTGGATTTCATTAGATAAGTAATTAAAAATATACTTAGTGATTGGACAAGAACATAACGAACTTAAATTAATTAACTAATTAAACGGCTGCAACGGAAAAGAATTTAAACATAAACAGAACAGCAATAATTAGCAAATAGAAAACGAATGATTAGAAATAAATAACGATAAAGAATAAAATGAATAAAATATAAACAAATACAAATGAAGGATTTCTAAAAATATTTACATATACTACGTTAATATTGTAACAGTTTATATCTCAATTTTAAAATAAAATTTAAAAAAAAAATAACGGACAAACCATCTCACGCTCAAACCCGGATTGTAGATGCGTCATTCTGCTTAACAGTGAAATCTCTTTACAGTATTACAAAGAATTGCATATTTTTGTAAAATATATTGATGGCTAATTGAATTAAATTTTATTAATCATTAACATCTTCCCTTTAAAAAGAAAAGTAGTCTTGTTATTTTTGAATAAGCTAATTAAGCTTCAAGAAGATACGTTCACAGGATTTAAAGTTTAAGCTTAAATAAATATTATGAGGTATTTCTTCGGAAACTAAATGAAAAAATTCCAGAAAAGGAAAAGAAAAAAATTCTAAAGTTTTTCGATCTGTTGGTTGTAGTTTCGGAATACATTATTGATTGATTGATTGTGTTAATGTGGGTGGCAGGGAAGCCAAGTACCGCGACCTGTAGGTCTGTCGGAATATATTAACATTTTCATGTACAGTATACTCTCGATATCTCGAAGTCGAAGGGACGCTAAAAAAAAATTCGAGATAGCGAGTTTTCGAGATAACAAGGTCGAGATTACATGAATATGTAATAACAAGGGGAAAAAATAATTTTTCGACATATCAAGGTTTTCGAGATATCGAGAGTATACTGTATTTTTCTAAGGTATTTTTCTTGGAATAGTCAGGATTTATTTAATCTGAAACTGCCATTAAATTGGTGTCTATTGAAACTAGATTTCAGTGTCGGAAGCATACAAACAAACAAACGTATTTTTCTATTAGATTTCAGATCTAAAAAAAAAAAGTGGTGTTTCACATTGAATTTCCACCAAAACAAAGTTAAAGATTCTGATCCACGTTTTGAAAAGTAAAAAAAAAAAAACCCGCTTACTTCAAAAAATAAGGATTTTCTTTCCCTTTGTTCTGCTCCTTCCTTTTTTCTTGATCGATCGATTAAATGCAGACAAAATAATTTGTTTAAGAAACGAAAAGCTAAGTCAGCTGTTAAGTGGCAAATGAACCGTGAACCGAAATTGCAATATGTTGTTTGTTTACGCGAAAAGGAAGTTGCTTTTTTTCCTTTCCTCTTGCTTTAGCGTGTTTTCAGGTAGAAAATCGTCTCAAATGATTAATAGTCGTTCTTTCTACGTTTTAGAATGTGTAGAGGTGGAAAAGTTGGGATTCAATAAAGTTGTTAATAAATTGTGAAATTTTAATAAACAATTACTTTACATGAATTAAACCATGAGTGAAAATATGTCTTAATAATAAAGAAATGTTGTATTGAAATAAACTGTAATGTTGTTGTTGTATAATTTAGATTAAGAGTTTCTAAGCTGTCCATACCCCACGTACAGCTTTTGGTCGTTCTCTTGTTTCAGTCACTCCCAGAATGCAACGCGACATCGTTACTGACTGTGTATCTAAAACTAGTAGTTTTGAATCAAGTTTTTTATACCCCGGTTTCACGGAAGAAGAAGTTGATGTATATAACTACAGTAGAGCCCGATTATCCGCGGAATTGGGTGGCAAGGGCACCGCGGATAGTAAAAATCGCGGATAATCCGAAACAAGACTAAAAATGAGGTGTAAACACGAAAAAAAATATTTCAGCATAAAAACTACGTTTTATTATTAAAAAAACATAATATGCAAACATAATATGAGCAAGAGCCTGCCTCCACAAATTCCGAGGAGGCCTGTAGGATTTCGATACACAATAAACCTGTCAGTAATTTTCGACCTTCCCACTGTAGGTCCTATTGTACTTTCCCAGTTGTTGGCTTGGATTAAAATTGCTTTTTTTGAGGTTCGTAATTAAATTTTTTCGCGGCACTCGCGAATAATCGGGGGTTAACTGTAGTTCCGTCCTGTGACGTATGTTTGTGAAGGAGTTGTCGTACTTTGAGCGACTTCACGGGAGAGAATATTTTTTTTTGCAATTCATCCTGGGATTGTGATACACAAAAATGGCGCTGAACACCAAAGTTATTGTTTCTCAGCAATCTCAAAAACAAAAGTTATTTTTTATGTTCTTTTTATGTTAGCTTCATCCGTCTCAAGTCTTCAATATTATCTCTCCAAATTTCGATCAAAATTAGTGTTTCGCCTTCGCTGTGTTTTGTTTTTGCTGAGGCGTGGTGGACAAATGGCTGCCATGTTCAAAACGACTTTTTTCGCTTACTTTACAGAATAAGCAGCAGTACCGACTTATGGATGACCTTCATTTGGGATTGCTTAATCTCCGAATGGTCACCCGGAGATAAGAAACGAGAAAATTCGAAGAACTCAGTTGTAAGTCGTTCCGTGAAATCAGGATATTAGACTATTACTGGATGGCTAACAATGGCATGACACGTGCATTCTTTGTTAGGTAATTTTAACAATGAATTTTATATATCATTCAGTGTTCCAGAATTCCCGAGGGACAACATTGCTCCTGGCAATGGTTTTAAGAAATTTAAAACTGAAGCAACACTTAAACACGGTATAGAAAATTTTAATGTTAAAATGATCGTTCAAAGGTAAAGGCTGAAAATATCTTACATAAAAATATCTGAAAGTTTTAAAAATTAACACGGGAATTCTGAGATGTAATGTTGATTATAGTGATTTATTTAGTTGAAGTTTCGTTAGTTGAATGCAATTAATGTAAATATTTGATTAATAAATTTCAACTTTCATTGAAAATGAACATTCCTTGACTTCCGGCAATTACTTTGTTGCCGAATGTTCTGGAAAAAGCCAACCAGATTCCATTTTTGATCCTTTCTCGACGGAAAGAGAAGAAATGATGGAGGGTCAGGGTCTATCAATGGATCTGGTGCATTGGAGACGCCTCTGACATATCCTCCCCCACTTGGAACCACTCCAGTGCTTGGCCGTCCTTCGCGAGGTTTTGAAGGAAAAAAAGATGAAAATTATATTTGGGACTCCCGCACTGCGTCGCTGCGAGAGGGGAAAGCAAAAGATGATATTTTTTTTTCTTCTTTCTCATTCTCTTTCATGCAAATGACGTTTCCACTGTAAAAAAAGAAAGATTTAATTGATTCCGATTCAATTTCTGGTCTTCCCATGAACATTTTTGGAATTGCCTTTTTTTTTCCTTGAATCACTTCTTGAATTTCATCCGACTAATTAATGTAATTAGGAAAACAGGATTGTTTTTGGGTTTTTTGAAGCAGTGAAATTCCTTTTTAAAATTACTCAAATATCATCTATCTTAATAACGACCTGGAAAATAAAAAATAAAGCAAGTATTCTTTCACTACAAAATGAAAGTCCCGTCTATAGTTTTTTGTTTTACGCAGAAAGAGGTCGAAAAGTTTTCTTTGCCGTCGAATCAACAAAACTTTTAATTTCATCCACCCATCTACTTAGTGAACGTTTTCTTAACCTTTTCTCATTCCTCGGAATCCAGTTTCGAATTGCTGTTGTCCACCTACCATCGTTTCTTCGTTCTTGTCCTACCCAATTCTGTTTCATTTTCTTTACCCTTAAGTCAATTTAAAGAGGCGGAAACAGTTTAGACGATTTGATAGTCTCGATTTATAGTTTTATTTTTTACAATTCAACTACAGTAACCCTCGTTGATTGCGACCCCGGCGAGTACGAATTCGTTATAGTGCGATTTTTTTCAATTACAGTAATTATTAAATAAAACATTATTACCATGAAGTGTACATATTTGTTACTTACATTAATTAATATAATTTATATATAATTGCGATTTTTCATAATATCGACAAATTTTCCATAATATACGTAGATACGCCCAGCAAGGAACAATAGATTCTTTTTTGCAACGTGGAACAAAGTGGTTTAGTAATATTTTTTTCAGTTTCTTTTCAATGTTATATTACTTTTATGCTACATAAAACACTTATTTTCATATTAATAACGTTTATTTTATCAATAAAATGTCTTTTCATACTCTAAAATGAGTAAGTAAGTAAAAATTTATTTAACATCTTCGGGGTTATACCCTTTACAAGTTATAATATGAATTCCAAAGCTTAAGTATATTTGTTATCACAGCCATTTAAATAATTATTAGTAAATTCATTATATTACATGTTAGGTTTAAATTAAATTTGTTTTTATATAAATCCTCCCTATCTTAATACCTAATTAAAATATAATAATAATAACAATATTAGAGAAAAAAAAATACACAAAAATACAAATATATCATTCATGTATATCAAAAAACTATATGTATGAACCACTCACATGTATGATTTCATTAATTAATTAAAGGAGTATTCGAAATAAATAATAACAGTTCTTCAAATATATCAATGAAAAGTCAAAAACTAAAACCCATACGCTTACAATTAAGTCAATTACAATTATTTCTAAATTACTCTAAAATGATTTTTCTTTTAAAATCCCCCGTTGATTGCGAACTTCCGCTCATTGCGATCTCCTCTGGAACGTATCCTTCGCAATCAACGGGGGTTACCTGTATTGAGAAAATAAAGGAAATCTTGAATTCAGGGAATAGATTATTACTTTATTTATTCGTAGAATCAGAAATAGGAGCTTTTTTTAAGCTAAAATAATTTAATAGAATCTTTTAAAAATTTAGCTGGTTTTGAGCTTAAATGTAATTAATTTAGTTATCAAATAAAAATCAAGAATAGGAGAATATGATTCATTCATACTTAAAATGTCATATTTTAAATTTTCAGATTTTTAGTTGTATTTTTAATATTTACAGAACGATTTGAAATCGTTCGAAACTGACTTCCGCCTCCGCTTAAGTATCAGCCACTGTGGTCTGCTCTCACTCCTACATTTTGTATGAGCATGTGCATCTTTTCCTAGTTTTATTTATTTATTTTCTATATTATGTAACCTGTGAATTGTTTTTATCAGCGACTATGATCTATAAATTGTATATACATTAGTAACCATTCCGTGCTCTTTTTGACTTGAAACATACCTTTTTTATTATTATTATGTAGAGAAAAATTTAATCTTTATGCACCAAAAGCAGGATCTTTGTGAACTGAACTTGTGAAATTAATAAAAATAAAGTAAGTTGAAATTTCTGTGCATGTTTTTACGCAGATTTAAAGATAAATTAAATATTGATGAAGTGTAATGTTTTGAATATAATATTAATTAATCAAAAGCCCAGACATTTATTATAAATGAACAAACCAAGGTTTACAAGTACACCTTGAAGAGCTGTTTCGCATTGGATTTTAGCATTCATGAAAAGCTAAAACAGAACGTTATTTGCCAACACAAGATTGCATTAAATATCATCCACTATTCTTAATTATCATCCACTATTCACTCAATTTTAGAATTTTGCTATAGTCTGACAGGTAAATGGCGACATTCGAGATTTCTCGGGATTCACGTGAAGTCCGAGACAATAGCCTGTTTCGAGGCTTCTAGCAAAATGTCGACACACTATTTTACAAAGTAGCGTACGCAAAATTATATTGTAAGTATAAATTGCAAGTAATTCTATATGTAGTCTATATATATTGCAAGTAATTCTATATGTAGTCTATATATATTGCAAGTAATTCTATATATATTCTATATACATTGTATTGCAAGTAATTCTATATATATTCTATATACATTGTATTGCAAGTAATTCTATATATATTCTATATATATTGCAAGTATAAATTGCAAGTAATTCCTTATATATATATATATATATATATATATATATATACTATTTATATTGCAAGTAATTCTATATATATTCTGTATATATAACATTGCAAGTATATAATTTTGCCTGCGCTGCTTTGTAAACCAGTGTGTGTCGACATTTTGCGAGTAGCCTCGGAAAGAGGCTATTGTCTCGGACTCTACGTGAATCTCGAGAAATCTCGTTCGTCACCACTCATCTGTCAGACTATACATCAGGTTTTTTTTTTTCTTTTAATTCTTAAAAAGCTGGCTTTTCTGCTGAGCTTCGGTGTAAGGCAGAGAAGTAGGTCAGTTAGTTTTCTAGATACTGTTAAAGAACTTTGCGCCTGAGCTACTATAAATAATAGAGTAGATAATACACAGAGAATGTTGATCTCGGCAAAGCGAAATAGTCCAAGTATTATCCCAGAGCCGTTACCGAAAGAAAAATAAACTTTACGAGAAATTATCGTTGATTGTAATATATAACTGAAATTAAACAGGCATTTTAAATATTGTTGATGTAAAGAGTGAGTAAATATTTCTATGTTTTTACCTTTCCATGTTTTTATTGGTAATAAAAATATTAAAAGCGGATGGTGATAATTTCAAGGAGAACTTTCACATTATTTCATTGGAGGAATGTTTTCTTAGGTAAGTAAATCCTCGCTTTTCGCATTTTTAAAAACGCCAACCAAAAACAAGTGAATATAATTTTGTGCTACTTAAGGGCGACCCTTAATAGTAAAACAATTATATATTACTTTATAATAGTAAAACAATTTTAAAATAATAATATAAAAAGAAAGTATAATAACGTAAGGCAAAATTTAAAAAAAAATTAGGGAAAAACATAAAAAAAGTTAGAAAATAAGAAAGAAAAAATAACCCATGGGGATATTGAAAAAAAAAAAAAAAAAGTAAGTTCATGGATTCGAACCGACAACCTTCAGTGTATGAGTCCGAGACCTTAAGCATCAAGCTACAGCTGACAACTGAAATGAAATAGGGTATTTTCGCCCCTGAAAATACCCTATTCCTAAATAGTGTTTGGGCCTCTTAACACGACGGTGAAATCCGTTTGTCGATCCGATCTTCTATTCGGGAGTTGTTAGGGGAGGGTAGACACGCACAGACGGATAGGACAAACGCAATAGCTACCGATTTTGGTCGCTATCACAATAGCTCCCAAATGGGTCGCTAAAAAAAAGAAAAAAAATTAAATTTAGAGATAGTGGGCTACATATTTTTTTCAGGAACTTGTTATCTAAAAGTGATTCTTATAAATAAATACGAGATAGATAGGGTTTAGTATAAATTTATTTCAGTTCTAAATGTCTGGATTCCCGTTTGTACAAGAGACAGGGTTTTCACTGGTGTAGGAGTAAAGCAGACAATCACCTTTAACATAAAATATGTTTTCCAGACCATTTGACTCGGGGGAAAATAAATAGTCTACTTGTATAAGCACAGAATCCCATAAGTTAGTCGTAAATTCTTGAACCCGAACATCAATTTTACAGTTTTAGTAGCATGACTTTTTTTTTTTTTTTTGTGACGTAAAATATTTATTCGAAAACATCTGTAAAAGTTGTCCTCTTTCAAATTTTTAAAAGTTAGATTCATTTCATTAAAAATTCACTTGTAAGATTTGCAATTTGCATTTCTTAAATACAAGTGGCTAATTTA
>JAFIDM010005346.1:47086714-47100491 GCA_023159025.1 Thereuonema tuberculata | reverse complement strand
TACAGTAAAACCCCGTTATTACGCTCCCGCTTATAGCACTATCCCGTTCTTTACGCTCCTTTCCTACGGTCCCTGGAATTTTCTATGTAACTCTGTATACTTTTACCCTCTTATAACGCTTCAAATCCCGCTTGTAGCGCTTTTTTTATATCGAAAATTTTGTATCGAAAAGAAATGTAACACTGTAAAGATTCTTTTCTTTCCCTGGTAGGAGGGAATCTTTGAACTCTTAGAAGTGCGGGTCTGGGATACAGTAAGTTAGTGCAAAATATCGAAGCGGAAATCCCTTTCTATAAGTGAAAAATTGCAAATTCTCCGTAAGTAGAATCTCTAGGAATTCCCTCATCCAGTCTGAGAACAATAACAAAAAATAAGAATGGAATTACCAATCCAGCGAAGGGTGGTTGCAAACGTAAAAAAGTAAAGTGTGGAAAATATGAAGATGCCGAGGAAATTCTAATTGAATGGATCAGTTGGATGTGTTGCATCAGTGCCATTAAGTGGTCCAATCATTCAAGAAAAGCCGCGTGAAATAGCGGGCAGTGCACTAAATCTGCTCCGAAAATATAGTAGTGTTGCTCCTAGTGGTGTATCAATTAATGTTAATAGTTACTTAACATCGCATTTGAAAATGTCATAATTCATAACAGTAGCACACACACACGGCAAACCACAATCAAAGATTTTTAATAGGAAATAAGCTCACATTTGCACTATATCTAATGCAGAATCGAGTATGTTTCCTGTAAAATGGTGTCTAAATGTTTCCCCACCTCATAAATCATTTCCCGTCTATAGCGCTATCCCGCTTATTACGCTTGTAGGTCATGGTCCCTTGACGAGCGTAATAACGGGGTTTTACTGTAACTGGAAAGTAAATAATAGAAAATTTTATGTTGAAAAGATTTATTTTGTTTACGCAGCTGCTTATAAAACAACTTATATAACCAGAAAATTGTGTAACTTAATATCTAGGTTCTGATATTAAGTTAACAAAATAAAAATAAAGGAATTTAAAACCAAACACGTCATTGAAAATGAAAAACATGGAAAACGATGTCTAGAATCCAATTAAATGGAACCTTGGCGAATTTGTTCATCTACTTAATCTAACAAAAACAGTTTTAAATTTTTTAAATTAATCAAGATTGAGTTTAAAAGTAAATAGTTTTTTTTTTGTCAATATGGAATAAATTTAAAGCTATTAATTATGTAGAATATGATGGAATATAGATCTTTGAAAAATATTAATCTGATTCTGAATCGTGGAAGCTGAGAATGAATAACTGCTCCTACGTGGCAAAACAAAAAATTAAATTAATCACTTTAATACCACATTTCTTACAAATTAGTAATAAAATTAAAACTGTATTATTTAACAACATTAATATTAGTGATAGAAGAAATGAAATAAGAATAATGTATGAAACTGACTGCAGTAACTGTGAGAAGTTCTACTTAGGAGAAAGGAAAAGAACATTAAGAGAACGAATATTAGAACACAAAGGTTGTGTAAAGAGAAAATTAACAGAAATATCAGATGTAGCTGATCATTGCTATAAGAAAGGCCACATAATGAATAATGAGATAAAAATTATAAAAGTAGGAAAAAATACAAATATACAGTAAATGTACATACCATAATTCTTCTTCATCTCACTCCTTCTAGATATATAATTATTAAACATCATCATCTCAACACCAAAAAATAAATGAAAAAGAAGAGAAGTGTAAAATGTCTCTTCAAAAATTTACATTATGAATAAATGTATCTTAATTTTACATTTATTTTTTGATGTTGGGATGATGATGTTTAATAAGAATATACAGTAAATAATCTTTATGTGCGAGTTGAAAATAAACTCTCATTCAATCGAAGGCGAAAAAAAATTTACTTTTAACTCGTAAAAAACAATTTTTGCTCTAGCACATATAATCCTTAAGCAAACACGTCCAAAGGCAGACTGCTGGTTAAGCACGTCAGTAAGAAGGACATAGTTCTGCAACATATCACTACGTCCCAGAATGTCTCAGATATTCAAATTGGTCCAAAGTACACAATGGTCTTGATACAACACTCTCCCCTATTATAGTAATGCTATATTTTATATTCATAAAATATTGTAAGAAGTATTACATACCAATTTACTTTTCTTATAGTTTTTATATATAAAGATAATTTCGTTGAAAGATTAGTACTAATACTATTATTGCTGTTATTGTATTTATTAACATATAACTTCATCCTTTGCAACCAGATTCACATGATTGCAGTGGAGATTTTCTATCCTTTCCGTACTTTCAATTTACTATTTTTATTTATTTCATTTTCATCTGATTTACACTGGTTTTTACATTTCGTAGTAGAAAAATAACGACAGAAAACTTAAATCTCGCCCTTAAAGATAATTCTTTTGAATAAGTAAAGCAGTGTTATCTTGTCTTCATTCTTTTCTGTTAGTTCTTGTGTAAATATACAAAGAGGAAAAAGCAAGTCATATAAGTTGTTTTTTTTTTTTTTTTCTTTTCGTTTTTTCCATGTGTGAGATAAAGGTTACATGTGTATTCCTATTTATTCCGTCAGCAAGTAGCCGGTAGCAAATCCTTGACTGTGCTTTGCTTTCTCGCAATGCATATCGAACGGGGAATCTGTTTAATATTCATGCCGAGGTGCGTTACAATTCCCCCGCTGGTGGAAAAAGCTATCACCTCAGTACCAAGACACCTGCGTCGGGCAAGGGCTTCTATGTTAAGCAGATGCCACATCATAATAATTCACGAAAATTTCACGGTTGCAGGACAGTAATTCTGCTATAAAATAGCTATAATCTTTGCGTTTCTCCTTCTTGGAGAAATTATTATTAACTTCTGGCTTTAGCTCTAACTTCAGAGGATTTTGACAAAATAAATTTTGAAAACTCAAAAAAAAAAAAAAAAAATGTTTTTTTTTTCTTGCTTTCCTTGATTATTTTTATCTATAATTATATTAAAGGAAATTTACTTTACAAGAAGGTAATAAAAAATAATGTGTTATTGATTTTTTTTTCGTTATGGAATGGATGGCGGTTCAGTGGGTTAGGCACTGGAATACAGGCTGGAGGAGCTGGATTCACTCCGCGGTGGAGATCGGGGTTTTTTTTTTCCTAGATTATTTCACCTCCGTACCGGCCCTAAGATTCACCCAGCCCTCTGTAAAATGGGAACCGCGTTCCTGCCTGGGGTAAAGATAGGCGATCATTGCCCAATCTCAACCGATCTGTGATGTCGTTGAATGTCGTAGTAGTCCTTGGCGCTCCGTAGCCACGATGGCTCATCAACGCCTGCCTATAAATAGATGACGTCACATTCAAAGCATCACAGAGCGCAAGGCATTATGGTTACAAGCATTCTTAAATTTTTTAATCATATTCAGTATAATTTCATTTTTTTAATATTATTTATTTGAACGAAACCACTTTTTTTTTTTTTTTTTTTTTTGAAATATCAGAAAATGAAAGCATTCCTCGTGACACGATACTTGTTAGAATTGCGAATAATGATAAGTTTCTCTCTTGTGCGCGCGCGCACGTGTTTAGATAAATTCATTAAATTCTATATTCGAGCTGTAATTTGAAGTACAGTGAAATATTTTCCTAAAATCTATATTACTAATAATATCTTTTATTTCTCTGTCTGTCTGGTGCAATTTCCTGTGAGAATGGAAAATAGAAATAGTTTTTACAATGAAACGTCCGCGACGGGAATCGAACCTGCAATCTTCGGATCCGGAGTCAGACGTCTTATCCATTAGGCCACGGGGACTACAACTCATTTAATATTGTTTTTTGACGCATGTTTCCTTCCCCTTCCCCCTATCAATAATGAATGTACTCAACCTTTTTTTTTGAATCTCAAGATTGTTTATTTATTTCCGATCCGTCTGTTTATTTGTAATTCGAAAATGACAGTTAGAACTATAATTGCCGAAACCTTGCAATATTTTAAATATATTAACCAAATTCTATGTGATATAGAAAAATAAGCGCGTGTTCACGGGAGATGGCCTAGTTTCGTTTAAAATATAAGTGTTTTTTTTTAATAACAGGAAAATTGCTCTAGTGGTCTAGGATATTGTAAAGCATCATCAGAAATAAAAAAATACGAAGTAAAAGTAAAAATAGAAGAACTTCTGCCTTTAACTGCGCAGTAAGTTGATGGAAAAGAAATTCGCAATTTCCTGATTTAAATAGGACAGAAAAATACGCAGCCATTTTCATGATAAACGTTGGTATAATAACGTTTGTATGATATTTTAACTTACAAATAACTTAAATATTTAGTTTTATTATTATTTGCGGAAATATAGAAGGAAGCAATTTTCTGAAAGTTATAACAATTGTCCAAAATGGAATTCATTAAACTTGTAAATAATAAATAATAATAGAGGTATATAGTGCCGTGCTGGCGTGGCCGTGCGGTTCAGCCGGCGGGCTGCCGTTGTGGCCGATGCGCCAGTACCCGGGTTCGAATCCCGGTGGTGGCATGGCTGTTTCTTTCTTCTTCTGTGTTTCGTCCGTTTCCCACCTGGGACTTACTATCTCAGGGTTATCCTGGACGGGGTATAATTCTCGTCCCCCCTTTCTTGAATTTAACTAGCCTCGCCCTGACGTTGTCAGGTTGAGCTAGTTCCGTTGTCCCTAGTTGGCCAAATTCGATAAAAGGAAAAGGAAGAGGTATATAGTGGGAAAATTGCTTTCATTATTGTTAGTGCCTAATACAGATTTAAGTATAAATAAAAAAATAAAAAAAAAACAGTTAAAAAGTGAAGAAATGCTGTCTTTTACTTTTGAAATACGGGGTGTACGAGTTGGACCCGGTCAACCAGTAACTTCTTCCTGGGAACCTTTTCGAGAGCAGTTTATACAATTTTCAAGAATAAGAGTAACCTAACACAAGACGGACACTGGAATGCTTCACCTGTGTACAACAGTGGGCATGCGCCTGAAGTCAATACGAGGACCTCGTGACTTTCAACGCGCATTAGTGACCGTGCGATAATTCACAATGGCAGACAGGGAAAGTGGTGCGTTCAGGGTTGACTTCAAAGCAACTTGAATCTGTCATTAAGTTTATTTATGAGTCGAAGATCAGCATCACGTTTATTTGATGAGAAATATAGTTTTTTATTCGTAAAACAATGACTGCCATCAAGAAGAAATTTGAAAACATGCTGCGGAAGGGTCACGTATCATAATCAATACCAAACAGAATAAACACATCATCGCCGAAGCGATTTTTCGGTGAAAAATCCGAAAAAGACGATATAAATTGACCAGGTCATGTAGTGTTGCTACTATATGCAATATTGACGGGATCCAACTAACACACCCTATATATCGTTAATTAATAAAAAAAAAATTGCATGGTTAAAAAATTAAAATATTATTAACATATGAAACATATGCAATTTATGATTTTTTTTTGCAAAGTAATACGATACAATGAAAACGTTTGAAATATCTTTTTTAATTATGCGTGAATAGTAACAAAATAATCTTTACAATAAGGATGAGATCAAGTTTTTACTAAGTGACATTCTAGAACAGCTGTTTCACCTTCTTTGGCGATCATCAGCTAGGGGCATTCACCGGTAAACAGAGAGGTCTCGGTACTGTGGTTATTGTGAATAATCATCACAATCGCAGTGGCGCCTCCAAAGCAAAAAACAACAATAAAAAAGCTCACTAATAAAATATTAGTAAGAAAATATATACCAGCAGTCCTCAGGAATCAATGAATTTTTTTGATGCATAGAAAATTCAGTCTGCTCATTGAATTATAAATAAACAACAACAAAAAATGCATTAAAAAAATTCATTATGCCCGGCGGATTGCTGGCAAACGAAATTTCTCTCATAATATATTATTAGTGATTTTTTTCTTGTTGTTTTTTGCTTTTGAGGCGCCATTGCGATTCCGATGAATAACCTTTTACAATTAAAACAATTTTTAATTAGTGTAATTTTTGCAGACTGTAATTAATCTTAACTTCAGTTACACTTCAAGCCTATATTTTTAACATCCTGACAAATTATTTCGACCTTTCTTATTGTTGTTGTCGTCTACTGTTTCTTTGTGTTAGTCGCGAACAGCAAAGTTCTGTGTGAAAATAAAAACGGTCAACTTATCTGAGTCTTCTTTAAGAGTTGTTGTGAAGAAAGACGAAGAAAACAAACAGTCGTGAAACACATCATAGTCTCTAGACAAGTGCGGGGGAGGAAGGCAGCAGTGGTAATGGAGACACTGCAATTTCTGCTTTCTTACTCTCTCTCTCTCTCCATCAACTATCCGAAGAGAGAACGTCAAGAAAGGCAGTCAGTCGTAATCCCAAGACTTGAAGAGCGCATTCTCGGAACCACTGACCTGCAACACTTGTATATCTCGCCGTCTTTTATGCAGTTTATTTATATTGATTTTTTTTTTCTTCCTGCTCTTTTTGTTTATTCATTGGGTTATATTTCTCTAGCAATGGAATTATTACGTTATAGGGATGGTCTACACATATCTAATCTGGCACTGAATTTGTAGAAAATCGTTTCCCTCAAGTAAGTCCATTTGTAGTCTTACCATAGAGATGTTATACGTAATTGCTAAATTTCTCAAATGTTTTATAGCAAAATTATTAAACTCTAATAATTATTTTTTGTTATAGTTAGTTTCAGAAAAATTTCAAATTGTCTTCTGCCAGTACCGAGACACAGAATTGGGGCAGAGTTAAAGATTGCAGATGAAAGGGAGTGTGACGTCATCTAAGAAGATATGTCGTATTCAAATATACACTGACGGAAATTGAAATTGAAACACATACAAACTCTTCAGCTTTGTATATTAGTATAAGACTAGTGGCAACCCGTGAAATATTCACGTAAATAAAACAGATTCCACATTTTCGAAATACCGTGACATTTTTCAAAACCGCAAGAATGAAAACGATGTTCTAAGCTCATTTTTTAAAAGCCATGAATTCCATAACAGCCCACATGTAATTTGAATGATGACTAAGCAATAAAACAAAATACGTATTTTGATAATGGTAACTCTTGGAAGCATGTAATTATTCATATTTAGAGGTTAGTTTCGAAATATGCTTGAAGAGTCAATAAGGTGTGAGATCACGGTCCGACGAAATCCTGTAAAAAGAGAAAAGATTGTAAATGAAGGGACAAATATAATAGACGTCCAGTAATGGTATCAGGAGCAAATTGGAGATGATTAGATCTCAAGTTCATGAATGGCCTATGATCATCCGTTATTTATGAATACCGGATGGTAAGGTGTTCCAGAAGGCCGTTCATACTCTTCCAGCATTACTAGATTGACTGTTCAGACCCTGATGTGTGAAAATCTTAGCGCTGCCGAACGTGTGTGGTACAGCGTGGAGCAATGTGTGGAACATTGAAAGCATACCTCATTCTCTGCATGGAGAGCCCAACTAGAATATTCATAAAATAAAACTCTGGTGATACAAGACATCTGTTCTGTGAATGATCACCAGAATCAGTGTTTATAAGAAGCACGATGGATTACATTCGATAATAGCTTTCAAAATTGGAAGCAAGTTCTCTACTGATATCTCAAAAACAAATATTGTAATCTCTATAAGCTTAAATATTCCAGTAACTTTAGTATTTCAGCTGCAAGCTTTATATTGTATAAGCTATAATATAACTTCAGTGTATCGGTTCACAATTTGTTACGTTCAGTTTTATTTTACGTTTGTGTAAAAGTCTTGAAATGCATGCAAATCTCATAACTCTGCGGTCAGGACGAATTGAAATCATCATCATAAATATTAATGGGAAATTGATGTTTCACCTATATTTGACGGCAGATGTCGCTTTTTGATTTGTTAATTATTATCTCATATTTTATTCAGGATGATAGATTGACAAACGTCAGAACAGCTGATTGATCAGTTAAATAAAATAATTTTAACGAAACGTAAATTAAAGTATCCTTGAGAAAAAACTTGCTAGTTGAACAGCAGGATTGCAGATATCCTTGTGTGTGGTTTTTATTTTGAGATCGTTGCTTTTTCTCTTTTTTAAATTCCATTTTACGGTTTAGTAAAGGACCAAATTTAGTTTCACCAGTATATATTACATAGTCTTCACTTCTGTATTTAATTAGTACATTTATTTGATAGAACATCCACGCTATTAGCCTTTGTATTAAGAAACAAAAGTGAGGTTCATCCTATCAGTCAATCTGCTTGTATTGTTGCGTTGTAAAAAATAACGTTGGACAGAGATAGGTTAATAAGTAACTACTAACTTTACTGAGTAGTGACTTACTACTGCCTTTATTTACAACAACAGAGGCTTTATATACATTAGGTTTGGATTCCAAGAGCCAAGCCAATCTCTCCTAGGTCCTCCTGTGCTGAGGACCAATCAAATAAGACCTCGATTCGAGGAGCAGTCTTAATCCCACGATGCCAGATAATCCCTTAATTCCTTGACCTATGAACCACGCATCACTATGTTCCCCCTCTTTGAACCACTTGATGGATCTTTTTGAAACTTGGCGTACATATTCAAGGATTAGAGACTTTGAAATCTCTTTCAAACCTGTCTTAGGTATTCCTGTAACAGGATTTTCGAATGGAGGAGTTATGATGGTCTTTGTAGTCGTTCAGCCAAAACGTCGTGTCTTTCACTGCGAGGGGTGACGGAGGGGCGGTTTACAAACAAACCAATGAACTTTTCAATCAGAAACACAGGTCCTATAATGCTCACGGCTAGAGTTGAAACTCCCAGAATGCAACGGAGATTATAGATTTTCCTTTCTTGGCCGTTCGCTAACATTCAAATAGGAGAGAAAATAGGAGTGAAGCGGTCGCTGCTTCACATTCAACATTTCGACGAGTTCTCAACAATCAAGCTAGGGAAATTATTCTTAACGTTGCTCGTCGATTTCCCTCGCTTGATTGTTGAGAACTTTTCCTCGTCGAAATATTGAATGTGAAACAGCGACCGCCATTTTCTCTCCTATTTGAATTTTAGCGAAAGGCCAGGAAATGATAATCTATAATCTCCGTTGCATTCTGGGAGTTTCAACTCTAGCCGCGAGCATTATAGTTTGCTTCCATTTTGGATGCAATGAGGAGAAGGAGGTCTAATCCCTACCAAGCTCCTCTTCCTGTTATCATTTTGTTTGCAACATCAGTCTTACAAACATTTCCCCATTTTTGACGCCAGTGATTTCTGGCGAGAAATTTGCACGAGAAGAATACAAAAATGCCCATAGTAATCTAAACAATGGATTTCTATCCTATTTCAGTTATTTATCATTGTTTTGAGCAATAATCTTAAATCGTAGCTAATTCAATGCACATGGTTAGATACGATTAAAATTAATCTGCATTGTATCGTAACATTAAGAGCAAAAGATTTACGTGTACTGCATACCATTGAAAGCAATAATATAGCCATACTCCTGAGTAAAATAACTGACATATTTATACAATATAAAAGATTACACAACGTTAAAGGTTACTCCACTTGATAAGGTCGTCTCTCGACGGCGAAACGTTGTGTAACCTTTTTTATTGTATAAATATGTCAGTTATTTTACTAAGGTGTATGGCAATATTATTGCTTTCTATCTTAACTTTAAATTCGCCTTTTTTTTCCAGAAAACAGAAAATTTAAAGGTTAGTATTCAGTAGATATTAGAATTTGAAAATAAACGTGCGCTTTTCGTTTTTTTATCGTTTTCACAACTTTAAGCAAAGAAAAGAAAAAAAATAAAGAATTTTTTTTAAGAAATATGATTTTAAGAAAAAAAAAAGAAGGTTTTAAGTTCTTTTGATCTCCTTGCATATATTTGGCTAGAAATAGTCAAATCAACTAAAATTTCAAGAAAGTGAAAACCTATAATAACAAATTAGAATTTTTACGTAACAATTTTCAGTAAAGATTTCAAGAAAAAAGAGAGAGAACATTGTGAAGATGTTTACTCTTCCAGTTTCTTTCTTTAGATTTCAATTCATTCCATTCTTTTCTTTGTTTGTTTACTTGTTAGATCTTCATTTCCTAAGCCTTCTTTTGTTTTATTTTTGTCTGTCTTTTTTCTTTTTTGAGTTGGAATCTAAGTTGAAATCCAGATTGGAGTAATGAGTCTCTGAAGTGGTATTTTTTTTTCTTTTTTCTGTTTTATAATAAATTCCTTGTACTTTACTGAGGGTGAATTAGTGGCTGGAGGGTGTGGAGGGAGGGAATGGTCTTTGCCTGTTCTGTAACCCTTCATTATCTGTCTTATCCTTGTGTTTGTGGCTATTTGGTGGCCTCCAGGGTCGATGGCTATGGGAAACTAAGCACATGGTTTCTATCGACGGTGGCTTCTTCGTTGCAACGTCGGTAAATTTCTGTGTAAAAAACCCATATCCAATAAAATAATAGAAGGCAATCGGTAGAAGAAAGTATTGGATTCGAAGATTTTTTTTTTTAAGTTAGAGAAAAAAATCTCTATATACTTTGTTTGTGTTCAGTGTTTTTTTCACTTTGGAATAATTAAAAATCTAACTTTGAGAAGATGAAAATACAAATTAAGTAGATTAAATATAAAATGTAGGGAGAAAGGGGCAAGGGATCGTAATCCCTCTTGAAATCTCCATAATTGATTATTTAAAAAAAAAAATTGCTATTATATAAAAAAGTCGAGTTTCTGTTTAGTAGTTTCAATGACTGACGATGGCGCCTCATGTGGGCGAATTGAGAACTATTTAAAGCAATTGACAGACAATTGAATATAAGGTGAATCATGTCAACAAACATTAGATGTTTAATCAAAAATGAACTCATAAATGAAAATGATGAAAGCCACTGATCAATACAAATAAGGGAGCTTATATTATGCAAGCCAAGCGTGTGATAGCTTGCCGAAACGTGCAAAACACAAGTCGAGTGTGACTTAGAAAGCAGAATTTTGCATATCTTTATGTAAATTAGCGTACGTAATGTCAGAATGCATAAATCACAGATTAGGATACAAACGAAGATTTTTCCAAGAGCTCGCTTATTATACCCTGTTTATCATGTTCATTTTGTTTCTGGAAGGCTTCGGTTCGAATGAAGTCTGAACAGTCTGATTTACCGGAATCAACTGCATGGGAGAGTTATTGGTAGGCTGGAAGCAGATCAGGGACACAGCGGATAGTAGCAGAAGCCCTTGAGTGTCAGGAAATGTCGTTTCCGATTGTGAAATACCTTGTGAAAAAAACTGTGAAATACTTTGTTTGAAGAAGGCAAGGTCATGGCTGTCTATGAAAAACAAGGAATGACCGTTATCTATGGTTAACAGCCCGTCGGAACAGGCGGCAAAAAGTTAACTTAGCTTCAGTAACAGTTTGTCGTGGCTACGAAACTGGTAATCACAGGTTATCAGCGCAAACTATCCGCAATCGCCTTCACAAAGGTGGCCTTTATGCATGTATACAACTGAATATTTTCTTATAATTTTTTTCACTTTAAAAAAGAAGACAAGACATTCTTCTGAAGTTAAAATTCGAGAAATAACATTTAAAAGAAAGAACTAATCATTTTATTTAATTATTTCTTCCCTTTAAATATACACATTCGTATATTTTTTTTCGCATTCCCCTCTGCTTGCCTGTTGAGCTTCGCATACCACAGTTTGAAAATCACTGTCATAATACAAATACTTCTCAAGCGAATTAACTATATTCATGACGATCAAAATGAGAATGTGTTCTGTTTTGCAATTCAGTAGGCTATCACTATTCGTAGGGAGATTAGCAACGGCTATTTCCAAGTAATCCAAAGGTTAGTAGCATTAATCTTGTTACTTTATGGTGTACTTCATACTAAAAAACGAATCAACACATGCGGTATTCGCCATTTTTATTTAACAGTAACTGTACCGGGCATGCGTTGCAATACCACTCAAAGAAAAAAGTGTTTGTGTTTTAATTCTGTTTATTGAAGTGCTTTTGGATACACAATACTTTTTGTTTTTCAGTCTGGTGCATACACGAATAAATCGGAAGGTTTTCCGACGCGTGAGCAGGCCACATATAGTTGTCCATGTGTGAAGCATGGATTTTCCAAATTTAATCCACACACACTTGTAGCGATTGTCCCTGTCCTTTGTTGATGGTCATTGCAAATGCGAGTCGCACCGGAAATTGCAAACATTGAAACCGGAAATATACTCATTTATTGCAACGCCTCGCGCACCAGATATTGTAAAATGGTTCTACTAATTCAGAAACCTTCGCGGGCGTGCGCACAACAACTCACCAAAGTTTTATCGCAATCTGATGAAGGGTATAGGAACGCATACGGGACAAACAAACAATCATTTTTATATATTAAGATATATTAATATATAAATATATATATTAATATATTTTAACAGCGGAAGACTGAACAACAACAAAGTAGGATAAAGAATTTTCTTAGCTATTTACTTGTTAATATATTCATTAATATTTAATATATTTAAACAATAAATTCCCGTTATTATTAACTACGTGCAGGGAGCTTATTTATGGGCAAATGGTATACTATTGTCCTCACAATGAAAGATGGCCGGAGGAAGTTTTAACTGCGCAGCCTTTCCGGTAGCTGATCAATTATTTTTTCCTGTCACAATGGATGACGTAGTCTGTTTTCACTGAGAAAGACATGTTGAGAACGCCAAATTAAAACTTCTCTCGACTATTTAGCGTTATTTCAATACCAGTTGCTAACAATAAGTATTTATATAAATAAATAAATATATATTATTTATAAATACAATGCTCTTTTGCAAAGTAACAAGCGATTAGCACAATGGCGGAGTCCTTTCATTAAGTCAGACGGACGTGCCTGACCAGACTAATCGATGATACATGCGCAGATCTCACAAAAACAGGGCGGCCATCATTCATTGGGAGGACAATAGAAAATACGGCGTTCTTCAAAATTATTTATTTATCTGTAGGTTGAATTTATGTTTTCCCTCGAGCGCCCTCCGTTTTCATTCCTGGAATTGCTTTTGATTTCTTATGTTTCTTTGGCTACCGCAAGCGAATGAAATTAAATAACGTTTTTGAAATATGAGTCTTATCCTTCGTTTAATTGTGGAAGCAGTTTTTGGCGATTATTTAGATGATCCCTGAGGTAAAACCGTTTTTCCCTTCGTTACACGTCTGCCCTTTCTGTTATCTAGTGCAAGACCGCCTTTGGATTTGCGGTAGCAGATGATACAAGATTAATTTCAGTCCTGATTTAATTAAAGTCGGAACGTGATTCATCTCGCTTCGTCAGTGCATTCTTCTCCTGTTTTATTTTCTGTCTTCTACTCTGATCTTTCGAAGGCTTTTGGCAATTCCTTGAACTCAATCTAAGAATATTACATGCAGTCGAATTCAAAGCGATACCGACAGCTGCAAGAAAAATGCTCAAGAGTCAGGGTTCGTGAGTCATAAGTTTTCTTTATTAATATCTTTATTTTAATCTAAGATTGCGTTGAAGTTGACCTGATAATAAACAATTGCAGATGTATGTCTGCTTGGAAAGTTCTCGCTGAAATACAATAATTCCTCTCAGAATAGATTACGTTGTGAAAACTTGACCGCCAAGCGAAACAATTAAAAACATGGAAAAACAGTTTTTTGGAAATGCTTTTTTTAATGTTTTAAGCGTCATTACCATGCATGTAAGAGTCTAGTAGTCCCTGTTTGGTCTGTCCGTTCACACCATTTTCAACTCAGGAATTTCAACGGCCAGAG
>JAFIDM010005346.1:47007073-47086704 GCA_023159025.1 Thereuonema tuberculata | reverse complement strand
TCCACAGAAGCAGTCATTCAGTTGCTCGCGGCTCCATTAAATAACAAGACATTGCCAAAGGAAGGAAAAAAGAAGATCATGAACAAGAAAATTTACCCCTCCTGTTGTCTGATCGAATTTGATTTTCTGTTTTTTTTGGTTCTCCGAACGCTTCTTCTCTTGTTTCTTGAGAAATAAAAAAGAACTGCAAAGATTTTCACTTGTTTTTCGTTGTAGAAGGGGATTCTCGCTCTCGTTTGGTTGTAGCTTTTTTTCTTTCCGTCCAAAGGCGCAAATACCAGACACACCCTTGATTACAAAGTCGATGGAATTCATTTTCATCTTTGCATTTTTATATTCTTTTTTCTTGCACTTTAACACTTTTCTTCTCACTTCAAAGCTTTCTTTCCAGGCTAAAGCTTAAGATATACGGCCTAGTGGCTTTTTTGATTAATTATTTGTTAAGTTTTAATAAGTTCTATTCACACTCCAAGAGTGCATATTTTCTGTATTTCCTATGTGAAACAGATTTGTAATATTGTCTAACACATTTATTTTGACGATCACGTTTGCGCGAGAATCACGAAATTCTCGAGATCTCGCCATTAGCCTCTTCAGCAGGTCTCAAGAAATTTAGTATTTTTAATGTCTGTCACTAGGAAAATGCTTCATAATGAATTTATTGTTTGTTTATTGACTGATTTCAATTTATTAAAACTGTATTAAAATGTAGTAAAAGTCTCATGCATTTCCCCGTATTATAATTCATTTAAATATTTCAATATTTTGTGAGAAGACATGGATAGAGACTATTCTCGCGTAAATTACGTGAAATCACGAAAATACGGGATCGTCAACTTCCAAGAGTTTCATAATAGAATCTATTTACGTGAAGTTTATTGATTGCCGAGGAAGTTCTCGTTCTTCTCACGTTAGGAAAACGGGAACATGCACGGCAAACCGTAGCATTTACCAGGCATGCTCGCTTTTTCGTTGTTATTGTGTCTTTGTTAGTTAACGTGGTTTTTACTCAGTCGCCATCGATGACCGTCGATGACAGAGCATTTTCAAATGTAGTCACTAGATGGGGACACGTTTCACGTGGACGTAGCATCAGCTGTGAAAAGTCAAAAACGGGGCTAAGACAAAATTAACTTATGGACTGTATATCCAATTTTAAGATTTTAGTTTGGTCATTAAATTTCATTGATTTCTCTAAAAAAAAAAATCAGCTTTCGCGGGTCTCGATCCGATAGGAGCACGAGTTCTCTTATGCATACAGGCAAACAATTGACAGGAGATGTTTTATTCACATTTTTAAAGGCGAACGTGGCTGAAGACTACAAAGCAATTCCGAAATCTTTGATTGTTATCTTTCAAATGGTTGATTTAGTTTGAAAACCGAAGATGATTTTTGATGAAATGTAATAACTCCTTACTTTTTTGGTAAATATTTGCTTCAGGGGCTAGAAATGTAGCTATGCAACTGGATTTTTTTCCAGATGAAGTGTCTGTCAATTGAATAACAGAGAATTGTTTAAAATGGCGGACTGTAGTTAAGATTCCGTCGCTTGGTAACCGTTCTTCTGTTAAACAAATAACTCGCAATTAAATAAGTTAATTCGCATCAAGAATAGAGTCTTCTTACTGTACCCATCAATATTCTTGAAACTCCGTTCGTGAATTCTATTTCACATTGTCTAAAATCCATGTTTCCACAGTCAACCATAGAAGAGTGTTGTTCATTCCGTCCACTTATCTCTCCTCTTTCTATTTTCTTTTTAACATTTTTCTTGTTCTGTGTAAACAAGACCTTCGACAACAGCGTCGCTAGCGACAGCAGCGCCTTCAGCGGCCGTTCGTCTCTTAATCTGTTTCTATTAAGAAGGATGATTTCATTTGGTGAGTGTCGCGCAAGCATTGGCGACTAATCGTATTGTCTTGTCGTCTTTTATTTCCTGGCTTATGTCACGGAATGAAGGCAAAGAGACCGATTTTAGAAGGATAACGACCGAAGGATTTCAAGTCACTGAGCCAATTGATTTTGTACAGAAAGCTTCTTCATTGAAGTATATTTGTCTTCAAAATACTTAAAAGCTAATACTTAAATTTATTGGAGAGCAGAGAAAATAAAGAATTCCATCACAATTGAAAGTTTTTCAGTGAAAAATGACATTTGTGCTTCAATAAGACGGTTGTTTATTGGTAAGGCTACTTACTAATATTAATATTACTTTATTAATCTATATTACTAAAATCTTTTATTTCTCTGTCTGTCCGGCGCAATTATTAGTTATTAGTTTCCCTTGCTGAGAAAGTCAGATTATAATTTATTTTTTTTTGCCTTGCATGGGATTCGAACCGAGGACCTTCGTCGACGCAGTCAGGAACGCTAACCATTGGACTACTGCTGATCCCGCAATATCCAATCCTACTTTTATTATATTTGTTCAAATAACTTCAACAGATTATCAAAATAATCTATCAAATAATGAGTTCATTCAAAAAGGAATAAAATATCACTTTTTGTCATAACCGCTTGGAATCGATTCTTCTTGGATTATCTCATACTTATCAGGGAGACACAGGTGGATGGCCCAGTACTTTTTATAAAATTAATCCAAACTTAATATTAACTTCAGTTAGGTAGGTTTAGTACAATAAATTTCATTATAAAAACAAAAAACCTGTAATATTTCTGATAATAAGTGTTTGAAAGTCTTTGATTTTAATTTCGGTAAGTGTAGCGCTCTAACTTTTGATTTTGCAGGAAAACACTTCCTTATGTCTGGGGGAAAAAAAAGTTTCAATTTCGACGCTATTTGAATTCTTCTGTGGATAGCCTGTAAATATTTCTTTTACATTAATAAACGGATTTAAAAGTTGAATTGTAAGATTTCATTATTATTTCCCGCATCTTATATCGTTAATCAGTTATTTTAGTTATAGCATAGTTAGAAGTTAAAAGGTGGAAGGATACATCATGTTCTAAAATTGTTGTGTGCGCGTGCGCACAACAATGGAATTTCCCAACAATTCGCACGCACGTTGCTAGGCAACAGTATTGTTTTAATGTTCGACTCTGTTCAGAACAATGGAATGTCGCACGCGCGTATTGTGGCGTGGTCAAATGAGCTGCGCAGTTTCCGACTGTTACAAATGGATTTCAATGTTGTATTGCAAGTATTTTTTAGAATTTAAGCTTCACGCTTTTAGTTTACTTGATGTACTTTGTTTTTTTGGATAAATAAAATGTTATTTACCGTTACACATGATAGGCTTCAGAGCGAAGCGACGATCAGCAGTCTGGTACTTTCTAGTAATCTTTAGGCTTCCACACTTTCAGTTTATTAGAAATGGATGATAATCATTGATAATTGAAACTGAAAAATGTTTCTGAGATGTTATTTTTGTAATATATTTTGTTGAGCATCTGACGTTATCGTAAAAAGAAGAACGAACTTAGCTAAGAACATTTCATTAGTAAGTGCGGCCAAAGTTGAAACTCCCAGACTGCAACGCAGATGATAGATTTTCCTTTCCTGGCCGGTCGGTCACATTCATAAATGGCGGTCGCTACTTCACAAGCAACATTTCGACGAGGAAAAGTTCTCAAAAGTCAAGTAGGGAAATTATTCTTAACGTTGCTCGTCGATTTCAAGAAGATGAATTTGAGATTTTTGATATTTCCTATTTTTGATAATTGAGATTGAAATTTCCTGCGGAGCTTACGGCATTGATACTGGAGAAATTAGTCAATGATAATGTGTTTCCGGTTTCAAAATTCGCCGCGACGACTGTAGATCGATTCTTTCGTTTCTTTCAGAGGACTTTCCGACGCCAGATCTGTTAAAAACCTTCTTGAACAAAATCAGTACGACAGTTAAATTAATGACGAGAATATCACTTATAATTTATACACTGACCTTTTTTTCTTTCTTAATCCTTCTCTTCATTTTATTTAAAATGTTAGTATTTTATTTTATTTTTAGATAGTATGACGGGAATAATTCGTTTATTCCAGGATAATAAATAAATATTCAAAACTTCTGTTGTGTAACGAGATTCATTATTCTTTAAAATAGAAATATTTGAAATGCATTAATTGTGTTATTCTTAGCTCTTAAATGGCTTCTAAAATAGATTCTAATTACCACTTAAAGTCAGCCTATTGTTCATCCAATTCTGTTTTAACGGTAAAACGAACGCTTTGGTTGCTTTCTTTTAAGCTCCTAATTCAGGTTTCCTGTGTTTTAATTACTGTAGGATTTGATAATTCCACTGAACTCGACCCTTTAAGATTGGCGCAACTCCCATTAATTGAAAATCTTTAGGTTTATCGGAAGGGAAAGTTGTTCGGGATCATTCTCCGGCGTCTGACGCCAACTCATTCATTTTTGATCAACGAGTAATTTCTCTTCCAAGTTCCATCTTCCTCCACCACCTGAATTATTCGAACCCAATTGCATTTGGCTGCGTCTCAAAGCCATGCGGTACAGTTTTCGTCTTTTCCCCTCTTCGTATTTCTGTTTTTCCCCCTTTTTCTTCCTTTCCCTGGGGTTGGTACTTACTGTTCTGTTCCCAGGACATTGGAGGCGATACCGAGACCTGACCCGTGTTCATTAGCCACCAGCAGAGGGCGCTTTAACTTCCACTCACCACAGAAGGGTAGACGTGCGTTAGGTCACGGAATGATGGATTGAGAGTCAACTCCCGATTGTACGCGATAACGCCGGCCAGTAAAATGGTTAATTGAAAAGAACTTACAATCTACAAATCATAGGCATTTTGTTTTCATTTAGCATTTAATATTCTCTATTACTTTATTAAATGGGACAAAATAGTCATTACAATGACATCAATAAGTTCAGAGCCACAGAAAACTTAAATAAATCAATGTAAACAGATCTGTACATTCAGTAAAATCAGCCTTGAACGAAAGCTTGAAAACGTTTTGGTTTTCCTACTTCAAAATCTACATATTATTCCAATTTGTTTTCGCAGCCGAATTACTTAAATGATGTCACATATCCTTCCGCCTCTTAACTTTTAACTTATCTTGAAATTCGAATGGGAAATTCGAATGGCTTGAAATTCGATGGGAAAAAATGAAATTCTTTAATAATAAAGAAAAGTGAATTGGCATTCATGAAATACTAAAATTCACACACAAAAATTCATACACATTAAATCCACGGATACGAACATAAGCTTTATATTAGGACTATTTTGTTTGATGCATTACACAAAGTACAGAATTCAAGTTGGTTTTTTTTTTTCCTTAAATAGGGCAATCAGTTTAAAAGTTATTAAATACACTATTTTATCCATTAAAAATTGTTTTACGATCTTTTGTAAGTGCTTATAAAATGAGCTTTGCATGTAAGACATATCACAACTAATTTATAATCATTGTCTGTAAGCCAGATTTTCAAAAATCTATTATAGATAACTTGAGTTCTTTATCGAAGCAAATAAAAAATTGAAGTTTAAATTCAAGAAAGTAAATTAATACTGTTAAATACTCTCGCACAGAAGTAGTTATTAATAGGCCTTACATTTCGTTACATTTCCATTTCAAAACGAAATCTGTTTCTTACCGTAGATGTCTGTTTTATGGTTTCGAACATCAGCGACAGCTAGTGGTGATTTTTATAAATAATTTTGAAACGCCGCGCCGTATTAAGCACTTTACTCTTTATAATGATTTGACTTAATAGCATTCAAAACATATTCAAACAAACTTACATATTTTTATAAGAAATACACAAATACAGTGGGGGTTAAATACAATGTATTGTTTATTTGTCGTCTAAAATTTATTATTAAATTACAGGTTGATAGCAGTATTCAAACACAATCTCTGATTCAGAATTTGACGCGAAATGGAAAAAAAAAATTTTTTTCTTTTTCTATGATGCTCGCTTCACATTAGCAATGAAATCAACGAGAATAAACGAACAAATTTGAAACTTTATGAAGCTCTTATTTTTGACGATTTAATTTTTTCGCCAGACAACTCAGGATTATATTTCCTACTGTAAATGTATGTATTTTTTAATCCGCTTCTTTTGAATTACTAAATCATTTTTTTAAAATCTGTATTCACGTCTCAGTATTCTCATTAGATGTGGTGCAGAGTTGATCGTCAATTAGACTTAATGTGGCATGAAAACGAACAACAGAAAACGTTATTCCTTCCCCCTGTGAACATCGTGTAATGTGTACCCCTCCGAAGAAACCACCTACAGATCCGGGAATTAATTATAGGGGAAGCAATTTGGTGAATCTTCCTGATTGTCCCTCTTTTCCGGTTACAGCTAATTGTTGATCAGAGGAAGTACATTTCCCGTAATTGTCAAAAATCGAATCCTTCTCCCCGTCCTATCGTTCGTCTCCCATCTCCCACTAATCGCTCAACTAAGAGAAAATTATTGAGATTGTAATCTCTTAAGGAAGACATCATCGATTTCGATAGGTTTTTAAGAGAAAAAATTTAGTGAATCTGAAAGGTTTAGAATCGATTTAGGAATAAGATAATGTAAAAAGTATCATAAATACTTAATGAATAAATTTCAAACAATTTGTCGTATATTGGTTGTTTTATAAGCCAAAAAAATGTTGGTTTGAAGTTAAATTGGTAACTTTCACATTTACTTCTTCAATAGTTTTTGGTAATGTTTATTTAATTTTCAAAAAATGGTGTGACAAAAAGTTCAGTAATAAAAATAAATATATAAGTAAAATAATTAAAAAGTATTTAATATTTTTTAATACGTTGACAATATTAATACAGTGACAACGAAACGCAACGTTTTCTGGCACTGTATTAATACTGTCGACGTATTAAAAAACATTAAGTATTTTTTAATTATTTTACTTATCTGTGTTTATTTTTATTATTATGTTTATTTAAATGGAAAGAAATAGTGAATGTTTAACTCCAGCTGATGAGATTTAATAATTTCGAAGCAGGCTTTTCCTAAAATCCCCGTTAAATCAATAAATAAATAAAAGTAAGTTTTACCTAACCCTTCTTACTCTTCTGGATTCTTTTCTTCCCTAATCTGTATCGTCTTCTAAAAGTTGATTTTTTTTTTTATTATTTATTTAAAGTTTTAAAAAATGCAAATTGGAAAGAATTGTGGAAATATCTGAAAAATATCTAAAGAATGGAAATTTTGTGATTTTTCAAATAAATTGAAAAAGATTTGAACAGTTTGTTCGCTACGCCGAGGCGTATTGGCTGATGCGTCATTGCCTTCAAAAGGTACGGAAATTGTAGAATATTTTGTCGACTAAATTGTTTATCTGGGTAAAGTGCGTTATGCAGTCTCATGTTATTTCCCTGGAAAGAAACGACCAGAGGAGAGAGAAAGATCCATTTAAAATCTCAGGATTCGAATCAAGAGATTGAGGCATATCAAGACACAAAGCAGAGAACCATCCTCACCATTCGGCTACACCTGAACGGAATTTAACATCATCTTAATGAAATCGTATTCTAAACCGTAGATCCTTTACTTTTTTATTTAAGCATTATTTTTTGAATCAACTATCATTTCAGAAGAAGTTTATGTGGAATTGAATTATCAGTTTCGATCACATACTTAACCAAAAGGAATCTGTACCGATTTATACTTTCTAAATTTTTCCTGTATTAGCATTTTAAAGCTTGTAAAAGAATATGATGGATGATGTATATTTATATTACAACATCTATTCATACTATCTGGATAACGATAATTTATACTTCTTCCTAAGAACTTCTATATTAAATAGAGAGAAAATCAGAAACGGACAACAAATATGCCTTCGCACATTTAATTACGGACGTTAAATTTGCTTTTCCTTGAACTTATGATGTTTCTTGTTTGTATTTAAATTGCTTAGTGCCTTTCACTGAAAGGACAAGGGTTTAATACTGTGGATTTCACAGGATTATTTTTTATTTGAATGTTTATTACCTCGGCGGCCCATTCCCGAGATCGAGAATGCTTTTAGCTAAAGCTTTCGCGCAACTGAGCCAAATATCAAGGATAAATTCTGCTGATGATTCCTAATAAGGATGAAACAACTGTTCAGAATTCCCGTTGATGTTGGCTCAATGTGCGAAGGCATATTTGTTGTCCAGTTGTGATTTTCTCTCTATTATGAATAATTACGGACGTTAAATTTGCTTTTCATTGAACTTCTTTATTCTTTGCTATCTTTCGATCGTTTCCATTTTCCGATCTTCTTCCGGGAGAACAAGTTTAGACATGATTAAACGTATTTTCGTAAAATTATAACAAACAAGAAGGTGCAAATCAAATATAAATAATATCAAAGGTGCAATAACATAACAATATTTAATTAATATAACAATATTTTCTTGACATATCATAATATCTTACAATCTGTTGCAATATACATCATTCTGAAGAAGATTGGAAAATTGGAACCAATCGAAATATTACAATCAAAGTATAAATTGTCATTATTCAGATAATATGATGGTTGATTTTGAATTAACTTGAAATGCAGTTTCACTTTTGCATAAAGATATATATAAAAAAAGCATTTTTAAAATGTACTTTAATAGAATTTGGATTTTGAATCAGAAACAACATAAATCCAGATATATAAAAATTTATTATTATAAAATATCCTTTCATTTTTTTTGTTCTGTTTGACTAAATAATATACTTCTATTTTTTATTCTTTCCTTCTACGATTTCTTTTTTTTAGTTCTTTCATTTCATTTAGTTGGGTTTTCAATTTTCATTTTCTTCTCCTGCTATTCTAGTTAGCATAAATAAACCATAACCAGGAAGATAGTAACGGAATCTTCCTTTTCAGCTTGGGAACATAAAAGCGCTATTCCTTCTCCCTTGTGTTTCATGTCGCCTTGCTTGGCTGGCGCGTTCTTTTTCCTGCGTCCGTCGGAGGTGGAAGGCAACCGGCGTCGTTATCCGACGAGAAACCGGCGTCTGATGGAAGAAGGGCTTTGGCGTCAGAAGTCATTCGAAGGCCCATTTGGCCGCTGCTCCCCAAGAACCAAACAAATGCAATTGTCAGGTCTTTGTGAAAGGCAGAACGCCAAAGGATTGGACGGCGATTGGAGGCAAGAAGACGGGGGTGTTGTTTCCCGTCGAATAGCTGATTTCGTTTGCGAATGGCTTGACCTGCCACGACCCTGGACGCGCCATCGACACAAGATTGCCAACTAAGCATTCTTTTTTTTTTTTTCCCGCTCGTTGTTTCGTGTAACAGTGAAGAAATATTTCAAGTGGAACTTCGAAAACTCACACGAAAATAGTAACTCAGATGTGAAACTGAAGCAAAATTATATATAAATATAATAAAAGAGCTTTTATTTTTATTAAACTTAAATAGGCCTAATTTCAAACTGGCACATCAGTTCGATATTTGTAATTTACATTGCCCTGGATTACAACTTTTGACTATTAATTAAGTAAATAACTTAAATCGAACGTACTTACATTTCTAAAGAAATTTAATTGCCAGATTATTTTACTGCAGCAGTATATTTGAAACTTTCTTGCCGAAAGCAGTAAACTGCAGTTAAAAAAACAGTTTTGAATTATATGTTTCAGTTAAGATTAAAATCAGATTCACTTATTATTAATATGACATAATTAGATCTTCAGTGACCAAAAAAAAAAAAAGAAATGGCCTACATTTTGTGGACATCGATTTATATATTAAAGTAAATATACATATTTTTAGTCATAACAAGATGTAAATAACATCCTGTGGCAGTTGTATCAAGTAATTGTGACAGTTTAATTTACAAGTAAACTTCCAGCTTTTCTGTAATTAGTGGTTAGTTACCATGGTTACTGCGCTTTATAGATAATCGTGCACTGGTAATTTTAGGCCTCTTATGGGTGTAATTGCAATCAAAGTTAATGGTAAGATCACATGTGTTGAAGTCTATTTCTAAGCAAGTAGAAGCTGTAGAAATTCGTAAAATCACATTTAATATTTTTTTTTTCACTATCCCCCTCTCCTTTTTTTTTTTCTCTGATTGAATATTGAAAAACTTTACAAATGTTAGACCACATCTATAACATCCTGTGGTACCTAACTCCTCTTCCAACTGCAGAACAAAAACGCCATTGAAAAGAATGTTGCAACAGAAAGAAGGAATGTGGAATGTATATTTGTAGGTTGTTAACATCCTCATGAAATTGAAAGCATGTAAATTGACATTGGTTTGTTCAGGGAACTATAGAAATCTAACTAGAGAAATAAGGAACTTTACTGCAATAAGAAACTTCATACTTGTCTAAGCTGTAGTCTGTATTTTGGACTACGAATATAGACAATTCGTTTTACATTCGTTCCTTCATGCCATCATAACCTATAGCAGCTTGCCAGATACTTTGTCATTTCTATTTCAATTGTGGCATTGACGTGATTCAAGTAAGGATTTTTCTGAAGCTTGATATGTATATTTACAAACGGGAAACGATCTGATTTGGGAGATATATGGTTTGTCCTGTCTGTCCGTCTGTCCTCCTCTAACAACTCTCGAACGGAAGGTCGGATCGGCAAACGGACTTCACCATCGTGTTCAGAGGCCCAAACACCGTAGGAATGAGGTATTTATTTCTGCCTGTCCTAAAAAATGCGGACAGAGTCGACTGTTTGTTTACGCAAATTTGATAATTATTTTGCTCGACAACTACTGATCCGATGAACGTGAAATTTGGTTATGCTTTAAGTTAGAGTGTCTACTGTATAATCTATATTTTTAGTCCTCCGTATCTATAATATTTTGCGAACACGATCGACTGTTTCCGCAGATTTCCGGAAAGGCAGAAATAAAAATATACTCGTTGTATAGTAGACACTCTAAACTAAAACATATCCAAATTTCAAGTCGATCGAGTCAGTAGTTGCCCAGGAAAAAATTCCAAAACTTCACCTTTTTTTTCTTGTGTGCAAATAATATCGGCTTACTTTGAGTTTATATTTCTCTGGTTCTTCTCTCATTGCGTCACACACACAGAGGGAGTAATAAGATATATTTAACAACAATTATTTGAATGTAGTCCTCGTGGTCTAATGGATAAGATGTCTGACTTCGGATCAGGTGGTTGCAGGTTCGATTCCTGTGGCGGACGTTTCACTGTAGAAATTTTTTTTTTTTATTTTTTTTTTCTTCCTCTTGTTTGGAATTGATTACGCACACGTTCAGTGTCCACGTGGGCTTTAATGGGTCGCCCTTAATTTTATGCTTTAGCACACATTTTTGTTTACTTGTAATTGAAAATTTCTACGTGTTCTCCTTATTCAGAAATTAGCATGTGTATTTCTCATTGAAAAGCAGAACTGAAATAGTGCTATCTAACAGTTCAATAATCCTTTTAGTAATCCACTAGTTTCTTCGTGCTTGATTAAAATGAATTGGATTTACACAACTGAAATTTATTAACACTGATTTAATTACATTCTTAGAAAACGAAAAATACTGTACTGTTTGTAGTCAACAGATATTGTAATTTAAAAATAAATGCAGACTTTTGAGCTGAAGCAATAATTAAAGGAAATATGGTTTCAGGATCTTTCGGGACCTTTTTAAACTTATTTTCGTCTGTTTGAATCTTAGTGCCATCTGCAACTTACTTTCAAAATGAATTTTTCTCCTTGCTGCTGTAATTTTGAGTATGTTTCACAATATTGCAGATAAAGAATGTACAGGGTGTATCTGAAATATGCTTCCAAACTTAAAGGTTGTATTCAATCATGCAAAACAACGAATAAATGTCGTAAAAATATGGGTCTGGAAATGCTTTATTTCCAAGATATGAGCGACGCAACAATACAGAAGTGTTGGCCGTACAGTTGCTCAGTTTCACAGAAAGTGCTCGAAATGTCCTCCACCGGCCGCAATGCACGCAACACAAAGTCGTTCCACCGACTGCGGAACACGGTCGAAGATGCCAGGTGCATGTCGAATTTTGTTACACCCATCCACTATGCGATCATGCAGTGTGTGGGCGTCAGGAACCGTTGTGGTGTACACTAATGCTTTAAGATAAGATAATGCTTTTACGAAAACCCTTTTCGTGGGATGGGTATTGAACATGTCACGATTACTGAGGAGCAATTTAATGACTCGCGATACGACGTAAAGGCCACCTCTGTATTTTTGCATCGTTCATATCTTGCAAATAACGCATTTCCAGACCCATGTTTATATGACATTTCTTCGTTGGTTTGCATGATTGAATACAACCTTTAAGTTTGGCAGCACATTTCAGGTACACCCTGTAATAGAATGTCAAAGGGTTCCGGTATTATTAAGTACTATAACTTTTGCACAGCAAGCAAATAAAAGTCTGCAAACTTCGAAGTTCGATTGGAGTCTAACTACAATTGCAGTTCGTTTCAGAAGTTGATGTTAAGCTGTGATTGGTGTATTTTCTTCCCCTGTCATTATCATTCCTTAACCCTCTTCCTTGGCATGCCAATAAATTGCTTTCTCCATCTTCTCTTCTCTTTATTCTCATTTCGTTTCGATCATTTATCTTTGAAATGTAATGGTTCCAGACAACGATTCAGCAATTGGCATCAATGTCGAAGAGCTGATAGAAAGAGTCTCCATTTGCCAAAAATAAAAATCTCTTTCTGATAACAAAGATGAATCGTCCATTTCGCTTCCTTCATTTCCCCGCCCTTCATTTGAATATTTTTCGTAATGGCAAGAGTTCGTGAAGATGGGCTCACGATTGAATAAATCGCCCGCGAATGTAAAAAGTTAAGTTGTTCCGGCGCCGTAATTTTGAAATGTAAAAGGCTAACCCCAAATGTTTTACAATTCATTTCCCATCCAAAATGGTCAAATGATTGTTGATTTCGAGGAATCTATTAGTCTTATTTCTTTTCCTTGTCTCTCTGATTTTCGTTTTTCTGTTTCGTTTTCTATTTCGTAATGTCTGTAGATATGGTGGTTTGCAGCTAGGAACGACTGTCTTAGCGTTTTTATATTGAAATGAATTGTAAATTTGGTTTAATGTCTGTTACCCATTTTTATTTAGTTCTGGAAGAATGAAAAATTGGAAGAATTTTCTTTCCTTAAAAAGTGATTTTTTTTTTAAAAAAACTTCTTTATTTTATTTTTTTTCAAATCATGAAGATAAAACAAAAAGTCTACATCTATTTTCTAATTCTAATATCTTCTGATTTCAAATAAGGTACCCTGCGCAAATAACGCCACCTTAACATTTAAATTACTGTATGTCTGGAAATAAGGTGTATCGAAACACGAAAATTATGACCTAGAAAGTTTAATCTTCTGTTTGAAACATACCATAATGAAACATATGATAACTTTTACTGGAGAAGTATGAGAACTCAAATAAAAAACTTTGCAAACTGGCGTTATTAGGAACACCTAGTCCAATTAACGCCACCTACTTTCTAGTAACTTATTTAAAATTAAGAATTATTCCATCGTTGTAAACATTATCTGTACAAAATTTCTGTAAAAAATAATAAAAAATCACTTGAAATTAACGCATTCTTTCTAATCTGTAGCTAAAACAAAAGAGGAAATGTAAAAATTAATTAATTTCGGCATTTTCCGATTATAAACGGAAAATAATAAATAAGATAAAAATCTATATTTTCATGAAACATATTAGTAACTTATAAGTGTCGTACGTAACCTAAAATCGTATATGTAGACCATTAACATCACCATGGCGTTAAAGCACTACTGAGCACATAGATCACATGATACACTTGTTTGTCTACAATTTCCGAATTTTAAAAATAACAGTTAACTTATCGACATAGAAGAATCTTCAAGAATCAAGAAAATATATAGTTTTATATAGTTAATCTTTGCTGAACATTAAAAAAAATCTATATTTTATCTTACGTTGATAAGAGTAGCAGCCTTTCAGAACCAGTCCTCGACACGAAAAGGTGGAAATATAATTTCACTCGAAAATGTTGGCGGTCTGCTAGTAACTCACTTCAACACTAGATGGCATGTCAATGCACACTACTTTAGTGCAGTTCCGCCATCTCTTAGATTTATGAAGAATTAGATAGGTGGCGTTAAAGGTTTACATGGCGTTACATGGCTCAGGTACCTTAGTACAAATTTTGCATTTTATAAAAAGAAAAAAAATAATATAATTAAATCCGCAAGAGTTATCGATATCGGATTAACTTAAGAGAGTGAGATATTAACAGAAATGAAATAGAAATCCATTGTTTAGATTCCAATGCTTTTCTATGGGATTTTTTGTCGCCTTCTTGCGCTGATTTCCCGACAAAGATCAACTTGGAAAAAGATTTCAATAAAAAAGTTAATTTCTCCCTTGTCCTTAAAAATGCATACTAAATTTCAAGAAGATCCGTCATGTGGTTAAAAAATTATGAGCCTGAGAGAGAAGAAACACCCGTACATATACACACACAGACTGAGTGGTCTGATAACCTTAATTTCGTAAGTAGGCTTAAAAAGGGTTGTACAAAACAAAACTCAAAATTGCTATTTATCCTAGAAAGCTGACACTTGACTGGGTGTGTTAATCTATTAAACGTCAGGCCCCTATTAATTTCGGTGTATATCGGTTCGGTTGATAAGAACCTAGAAGCATATGCATATATGTATGGGCCACCCTGTATATATCGACAAAACGCGATAACTTTCCACTTACCTTAGAAGGCTGAAACTGTAACGACAGATGTTTGTTATATAGTATAACTCCGCTATTGACTTTTCATAAAAATTGGGTCCAAAAATGAGATATTAGAACCAAATATTGGTTGGTGGATTAGGTTTTACGGCGCAGTAGTGACTGCCGCCAAATTGTGCGCAAAGATAAAATAAAGAAAATTAATAACTTATAATTAAAGCACTGTTATCACGAAAAGTAATCCAAAAATTATGTAGAAAACTGTGTCTATTATGCTTTTTTTGCTTATCCTCTACTTTTTTCTTTTTTTATATTTGGATTGAAACATCGCTGTTTGGATGTGACGATGGGGAATTCAAATATTGGCACGGCAACTGCACCGGTTATATAGGCTTTTCTTATCAGCAGATATCAAAAGGTCCTCTCACAGATTAAGACATTTCCTAACTGTCACTTGAGTCTTACACCTTTTCCTTCTTTTGGATGAAATGTCGATATTCCGATGGTCGTGCAGCCGCTGTCATATTCGTGATCGCAGCTGGGTTCTGTCGGTTTGCTGGCGTAATGGTCGACTGTGGGTGCTTGGCAATTCAGTCAGGCGTTGCCTTCAACTGACACCGTCGCACCGTGGCTCAAGGCGGACATACGTTTTCCATTAAGTCAGGTCGCACCAACCCACCACTCAATAAAATTCATGACAAGTTATCTAGAAGCATTCCTGCGTAAGAATCTGCGTCAACTCTTGACCCTAATGTTATTCCTTTTTTTTCCTGTCCCAAAACATTTCGTATCGTAGTTTATTTTTTTTCCCCGGTATTTCTCTCTATTATTCTGAAATTTAGATGTTACTAGACGGCTGCCCGTCACTCCGCGTCGGAAAGTCTCGCAAATGTAACGGATAAAAATATTTTATTTATCCCCCCCCCCCCCCAAAAAAAAAGGAAATACATGCAATAGAATATTGAAATCTATTTGTAAAAGTCGGAAATTTATTCAGAAAAACAAATTACATCAAATAGCCTAAAACCTAAAACTTCAAACTAAAACTTAAGTAAAGTTTAAATTTTAAAAAATGAATGCATTGAATATTGAAATCCAATTGTAACAATCGAAAATGAGAACGGACGTGAGAAATTACATTGTTGCGGACAGGGTTGACCAAGCAACAATACTCCTGTTGCCAGGCAACGCGCGTGCGAATTGTTGCGAAATTTAATTGTTGGTAGACGTACTCAGGCACGCGCGTGCATCATTTTTTAATAATACACAGATGAAGTGTTTGCTGTCTTTAATTTCAAATATATCGTAAGTTCTTCTGAAAAATAAAATAATTTATTTATTTGCAATTCAATTGATACTTCATATTGAAAATAAAATTAAAATTATAAATAAAAATAACTTTCTGCTGTAATAGCTTTGCTTCAAAGTTTCTAAAAGTACTGAACTAATTCAAGTTCCAGTTCCTTTATCAAAATGTGAACTAGTTCAAGTTCCAGTTCCTTTACAGCGAAAAAGAAAAGAAAGTTTCCAAAGAATGACACTAGGGTTTTTCTTTAGTTTTAAAATTATATTTTGTCAGTTCCATTTAATATCTGAACATATTCGCAGCAATATTCAACTGAGTGACTATCCAAATATACCTGAAAAAGATAACTTTGTTTTACAGATTAATATAACATGTTATTGTGAAACATTCAAGTTTCGATTTGCAAATATACTGTATTTCATTTTTAGAAAACACAGCTGAACATCTGGTTAATACAATAAAAGCTATTTTCAACTATCTGATTATCACTTGTTGTAAATAGTTCACTATTTTCCCGCCAGTGGCACCACTGTCAGACGTTTAAACAGTTAAATAGATTCTTGCTTTTAAACAATGGAAGAAATTTGCAGTGGAGTTTCAAGATAGCTTGACTAGCGAATTAGAAAGCTGTTATAATTAAAAAAAATATATTTATATCTCAGTTTGTATATTTTCTAAAATGTCAGCAACTAAGATGTGAATCAGTTCAAAAATTTTATTTCTGTTTTATTGGTTTTTATTTATTTATTTTATGTTTTAATTATTTTTTTTTAGCCAAATTCTGCTCAAGTCAGCGGATTTTGTGGTCAAGTATTTGGTTTTCAGATTTTTTTATAATTATTTTCTTTCTTTTCTTTAGTGAAAGAGAAATTTCGTAATCAAAATTTTATTTAATGATCTCGTCGTAAGCAGTAGTCTTTGCTATGAGTGAACGTGGCATGAACCTTATTGAAAGATAGAAACGACCTTCCTTGAGTTACACGAAGGACTATTGTTGTTTTTTTTCCCTTTTCTTTCCTATAGACTTCAGTCCAACAGTCATCAGTCGTAACTTTTCTTTTTAATCATATGACAAATTTCTTGAGTGAAAAAAATAAGTGTAGTGGATATATGTGATGTGTTGAAACTAGAAATAAAGGTCCTATAAACAAAACAGCTCAGTATCAGTTCTTCTGATATGTTTCATTCAATCGGTGCGTCATTGATAAAACATCTGTATTAAAGAGAGACTGCTGTTTTCCTGTTTTCCTATCTTCAGATCTGCCTTTTTCTTCAACCTGTATGTCGTACAGGGGAAAAAAAAGTCCATCTTCAAGCGCTGACCCTGGAAATTTGTTGAATTCTCTTAACAGGGAGATATCTCGATGTTGTCACAGAATCCTACACTGTTTCTCCTAAATGGTGCATCAGAGAAGAAGAAAAATATCATTCCAACAAAAAGTAACAGTCTTCACGAGATACCACGATTTTATTTTATTTTTTTGTTTCTTCTAGTATATACCAAAACAATTCGAGGAAATATAGTAAATGTTAAAATCAAAGCTTCAGTAGCAACGATAAGAAAAGGACAATGGGCACAAATGTATGGGAAGTTGCCCCACCCTGTATAGTAATAAGATATATACCTATAGAATTATATACCTATTTATTTCAAGTAAATATTAATTATTGTGGTGTCAAATATATATATTTTAATTCAGTGATATTAAAATAAAAATCAAAGTGTTATACTTACCTGAGTCACACATTAACATTTATATATAAATCATATTCAAATTGGCAATATGGCGATTAGTGTTAAAAAATGAAATCGATCGTCATGTTAACAAAGCCAAGGTGAAACAAAGCCATTGATGTCTGCGTCGATGCAGCAGATCGTTTGTTTAAACAACGAAAGTTCATGTGCGAATTGTTATCACGTGAAGTGCTTCGCAACGAAAGAACTGATGTGTTTTTTCAGTTCATAGTGATAAGAATAATATATAAGTTGTTCTGAAGTTTCCGCAGCAAAATGTCCTTATATCGATGTTCCTTTAGATGTACATTGCTTACCGTCTTTAGTGAGCAACGAGAATTCAGGAAAGGTTCCTGAATTATCCTTAAGAAGTGCAATCATTAAATTGAGACGCAAATCAACAAGTGTTTATTCCCAACAGATGTATATTTACGTGGGACTATGCTGAGCAAACTATCATCGAATGAAGACCACCATCTTGCTGCAAGATCGTATGTACATGAAGTATTTTATACAAGTTTTTGTAAGTAAATTTCTTGTTCACCCCTTACCCGGGAGAAATTTAGGACGCTTTCCTCGAACTTTAATGGAAGCCGGAACGCTTCGAACATTCTCGTAGATATGTACATAATGATAGAGAGATCTTTGTAAATAGCAACAGAAATACAGATATATTTATAGTTTCAGTCTATGCTTGATTTATAATATAATAAGTGCTTATCATCTCTTTGTGAGATATTTTTCCTTTTTTTAGCCTTATTTATAGATACTAAGTCTTATTTGTCCAACTCTGTTAGTGAAGGTTGAAGTAAAAGTATTTTAACTTTTTCACTTTAAAACTTATTTTTTTGCTGGTAATCAAAGTCAATTTTAACACAAAAGGTTATGGCACCAGCACACCTTCCACTGCGCAAACCACAATTATTTACAAGTAATAAATGAAAATAATATTTACTATTACTGAAAATAATTATTAAATGATAATTAATTAATGCATCCGGGAATTAAGATGTCAACCAGATAAGTCATATCTAGACGTATATAACTCCGAACGGACTAATAATTGAGACGAGTCGTAATAATAAAATGTTTTATTTAAGGAGATCTTTCTATAGGTATATATCTTATCACTACACAGGGGTGGGGCAACTTCCCATACATTTGTGCCCTTTGTCCTTTGTAAGGAGACCAAGAGAGTGAGTACAAATGCATTCGGCTAAAAGACAGATACATTACTTTTTTGTTTTCCTTTCTTATGGGGCCACGCAGACATCAGCTAGTTGCAATAAATCCTTTCGTTAGTTAGATCTCTAATTTGAAATGAAGCAAATGCAAGACGTGACCTAATAATGTTAATTGCGAATGGAACATTAAAAATGCAAATGCGTATCATATTTAACGGCTGAGGTAGACAATTACAAAGCTTTGCCCTCATAAATCCTTTCAGATTAGCGTTAAACTGAACAGTGATTCACAGTGCCTAGATTACATTGATTAATGAACGTTGATTTGACCTCAGTCTCGTATTGCCATCCGTAAAGAATCAGAAAGATCCATAAATACCAAAGAATAGAATGTCAGAAGAATTAAAGATTTAATAACTTATCTTTTAAGGCAATTCTCAACCAATTTATATCTTTCTTTTCATAATTGAAAGAAATTGCCGTGAAATCTTCAACTTTTGTTTGAGTTCCGTCACAGTCATTGCAGCATTGTTTAAGCATAAATTCTTTAGTTCCCAGCGCTGACGAATGTTGGTGGCTCCGTCTGGCGGCGCTTTTCTTCTATTTCAGTCTTCCATTTTTTATTTTGTTTTTGTGTAATTGGATCTTTGTTCGCGAGCTTTTATCTGAAATTTGCAAGGTAACTCGGGCAGAACATTGCCCCCAGACTCGGAATCATCTTCGAGAATTATTTTTATTTTTATTTATTTCTTTTTTTAATAGCAAAAAAGCAGATGACGCTCCCCAACTCCCCGCCTTCCGTTTATTTGTTTCTTCTCTTGCGTGCTCGATCGATTTTCTCATTTTATGCAGATTTAAGATCATCTGTATTATTTAAAGAAAGTCGAACGGCGAAAACGTGGAATTCTTTATATTTTGATTGTTTTTCACAAAGAAAAGCGATCGTACAGGCACTCGAAATTTAAAACGCTTCTAATTCTTATGCAGTGTTGGTCTGACTTCAGGCCATAGTTCTCCGGATGCTCTAAATCTGCTCTGATAAAAGTAACAGTTAAAAAGCAGGCTTCACGTTAGGCTGTTTCTCCCTGATTTCCAAGTTTGCCAATTCATACCATTAACGAATTCATTGCTGTAAAAGATAATAGTAACAGCGTCAACAGAATTACTGGTATAAAACTGAAATTATCTTAATATATAAAAATGAATGTTTGTTTGTTTGTCCCGTATGCGTTCCTATACCATCCATGAGATTGCGATGAAACTTTGGTGAGTTGTTGTGCGCACGCCCGCGAAGGTTTCTGAATTAGTAGAACCATTTTACAATATCTGGTGCGCGAGGCGTTTCAATAAATTAGTGTATTTCCGGTTTCAACGTTTGCATTTCCGGTGCGACTCGCATTTGCAATGACCATCAACAAAGCACAGGGACAATCGCTACAAGTGTGTGGACTAAATTTGGAAAATCCATGCTTCACACATGGACAGCTGTAAGTGGCCTGCTCACGCGTCGAAAAACCTTCTGATTTATTCGTGTAAGCACCAGACGGAAAAACAAAAAAATAATTATTTAACAACAAGTTTTAACGTGCTAAAATAATAATGACAAAACAATAAAAACCATACTGCTGATGTATATATTAAATTAAATATAAGTGATATTAATATTTATATTTAATTAATTGAAGTTTAATTTTTGTGATTATATATATTGTGATTATCGTGCTTGAAAAGAAAATTTTTAGTTAAAGATTATTTACTAGTTTTCTGCGGGATTAATGTGTGCGGTATGACAACGAACAAGATGGCGTAATGACGAAACCTGTAGCAGATTGTTCGATTTGAACGGAGATAATAATGCCTGGTATATCTCGACGTTGACAGATAAAGGAGAGCGGGAGCTTTGAAGAAGGAATGTCGCTGCCAAAACTAAAAGTAGGAAATATTATGTTTGCAGATGACGCAAGTAAATAAGAAATATTTATTATTCTTCTGAGGCCCTCCTAGACAAATGAACAACCTACGACATCCACGGAAAGCGTAGATTTAAACCCGAACAGAACCGTAATAAATAATTGAGAAATCCAGATTAAGAAGACATAGTCATGACGAATGAAAGTATTTATTTTCCGGTTGCTGAGAGGATCGAATAAAGGAAGAATTCGATGGAAATCAACACGCGAAGAATTCCGAAGATCGAACGTTTAAATAGGCTTAGCTATTTGAAAACAGAAGAGATATTAGTGCCACTGGATCAAAGGGATCTGAACTGAATTCATACAAGTGATTAAGCATATTTGTGTGTGAATTAGTGAAACTAATTATTGCTTGTTTGGTTATCTAGAGTTAATTATAAATATCAACTGATAGTTGATAGTAAAGTATCAATTATGTGTATAGTGCTTTCGAGACGAGTTATCATCGAGAGTCAAGATAAGTAAGTACAGTTTCCTTTATTTTATGAATCGAGTATCCAAGGGGATTGCTGATTTATAACAAGACTGAACTATTCAAGTAATATTATCAAAGGTGCAAAGATTAACTTTTCCACGTTGGGAAAAACCATTGTTGAGTGATCTAACTTTAGTTTCATCTATGAATGAAATAGTATATTTATGACAGATATTACTTAGATGTAAATGCCATTATATTATTAAATTAAGTTACCTTGTAGGTTGCTTGTTAATATTTACTCAGGACGTTATCAGTTAAATATTTTGAATTTAAGGTGTAGTATTAATGTCAAAAGTGACATTGAAAGATGAGATATATAATACTATGTTTATTAGTCTACATATTATTATTCTAAAATTAAGAATAATCATCAAGGTTAAAGTTCATTAATAATTTGTAATTATTGAGTATTTCATATTTTGTTATTTACATGTAAACTGATACATGCAAGGTTTTATAGATGGTACCATTAGGGATTAGTTACAGATGAACTTAGTTAATATATGATAACAAATGTTATTGCTCTTATATCATAAATTATTGTAAAGTCAATTTTTCCTTTCATAAAGGTCATGAACTCTAGTAATAAATTATTTTAAAGTTTTTTAATATTCAATGCTTTTGTTTCTTTACCTTGATGCGTGCTTGCTCTGAAAGTATATATATTTTCCCCCATTTTTATATTATGTATTATGTATTTTTTATCTAGCACATACTCGCACATAACTAATAACAAAAGGAATTACTGATCTGTTTTTGGATTTTTCGACACTGGGAATCCAGAACAGCTGTTTCTAGGTTCCTACTCGTCATCAGCTGGACTCGCCCAGTGTCTTAACAGTCAGTGATTCCTAGAGACATATAAAAGAAACAAAAGTGAACAAGAAAATGGCCCTTCATATTAAAAAACAACAATTAATAAAATAAGAATAAAAAAGGGCAGATATTTAAAAAAATATTATGTATCCAAAAGTACTTCAATAAACAGAAAAGCACAACAAAACACAAACACTTTCTTTCTTTGAGTGGCATTGCAACGCATTCCGGGTACAGCTAGTTGTAAATGAATTTTCAGCCTTTGACCTACAGAGAAGCTTCCTCCAATAAACGCATAGAGTTCAACACCAACCAATTTGCTGAGTTGTCGTACAGTCAACTACTCACAACAATCTGCAGCTTCTATATCATTTTACCAACACCCATAAAAGACTGCGTGGTTTTGGTCTCCCACATCTTTTCTTGATGATGAGTAATTTTTACCGTCTTGTTGAAATGCCAAAAAAAAAAATCCTCTGTGCTTCCAGGACATTCGAAAATGTTGCTCCACTGTTCTTTAGGAGAAATATTAAAAAAAAAAACTTACCACTCTTGCAATATTATTAAGTTTCGTTAATCCCTAGGTTTGTCAGTCTTGTTGCTAGCATCTATCGTAATTAGCCCATCCACATTGTTGAAGCAGAGAGCTTTTCAAGATAGCAAAATATTAAAAAAAAAAATACGTTCGTTGTTCGTCCGTCTTGATCACGGTAACTGAAAATCTATGTTCCCTAGAAAGCTGAAAATTTTATATTAGGTTTATATTCTCATAACATATCAACCATCAGGAAGAAATGCCATCAACCATCAGGAAGAAATGCCAAAACAAAAATACCCAAAATGCATTACAATGATTCCGGTACTACGATATCTGTACGAAACTATTTACATTCATATTGCTTTCTTCTTGGTTGCTGTTATAGAATTTTATTGTGTGGTTGTTCCAAAATAAACAAATTGATTGTGAAGTTTTACTTTCTGAAAGTTGTCCTGTTTGATTTAATGATAAGCCTTTCTTCCTGATTATAATTTTAATGCTGAATCCATTTAAATCTTTATGTGAAGCGCTTGGTTTAAGGATGCAGTGTTTCCGCTGTGGAATTCATTTTGACATTGCGTTTCTCCCATGCACGGGTCTCTTCACCATAATTCGGTGACGGAATTAGTTTTCGCTCGCGATTTCAGTAAAAGCTAGAAGTTCATTATTTTGTGACGGCGCTGGCATTTGAAGCTTGTCGACCAAAGGCGACTTTCATATCCACAAAAGGCGGATTCATAGTGATTTTGGCGCTCTACATTCCTTCACGAATTGTTCATCCTCCCTCGCTTACCAGAACTTGAGAATTCCGCGGTTTGAACAAACAGAAATCTAAGAGAAAGGCACAAAAAGAAAAAAGAGGAAAAAAAACTTCACTTGCTACAAAAGTTTCTAGAAAGTTTATCTAATCGCGCCGTTAGTTTTTCTATAATCTTATTTGCTTGTAGCAACTGCTGTAAAGTAACGACAAATCTAATATGCTTCCTTTGAAGTTTTACAGCCAGTACTGAAAGTGTAGCGAGTCTTAAATATGCTTAGGTACCATTTTCATAACTTGCAGTATTGTTGCGGTTGAGATTTCAGAGGCACTATTTCTTTCTTTTTTTTGCGATCCCTAGTAAGGAGCTATTAAGTGATCCCCTGTCTTTGTGTGTTGTAAAAACGCCATCCACAGTTCAAACCAGGAGTCGGAGCCCCATGAGTCGCACCTAGTTGGACTCAGCATGGCCTGGAGGTTTGGGGAGAAATCCGACTTCCGGTCATACCAGTAGAAGGTGGCCACTTCGCCAGAATCGCCCGCAAATGGGGCAAAAATGAGGTTCTAGTCATATTAAATAAATCCCATCGCTTGAAATTGTACTGACCCATGAATTACAACGGTCTGATTAAGTAAGTTTTGCGCATCAAACATACTCGTGTCACTTTTGTTAACGCAGGCTTTTGATAGATTGTATGGGGTCACTTTGTTTTGGGTTTCTTACAAAACTGTGAATTAATTTTTACTTTTTTTTTATTTTTTTATTTTTATTTTTAAGAAATATTCTATGTATAAATTGCAACCAAATTTTGTAAATAATAATACAGTAACTTTCAACTGAATGAGACTAAAACAAAAAAATAGCTTTCTTAACCTCCCAATTGTGATTTCAAAGTCAGATAACAAAAATAAACTTAACAGTTAGGATCACCTTGTATAACTGACAACAGGGTGAATCAGAACGAAACATCCTAACTTCAACACAGCATTCTGGAGGTCATTATAAATCGGAAAGTCCAACTCAAGTCTTTCATGCAATTTTTATCAACAGATTCCGGTTGCCAGCCAATGGGCTATTGATACACTAGAGAATCGAAATGGTTACATAAGTACTTATTGTAATAAGGCCTTTCAATGTGTTTTATTACTTTGTGTTTGCATCCTTTAAAGATTAAGACAAATGTAGGCATAGATTTGTGGCTTATAAAGACCTCCAGAATGTTGTGTTGAAGTTATGACGTTCTGTTCTGAATCACCCTGTACATCTGCTTTAAAAGAAACATTAATGCATATTTTTAAAATGTTTGCCAATCTGGGATAAATTTAAAAACTACGAAATCTACAACAAAAGAACTGAAACTCAACCATTTTAGTTGCAGTTTGGAATCACATATAAATTTGGTTTTGCAACGTTGATCCACTCATATAGTTTTGTATTAATGGTTAAAAATGGTTTGGAAACGAAACTTTCTTGTCAAATAATCAGATTCCAATCACTTTGTCTCAATTCAGTCCATTCAAATCTTATAGTAGTTTTCAAAACAAAAGGGTTTGCCATATATGGTCATTACACAGCGATCGATTTTGTCTGGAACAAATGTCACCAGTCATGACGTCATCAACTTGAACTCCGAGCAGTCAGTCCAAGATGGCGTCGTTTTGTGATCGCATAAGCGTGACCAAGAAAGGACAAACTTTGCATAGCCAAGCAAGGGGAATGGTGTGGAACGTTTGTAATTACTTCAATTTTAATTATTATTATGTATTCGTAACTGTAGAAAATACAAAAACCAGAATGTTTTCGAAATGTTTATACGATTCAGTTACGGATTTTAGTAATAGATGTCGCTATTACGTCCTGGAAACATCAATCTATAAGGAAATTACGTCATCAACAGCTCTTCTTTCATGAACTGAACTGTAATTCCAGCTAAGTGAAAAGTTAAACCAAGACGAGTTGGCACTTCTAACAAAGACTAAAAAATGTGGGATTTCCATGAAGGATTTTTTTTATTTATTTATTTATTTTTGTTTTACTTTTGTATCTCAAAGTTTATTCTTAATCATGCCCTAAAATTGATTAAAAGAACATTATCATGATCTAAATAAACTATATTATACGTTTCCGCTGCGTATTTATTGGAAATCAAATCGCTGTGGGTGCCTCAGAGAATGCTACACCACCAATTTAAAAATACCCATCCGACACTCACGGAACTGAAAGCATGGAACACAAAATCATTTAATAACATTAAATAAAAATAATTTCAAGCATTATTACCTTTCTTAAGAATATTTCAAAAGTGTACTTACAAATAATTGTTTTTCAGTTACCGTATTTTTTCATTACACTAGACGTAAAATTCTTTTTTCATTAGCAGCCATCTTATTTTTTTGTTAAATTCACTTAATTTTTATAACTCATTTTGAGTTTTATATATGATTTTAATTTTTTTTTTCTCTTTCTTTAGGTAAATATCGGATATTTTCTTTTCCAAAGATCTTCGATCAGGTAAAACTATAACATTTAATAATTATTTATTTGCTAGCGTTATCTAATAAAATAGCTGGCTAGGCCTAAAAGAATATATTTTTTCTTTACAAAAAGTGGCGCTGCTTTTTCTTCCGAACTATCGATTTATTTATTTATTTATTAAGTGAAATGTTATATAAACTGCACCGTGTATCTTCCAAAATGTTTCATTTTTCAGTAGCTGGAATTACGGCATGTCCGGACGGAATTAGGGAAAATAATTGTACGGTAGTAATTTTCATTCTTGTTCTGTGGCCGATATATTTTAGCTTATAAGATAAATTTTTGTAGGAGAGTGTTTCAACAACGCGTTTATTTAGACAAATTTAAAATTATCATAAATCCATTTTCTTTTTGAAGGAAGTGAAAAAATGTGTAGACGTCAACCTTATTGTAGATATTTTGTAGGCAGTAATGTTTGCTTAAAATATTACAAAACAGTAATTCCGCATGTTTTTAATTAATTAAATCCTCTCCTATTTAAATAATTTGGTGTAGAATGGTCGAAAATTAATTGAAGACATTTGTTTCTTTAGGCAATTTCGCGAACTTCCCAGTGCATTTAAAAAAAAATAACAGAAGTGAAGTCAACGAGAATAAACAAATCAAATTTTAAATCTTAGAAAAATACTTTTTAAAGATTTAATTTACCTCCTAGCGAAAATCGCGTTATGTTTCCAGTAATTGAATAAAAATGAGGGTAGAAATTCGTGAGTAACTTAAGCCTAATCGTTCGTTTACTTTTGTTTACTTTCCTCAGGCGTTGTGATATCTCAAGTGTTTATCAGTGGTAGCTCCGTAGCCTTGAGTGCATGGTTTCAAAATAATTAAATCGTTCTTTTCCAATTAACTTGCTCCTAGCCATTCTCCTTAACAGTCGTTTTGGGCATGTTTATATCTTGTGACATTGGCTGTGTTGCCGATTTAAGCGTGGCTGGCCGACCGACGACCGAGTTTGCCGTGCCGAGGTCGGACTGCGGCATCAACCTCAGAGCCTTGCGCACCACCGACCAGTCGTATTTCTCCGCTCCCACATATGTCAGCACATCAGTTTCTTTGCCACCTGTGATGGCTCGCACATAACTAAGTCGCAACCGCTGGAACGCGCTGCTTATATAGATCCCACTCTTTTATTCATACGGGTTGAATGAGGAGTTTAGCTTTCCAATTTCCAATCACTGTATTTAATGATTTTATTTATTTAATGATTTATTAAGACATGCGTCGTAATATTTTTATTAATAATAAATATTAATGCATTCGTTAGTAAACTCTCCACACATACTTAATTTAATGTTTTTATTCACAAAGGCCCAATGCAAAGTGAATTTATAAATAACAGGTTGTTATAGCTCTTAAAATCTTGCTTTTTATTTTTTACTTATTTAAGTTCAAACAGTAAATGTTTATTTGTTTCGCTTTTTAATTTTCTGAAAAACTAATTAAATCCGCAAGTTGCATTAATCCAATTAATTTTAATAATACTAAAATTCACGGAAATATTAAGTTTAAAATAAGTTTTAATGTGTGTCTAAAATAACATGCTTACATTAAATGAAAATCACCAACAAACAAAATTTCGTTTAAATATATAATGAAATCTAAAAATACATACAAAAGCTTTCGGAGACCTTGTGCGGCTCCCTTATCAATTGGACAAAAGAGCCGCATAAGGTCTCCGAAAGCTTTTGTAATGTATTTTCAGATTTTATTATATATTTTTAAATGAAATTTTGTGTGTTAGCCAATTGGGCCTCTGAACATGATGGTGAAATCTGTTTGTCGATTCGACCTTCTGTTAGGTCGAAGTTGTTAGGGTTGGACGGACAGGACAAACGCAATAGCTACCGATTTTGTTCGCTATCACAATAACTCCACTGGGTCGCTAAAAATATTGTATAATGACGTAAACTTTTAAATTATGAATTAGTGTTCGGTACATAACTATTTGAGTTCTTGTTCCCATAAAGTTTAGGCCTTACAATACATTTCAAGAAAACTATCTTTAAATTCGTTCAGAATTTGTTTTTTCTTTTTAACCCGGGTCAAAGTCAAGCTCCGTGCCAGTGAAGGCCTGCTATTTTGAAACTCTGCAAATTGGCTGTTGATTATTCCATATTTATTGTGCGTTAGCTTCCAATTGAACCCTTCGTAGAAAATTAAAAAGTTCGTTTCACTTTTGACGAAGAGGAAGGAGCTTTCAATTGATTGCCAAAACGAAGAAATTCGAATTCTGGCTTAAGTTAGCGTCTTAATCCCAGTCGAATCAGTCTCCATCTCTTTCCATCAGTATTTTGTAATTTTTCGTGTTCTGCGCCTCAGGTGCAGTTGATTACGTGAAGAATTCATCAGACGAACGCTTAAGTTGCCTCACAAAGGCCCTTCATTTACGATTCGAGCAGGGGAACTCGGTCACATCTGCTTCTTCAACAACTATAGATCGGTTGCCTAGCAACCGTCCTTCCTTTTTTTTTTTTTTCAACTTAAATGGATGTCGAGGGATCTGCACTTGAATAGTATTTTTTGTGACACAATGAATTGGATTATATTGAAATCCCAACTTACTGCATAGTTAACTCCGCGAATCGATAGGTTTTTTCCTCCGTATAGAAATGGTCGCCATGATTCTTGCTGGAGAAACTGCTTACTTAAGAGAAGTGTGGCCATTAAAAATAGATTTACGAATTGGTTCTTTTTATATTCATTCCTTTTCCCGTTATTTCGTTTTTTATAATGGGATAACGATCATGAAAGTATAACTTATGAAATTTGTGAGTAATTGATGATCTTAAAGGAGGAATCTATATTCATTTCAATATAATATAGTTAGCTCTACCCTCACCCCTTCGCCTCTCCTTTCGCAGATTTTTACGTAATCTTAGTAACAAACCGAAAAAATAAAACAAGGGTGCAGATGTAGAAAGGGGCAAAAAATAATAAATGTATAGAAGAAAAAAGAGAAAAGTTAATATGTTCTGAATTGCACATGGATTAATGCGAAGTGATGAGAGCTATTGAAATATAATGGAAAAATAAACAAATAAATATAAAACTTATTAAAGTAAATAAATAAATTATAAAAAGGCTTCGATCACCTTACGTATAATCCTGGAAATTAAAAATGAAATGATGTAGTCTTTGAAACTGTATATATATATATATATATATAGTTTAGTTTAGTTTTTTTCGAAATGAAATCTGATGATAATATTTCTTTTATGGGATTGAAACAAGACAATAAATAAAAAGTTAGTAATAAGCATTATCCGTTGATAATGTTTCCATGTGACGTATTTATTTGTTCTAAATATGCCGATTTGAGGCTGAAAATGTCGATTATTCGTAAGTGGATTGTAAATATCATGGACATCGGTTGTGTAATTGCAGAAATTTTGGGTTTTTCAGCTGCAAGTTTCCGTTCCCGGCTGTGAACTGTCGAAATCTGTTTTTCGGAGTTTATCCCAGAAGGATATGCGTGATCGCCTCATTTGTTTTATTTATAACATTATCGACTCTGATGATCCGTTTTACTTGCCAAATATCATGGACATCGGTATTGTAGTTGCGGACTGCATCATTACTATTCTTTATTTAATTTAATGTAAGATGACCCATTTGCTTCTCCTCAATAATATATGAACGACATCTGGATAGAAAAAAAAATGGGATGGAATAGTACCAATTATAATGTGTACATCTTTTATTGGGACGCCTTGTATATATTCCTATTGCTTCTGTAAGTTTGTTTAACACTGATTTTTTTTGTTTTGTTTTTTCTTAAATTTACTTTTTTTAACCCTTGGCAAATTCATTAGAAATATTACTGTGAAATAAACGTTTTCGTAATTTATAGGATATTGGTTTGTTTTTTTAAGTTTTTGTTGTTCTGACGCTAAGGTCTGCTTGCTTTTAATTCTCATATTCTTTCTTTCCATTCTACATCGATTGACTTTCTGTTCTCAGTCCTCTTTTGTTTCTTTTACATCATCATTTACTCCTGTTTCTTTTTCCGTTTGACAAGTGTTATTGGAGAAAACCACACCTTCCGATGTTATCAATCGCATTTGGAACCGACTTTCATTTGAGGCCAGCGGTGTTTGCGTGTAGATTCGCCGCCGAAATACAAAAGACCGACCAACAGCCCAATTGTCTTGAGGGTGTTTCCGCAGATTTGGCAGCGGTGAATCGCTCAGTGGCGTTCTCTAGTATTTGTCAACTTCATTTTGTTTTTTTCTGACAACAACTTGGAATCGAAATTGAATTTACACAGCTATCTTTTCTCGCTTCTTGGTGACAGAAGATTTTGTTCGATCGTAACGCAGCAAGGATACAATTTTACGTTGTTTGTTTCTTTATGTATCAAAACGACAACAGTAAGATAAAATATATATTTTTTTTATTTAATCCAAAAAATATTATATCTTGCAAGTTTTACTTTTAAGTTATTTAAAAAAAATGTAGTTGGTGTGACAACTTTCGAATGTGTCCCGTACCTTCTTATCATTGGTAGGAAATATACTAACAATCAAAAGAAATCTTCGTAAAATCATAAATCTGCCTCCAAAATTTAGTTTTCGAATTACGGCAAGTTTTGACCTTCTCTCTATCTAGTGGTTGTATATAAAACAGAATAATTAAAATCATCTTCATAACAACCTACATCTAAATTTGTATTGTAATTTTTGTGACTTGACATTAGCCTTGCTTTCTTCGATTTCCTTTATGCTTGTCGGATTCGCGGGCTAGGAATTGGAGCTTTTTCTATTGTTTTGATTTTTTTTTTTTTTGCTTTTATTTTATTCGGAACTCACAGGCGGGTGCGTGGGTTGATTCCCTTGGTTTTGCGATCTGAGCTTTCGGCAGAGGGTTTGTGTGGCTGATGAGTCCACAAAGAGAGCAAAACAGCCGTCTCGTACTCCCACTGTTGATAGCTCAGAGGCGAAATCTTTTGTTTACTTTTGCTACCTTATTGGTTTAGTGATTATTACTTTATTTATTCATAGAATCAGAAATGGGAGCTTTTTGAAGCTAAAATAATTTAGTAGAACTGAAATTCTTTCAAAAAGTTAACAGTTTTGAGCTTAAATGTAATTAATTCAGTTATTATATTAAAATCAAGAATAGGAGAATATGATTCATACATATTTAAACTCTCATATTTCAAATTTTCAGATTTTTAGTTGTATCTTGAACACTTACAGAACGATTTGAACTTAGACCTCCAAATCGTCCAAACTGACTTCCGCCTCATCTGAAAAGCGACAAGCATCGGCATTCACTATAATAATATTTATCGACCTTAGAAATAAATTAAGGGTTTTTCTGTATACACTGTATGTTATTACTGCTTGTATGATACTATGAAGAATGTTGCAATACCTTGTGTAAGTTAACCTACAGTAGATTAATTATAAACACGGAGAACTCTCTTAATAATTTACTAGCTAAAGCTAAGCGTAGCAGTGCAAGGAACAACATTTATGGCCGGTTGCACCATTGAAGTTCAGGAGCTGAACCACGTTCAAACTGCAAGATGAACGGAGATCATTCTTAAACCTATTGCGCCAACAACGTTTAATGAGAATCTCGGTTCAAAAGCGTCGTCAAGTTGATCTGCCGAATTCGGCCGTTCAAGCCGCTGAACTCGGTTCAAAACCGCTGTTCGGCGTTCGAGCCATTACTGATATTCGCTTGCGAATTGAGACCAAAGCAAGTTTTCTCTCAACTATCAGAAATAACTTTTAAAAATGACAACTTTACATTTATTTGATTCGTTGGACAGTGACTGTGAAGAGAAATTTCAGTTGTTAGCAGAGTTGCATCATTTGTATCCAAAAGGCAGACTATTTCGCGATCAGTATATATTAGGGTAATCGTGGAGTTTAGCGTCCCAAATTAAATAACAATAAAAAACCTATATCAGTAAATGACAGTCATAAAATGTGAAATTTCACCACAATTGGGTGGGTGGGTGGCCGCACAGATAGTGTCCCACCCCCCACCGACATCGGGCACCGAAGTTTTACCGCTGTTGGTACAGTCTCTGCCGCCGACGCTGGAGCGCTAGGTCCGGCAGCAGGCCGGCGATAGCGGACTCCAGAACGCGGCGGCACGAAAACTGAGCTTACGATTGCCCGTTCTCGGTCGGGGGTGGGACACTTATAGCCATCCACCCACCCAAATATGGTGAAATTTCACATTTTATGACTGTGTGTCATTACACTGTTGTAGGTTTTTATTGTTATTTAATTTGGGACGCTAAACTCCACGATTACGTATATTAGTAATACTCCGCATCGATTTTTTTTTACATTCTAAAATGTGTTATGTATGATTCAATTATATCAATTAAAAGGATTTTTTTTTCGTCTCTGTATAATTAGGGACTCGGCAGAATTCATTTTCTTAATTCCTGAACTCCATTTTCATAATGAGATTGTTGCTGCTGAAACAAAGGACAACTGTTGAAAAAAATACAATGTGTTGATTTCCCGCTACGAAAGACGAATCTTGTAACCAATCAGGAATCAGCTTTGAACGCATGACGTACTTCCGCTGCTATGAACCAAGATCACAGAACCTCAGTTCAGTTATGACTGCTTTAGCTTGGTGCAACAAGGCTGATCTTCGATTTGAGGTTCAAGCAGAACTCGGTTCATGGAAACCGTAGTTAAACGCTACTTTGGTGCAACCGGGCATTAGTGAATCGACCTCCTGTATCAGGCCTGTTGGCTTCCCTGTAAAACGTCGTGTCATTGCAGCAAAGCAGACATCGGGGGAACTCAATTAACTTCCACTTATTATCTATGGGGTTATAATTTTAATAATAAAATAAATAAAGACTACGTAATACTTACAACGTTGACAAAGAATCCTATAAAGGATTTGAAACTGGTTCGTTGATGCTTAATTTTCAAATGTTTGTGTGTTTTTAGAACATTTTTATTAAATAAAGACTATGACTTAAAAACTACCAATCTTTTATATGTGAAATATTAACACTCTCAAATTATTATTTTTTTTTTGAAAGCCACAAAATGCTACAAAATAAATAGGTTTTATGTTTGTATTTAATTTATAAAATATTAATCGCTTTTTTTCTTAGATTTCTATTAAAGTTTATTTATTTTAACTTACATTATTTTGAAAATACGAAATATAGATTTTTACTCTCAGATATCATGGAATACAGAGCTGAAATATCAATTTGAGAACTTGAGGAGGGGGTGTTCTTATTTTAAATTTGAACCCATACATAAGCGTCGTATCAAATTTTGTGGAAATCCTCCCTGCCGTTTTAGCGTAATGCGATACAAGAAGACAATGGAATGACTACGACTTCTCTTATTCTTCGATCCCAACTTTTTGGATGTACGGCAGTTACGACAATTTAGTCGATCGTTATTTTAGATATATTATAACTTTGAATGACATGGATGATATAATCCCTTTAATTCTCATTCTCTCGTTCATATCGTCATCAATTAGTTTGAAATATTAATCAAATAGATACGGATAATTAATTACCTATTTTTTATTATTATTGCTCATTAATGCAGATGGTATTTTTTGCTTTTTATCTGCGCATCGAAGAGATAACCTCAACTCCTCTTTATCTGTCGTTAAAGCTTCAAGATAATTTAATTTTTCTATTATAATATTAAATATTAAGCTTTAAATTGATTTAAACGCTAATCCATATATATATTCGTCTGCATTTACAATAACGAGTTTTAATTATTAGTTACTGATTGATAATATGATTTGTCATAACGAGATCACATTATAATTGGATGCAATAGTATAGATAAAGAGGGGGTTAAGGGGTCGACCCCCCCCCTCCCTTCGCATCCATATACTTGATTATTATTTAAAAAATAATTATTTTTAAAAAACTTCTGAATAAAAATTTAACAAGTATCGTGTAATAATATATAATTTATTTATTTACTGTGGATATTTTTCTACAATACATTATATATATTTAGTAAAAAATATAGAGACATGTTTTACACTTAATAACCCTGGTACCGCTAATGACTAGGGCTAATTCCTGTAGTTTTATCGCTTTTTAAAAGAAGGGGATATTGAAAGAAAGATGATTAATCTTAAACGTATAATTGTATTTCTTTTCAATTTAAATAAATAACTATAGCGTTAGTTATCTCTTTTTTTAATTAAGCACAGATTACTTTATAGCAGTGGTTCTTCGTTTGTTTTCTAACTTGAGAATAACATTGAGAATGATGGAGAGCAAAGGGAGGATTGACTTAGAAGGCGAACCCTTAATGATAGGGCGCGGCTCGATTTAATGAAATGATTTCTATGACGCGCCGTATTTCACCGCCTCTAGTGGACGAAGAAGGAACCCAAACATATATGGAAATTAAAGTTACCCATAGAATACCCAACAATAACCCTGAATTACATAGTAATATATTTTTATATTACATATATATTAATTGCATTCTTATATTAAAACATATATTAAATACAATATATTTATATTGTGACATAATAACATACAGTGATTTTACATTCGATAGTTGATTGGCAATTAATGTTGATTCATATTAGTACAAGATCCAAATTTTCATCTATCTTTTGTCGCCTTCATGAGTTGAATGGGTGCATTTTTTTAGGGACCGGGATGAAGACTTTTATTTAAAGTCAGGAGAGAGAGATTTTTTTTTAATTTTTTTTTTAAATTACACAGAGAAGTAAATAAACAGTTACAACAGTTTCGAAAATCCATTTTGTACGATTTTCTTCTTCGGGTATAAGGAGACACTGAGGCAATTAGAGTTAATTCAATTTCTAACTGTTCATATTCTGGTCCTCTTAACATATACGTATCTACTGCGTTAAAGAAGATGAAAAGAAAGAATTCTTAATAACAAACATTATCTAGGAATGTTTGTTTTGTTATTATTTTTAGCAAAGTTTGCATCTCATTTTTGTGGGATACTTATTTTCCCCCAGTCTTCTCTCCCTAATTCCCGTTTTATGAGTTTATTTTCCAGCAAAGTCCAGTCTGAAATTGAGGAGACTCTAGAAGGTTCTTGGAGGGAAGCCTCGTCATCATCGACGGGATTCATCGATATTGATATCGATCGCAAGTCATGAAAACCAAGTAGCATTTAAGCCTGGAAAATGTGGCGGCATAAAGAGAGAGGATTGGAACTGCTGATTCAGGTCATTTCGCCAGTGGGAAACACGAGGGGAAAAATAAAAGGGGGATAACTCTTACTTACCTCTTTCCCTCCAATATATCTTCTTTTCCGATCTTCGCTTGACAGAATTAAAAAAGTGAAGAGATCAAGGAAAAGCTAATAGATAAATACGAACAAGAAGTTCCTGAAGGAACGTAATAACTGCTTTACTTCATTTTCTTATTGTTATTTTTCCTCTTTCTTTTTTATTTTTCCTTCTTAATGTTGCGAAAATTATACAAACGTAAAACGAATATTTAAATATATATAAAACACATAATTGTGATACAAGAAACACAAGAAACGCAGATTCTTCACCAAACATATATTTCACAGAATAGCTTTTTCTGCTTCTTCAGGCGTCATTCGTACAAAGCAATTAGAACAAGCAAACAAACAAATACAGACAATGTTTACAATTACCGAAAAGCTTCATTGTTTTTGCGATGCTTTTTGAATTTTTCCAACAAAACCATATGGACTTATTTCCTCACCTTTTTGTTTATTAAAACAATCAAAGCTTGAACAGACAAGCTTCAATTATAAATCTTGTTGTTGTGATGTTTACTTTTGTTCTTTTTATACGTTTCCTGAGTTCACTGAGCTGTAAGATACTGGGCGGATCCAACTGACGATGGTCAGGAAACCAGAAATGATCCATCTTGGATTCCCGGTATCACAATTTCAAAAAAACAGATAAGTGAACTCTCAGTCTTGTGCATTTTTTTTTTCCTCATGTTATTGTTGTACGCACGTTAAATTTACGCATTGTATAAATATTGTTGTTTCTTTCTTCTTTCTGTGAAATGTAGTAATGTTTGGTGAACAATTTGTGTTCTTTGTGTCATAAACGAATGTTTGTATAATTTTCGATTTTTTTTTCTGTTTTCAAATTGCTTTCCATTTATAATTTATGCTGAATGCAAATAGCACAAAGTTGCCATTTTCTGACAAAAACAATCAAATTCGCATTATTTACTTAAATTGTCTCAAGTTGGTTAATATTAATCGTATTAAGCCACGCGCAGATTAATGGAATAGCTAAAAGGATTAATATTCAAAGGTGGCATAAAGATTTCGCAGCCTCATCGGCAGGATTCTAGAGCGGCGTTTCATCCTCTAGGACTCGTCAGCCAGGCAAACCACATGATGGTGCGCTTAGAAGGTCATAAGGATTAAGGATCTCAGTTTTGCTCCCGGGAGTGGGACCCCACAAAAGAAAACAACTAAAATGACTCCCGCCGATGATAACTGAAAGAGTGCGGAATGTCCCACTTTGGTTGTTATTTTATTGGGCACGTTATAATCTTTTTTGTTTAAGGATTAATATTCATTATTTAACGACCGGTTTCTCCAAACAGTCTTAAGCTACTCCTGGATTAAGTCCAAAAAAATCCAGTAGAGTTGTGACACGAGATAATCGTAATACTGCTTGGAGAAACCGGGAATTTTTGTCGCCTTCTGGCGCTAAGTTCTCAACAATGATCCACTTGGAAACGATTCAAATACAAAAGTTAAGATTGTCTCTACACCTTAAATAAGCATACTAAGTTTTAAGAAGATTCATCCAGCAGTTCTCAAGTTAATGGAGGAAATACACACAGACTGACTCAATGTGGTGTACATCTCTCGAACATTAGGTTAAAAATGTATCAGGACGGCCGTTTGCAAAGGCATTAAAACGTAGTAGCTTTTAACATAATAAAATTCAATTTTATTTTGTTTTAAGGAAAGTTTAGTTGATTTTTATATCTTCGTGGCTACAGAGTTTGTACAGCGTTGATGCAACGTTTTAATGCACTTGAATATGCGTCAAACAGGCAAAAAGGGTTAGGATAAACCAACTTTAAAATACAGCTTAAATCGAAATATGCATGCCAGACCATCTGCGATAATTGTAAAACTACTTATCCTTAGGAAGCTGAAATTAGAGATAAGTTTGTATTATCTAAAGAAAGCTCTCTATTGCTTTTGGTGCACATTGAATCAATAGATAAGGATCTACGAGCAAAAAACAATTGTGGATAATTGTTACTGTGGCGTAACGGTATGTTGTTGGCCTGCAAATCGAAGGGCCCGGAGTTCGAATCCCATGCATGCCAGGCCATCTGCGATAATTCTAAAACTACTTATCCTTAGGAAGCTGAAATTATAGAGATAAGTTTGTGTTATTAAAAGAAAGATCTCTGTTGCTTTTGGTGCACATTGAATCAATAGATAAAGATCTATATAAAACAATTGTCGTTAAAGCATCGTAACCTCGATAACTCTTAACACATTTTACAGTAAAAAGCTGAAATTTTAATTTATATGTATATATTGCCTTTTCACTTGAGACTGATAATTTATTTCTTTGTTAATATGTAGACTATATATATTTCTTGTTTTTGTTTTGTTTACAGAGTTTTTTTTCAATGCTCCAGTTTTATTTATTTATTTACGTCTATTTTAATATTAAATTCTCCAATTATTAATTATCTACCAACAGCTTACTTTGAAATTCTAAATTGTTAATTTAATAATTAATTGTTTAATTATTACTTCTATTAATTCTGTGTTTATTTTGATATTCAGAAAAAGGGCACATAAAGATAAAGTCTGTAATTAATCTTTCCTTTAATCCTAATTCGATTCGCGTTAAGCTCCTTGGTTTTCAGTCAGGCGAGGCTGTTAGTTTTGAATCCTGAAGATCCGCCGAAGTGTTCGATTCGTTTACCTCGGGGACTCGTCTCGAGGCCCAAAGAGACTTTAATTAAGGCCGGAGCGCTACAGTTCAGCCGGGGAGACTTGTAGCGGACGAAGGCTTCGGCCGTTGGGTAATCGCTTCCATCATTCCAGATTACTCGGGCAACGTGTAAGTTTTCGAAGGCAGCTGCTCCGGCTTCAAGTGGATAGCGAGGCAGGAGAGGCCGCGGGGCCCAATCGGGAAACAGTATCCGACTGGGCGGGCAGGGCTTCCGCTTCCCAGGGCCCCCGAACGAGACTCCGGGACAAGTTGGTTGGTGTTGTAATGAGCGCAGGTGCCCGAGTCATCAACGGAAGGGTTCGATGCTAATTCAAGATTCCCTCGAGGACCCCTCGTACCCATTCCCTCGCCTCCCATTCATCTCCGTCTCCTCGAATATTTTGGTTCATTTTTCACATTTGGAACTCCCAAGGAAGTAGATGCAGATAAAAGGAAGTTTATTTGGAGTTATCGCCTACATAAAGATAAACCAGTCCTTAATGTGCTTTTCTCTTCTTGGTTATTCCGTTATCTTCTTCTCTTCTATTCTTATTTTACAGATTCGTCGTTTTCCGATATTTTGTATTTATTACTTTCCTACTCTTAAATCGAGATTAGCATTTCAAGAGCAAACATTTCTAAACATTTTATCGTTATATTTTGAAGCCGTTAAATCCATCGAGTAGAAAAATAATTCAAATTCAAAACTTTAAAGCAGTGTTTTTAACTTTGGAGCGCGAAACATGAATGAAGATAACTCGCTAAATACAAGAAGTTACTGAAAGAACTTAGAATATGCTTTCCTAAAAATACAGGAAGTTATAATAATTCCCGAACACAAAATAGTATCGCTGTGGAATGAGTTGAAAATTAATAGTAAAACCAAAGCTGGAAAATCAAAATTTTGGTCGCTTTGTAGAACGGCATTTTTAACCGCGATCTCAACGAGAACAAAACGAGATATGACGCTATTTTCGAGAGCGTGTAAAGCAGCTATAAGGATAGCAAGAAAGACAGTTCTCTCGATTTTTCTTAGTTACTCCTTCCAATTGATTTGAATCCCCCAACGTATACAGACTGGATAAGATACAGAAAAACACGTTTTGGGTAAGATACAGAAAAACACATTTACTTCATCACTCAAACTGAAGAGTACTTAACGAGTACTGTACTGTGTAGTATACTGTATGTATATAAAACTAACATTGTCTCTTCAATTAAAATATTCAATTCAATGTGGCAATTAGTGAATCTGTTCTTCGCCAAACAGCTCCAATTTAATTCAACAATTAACTAATTAACTTGAACTCAAAGATATTACTAATTTATTTATGATGTTTTGTAGAAATGCGGCTTTTCTACGAAATTCAATGTACAGTTTATTACAAAATGAATATTTGATAAATTTGAAATTGAATTCAATTAGGGCTATTTACAAATGCAAATGAATGCTGTTTCAAACTGCATATATATTTGATATGTCAATAATGTAAACTATGCCTTATTCCTGTACGAGTCATTTATAATTTATTATTATTATAATTGTGTTAAATTCTTTCGTCTTCCATTTACAAAAAAAATAAAAGAATTTACAACCTTGTGTGATGCCGCAAACAAATAGTTCCAGTTCAAACTTACAACAGAACTGTTATCTGTGGATTTATATCGTATCATGTTTCAACAAAAAGTATGAATTTTAATTAGTCTTTTCCTTCATTGTATTGCCATATCTCGATTTGCGACAATTCCCTTCCAAACGCCTCGCCGCGCTCATACGACTGTTCACAATTAAAGCATTTCCCGATACGAAATGTACATCGTTTGCGACATCGTAAGACTACAGGCTAGTTAACTGTTTTAGTTAATCTAGATAAGTAATTGTGATAAAATTTTAATACTTAATTATTATTTAACCATTTAAACTATATGATAAATCAGTGTGATTGTAGGATTTGTATTGCTATCTACACGCATTGATGTGAGTAGACACTGCGAATATCCTTACACTGAAGTAACGTCGTCAACACTGGTCGAGGTTCAACAATTGGAATGGGAGTGGCGGAAAAATTGCCTTTCTTCTGCCTTTCTGTTAGTACTCTATGAGAAAGAAGTTGCGTTTCGCAAAAAAACATAATTTTTCATAAATAATATTAAAAAACTACATACATTTCAGTCCACGATAATCTTCAGTTATAAACAGAGAAATGCCACAAAGAAAGGCCCCTTAGTTTCACGGAACGTGACTAAATTTATAGGTGTCTGTTGTGAGACCCCAGTAGATGTGACCATCCTACCTGATTGCCACTAGCAAGCGTGAAACAGCTGTACTACGTTGCCAAGGTCTCGATTATTGATTTCAATTAAAAAAAAAGAAAAGAGAAATGGTAACCCATACTTTGCAAGCATTTTTTGAATTACCAGAAGATAATTACACTCTAACTTGTAAATAACAATTTAGGTGAGTGCTGAAATCAATGTCGCAAAGCTTTGACGAATGAAATCGAACTTTGATGATGGGTTCTTCAGAAAGAAGATATGGATTCACCATTGAATGCAAGTCACTTTCATTTCTTTTTGAGAAACATCATAATTACATTGACTTTTTTTCTTTTATGGGAATATTGATGATGAATGCGTGCATTATTAGGGGCAGAAACTGTATCCTTTTTGAACTATGAATATCATTAGACTAATAAGGTTCTTCTAGATATTTTCTTTTGTTAGAGAACTGAACCTGCATTTTGAGTAATAAATATATCCCTCTTTCCCATTTTATCTTACGTATTCTTTTTTTTTTGTTAAAAATACATTAGCTTAAAAAAAATAAAAAAAAGTCGTTATTAGGAAATCTTTACAATTCTTGGAAATCTCGAAGGATAATTGATGCAGTAAATACAAAAGAAATAAATAACTCCCCCTTTTTTTAATTTTAATATATAAAGCACGCTAATCTTTGCATTGAAATTAAGCTGAGTTGAAATATAGATAATTCTATTTTTTTTATTTATCCCAAAAGTTTCTGTATTATAAAAAATTCAGGATTTATTTTGTCTTTTATAAATTAATATTAAAATATCGTATGGCGAAATCTTTGAAACAATCACGCCATTATTTTATTTATTTATTTATTTATTTATTTATTTATTTATTTATTTATCTATAAAAATCATAAAAATATCAAATAGGATTTAAAAATATAGAAACTATACTGGCACTAACCTTAATCTAAAAGTTTAAATGACCACGACGTTTCAGAGCTTCATGGATTAAGCCCCCTTTTCAAGTGGAACGAGTCATATTTAACGAAAAACTTTCCTTATCTGAGATTGTAAAACAGAAAGGAATGGCTCGTTCCACTTGAAAAGGGGGCTTAATCCTTGAAGCTCTGAAACGTCGTGGTCATTTAAAGTTTTAGATTAAGGTTAGTGCCAGTATAGTTTCTATATTTTTAATTTTATGATAGTTAGGCACGTTAATTTTGTTGTATCAAATATGATTTGTTTATTTCCGTTGATGTAGCTTTTGCTAAAAGAAGAGTAACATCTTTTCGGTGCTGTCCGGGAACGTTCGAAACCATTTTATGCAAAACAACAACAAAGAACCTAAACATTGTATCAACGATTGATAATAGTTTTTGTTGTTTTGAAATGTATTATGGAACCACGAATAGTCTTACTAAAATTTGTTATTTTTATTTAATTTTATTTGCTGTGATCAGCTTTATAAATACCAAAAACATATAGTGTTTTGTTTTGTTTTTTCTTATTACTTTATAATCTTTATAATTACTTTTTAAGAAGCAGATTTTTCCGTTAATCTTGGAAGATTAGTTATTGAATTAATTAACTTTAAATCAGGTAAACAAGTAAGGCTTTGAAGTCAGAATGACTTCAGAAATTAAATTTAGAAGATTGTCGGTGGATTCGCTAGCTTTAGGGGCATATCAGTTCAGTGATGTTATAGTCCAACAGACGGATCTTGACGATCTCGTATTTTCGTGATTTCACGTAATTTACGCGAGAATAGCCTCTATCCATGTCTTCTCACAAAATGGCGAAGTAAATTGAAATATTTAAATGAATTATAATACGGGGAAATGCATGAGACTTTTACTATATTTTAATATAGTTTTCATAAATTGAAAACAGTCAATAAACAAACAATAAATTCATTAGGTAGCATTTTTCTAGTGACAGACATTCAAAATAGTAAATTCCTTGAGATCTGCTGAAGAGGCTAATGGCCAGATCTCGTATTTTCCGTAATTCTCACGCAAACGAGATCGTCAACATCCATCTGTTAGACTGTAGGAATTTTTGAGCGATGAATCATTTGAATAAGGTGTTTATGCAATAAAATACGTAATTAGGGGAAGATTGTTTATTTCGTCCTGTGAAAGACACCTCTACCAAATAAACTACTTGACAATAGGATTTTGTTAGCTTAATTATTGAAGAATGTAGAAAAGGAAGAATATACAAAGTAAATAAAAAGTTGTGTTTTAATACGTTTGTAAATTCCTCTTAATAACAAAAGAAGTTGATATAATTTCGTGCTACAGTATAAATTTAAGGGCGACCCATAGTAATAAAAAAAATTAAAAATAATAATAAAAAAAGGAAGTACATCAAATTAAGGAAAAATGAAAAAAAAAGTTAGGAAAAAATAAAAAAAAAAGTTAAAAAATTAGAAAAAAAAAATAACGCGGACCTTCAGAAAAAAAGATTAACAGAGAGAGAGAAAAAAAAAAAAAGAAACAGTAGATAGACGGATTCGAACCGACAACCTTCAGTATATGAATCAGAGACCTTAAGCATCAAGCTATAGCTGACAACTGAATTGAAATGGTTGCATTTCTGACCTTTAAGCTAATAGAGGAAATCCAATGAAAACAATACCAAATATCTCGAACTTGGGAGGGCGTTGGCCCGTGAAAATACATCATTCCTACGGTGTTTGGGCCTCAGAACACGATGGTGAAGACCGTTTTCCGATTCGACCTTCCGTTCGCGAGTTGTTAGGAGTGGACAGACACGGACGGAAGAAAGACAAACGCAATAGGTACCAATTTTGGTCGCTATCACAACAGCTTCCAAATGGGCCGCTAGTGAATATCCGAATGAAAATGTGTTTGTGAAATGTTTACAGTGTTAATTATGACGGAAACAAAGAGCAATGTTAAGAATTTTGATGTACATTAGAAAGTCACATGCTCATATTTGGGAATTTTTAGAAATAAACGCTATTGGGTGTGACATTTGACGAGTCAATTTGACAAACAGGAAATAAATGTTAAAATAAGTCCTGTTACGCGTATAATTGAGATGACAGTAATAAGAGTACTGTTTGTTTTTGTTTACGAGAACCTTCACCGCTTTTGCGCATGCGTCAGGTCTCCTCCGATTTCATAAAGGATAAATAAAGAGGGGATGTTTACTTTTTATCAGTGTTAGTTTACTATATATGGCCAAATGAGAGATCGACTCTGACCTTCAAAAACAGGTATGATTTTTAATCATTCCAGGAGAAGATTCAAAATGGCGACTCTCGGACAGTGGCTTCAACGATTTTCAAACAAAAAGGAAATTATTGCTAACGTTACCTCTTATTTCGAAAAGGCCTTATGACATGCTTACTTATGGCACATCAGAAAAATTGTTTTCGATCGCAGTGCCGTTTTTTTAGACGAAACGTGAGTAAACGAAACGTGAGTAACACGTCTTCGTGTTGCCGATCTCAGGAACGCAATGTCGTCAAAAAACCAAATGGAAAAGGTAGGAGACTGATTTTGAACGATTGAAACGAACGTATGAATAAAAATTAATTTTTGAAATTATATTTGATGAGAAATCAGAATAGTTCAAGAAAATAAATATCGTCTTTTTTCCGTAAACTTCAAACTCCCTAAATGTTCACTTTCCCGCCATAAACACTGACATATACAATCGATTCAAATTCTACTATTGCGACATCTGGTGGCCACGGTCGTTCTTTGAATTGGCGGACTTTAGTAGTTGTGTTCTATTTGCGCTTTTCGGGAAAGAATTATGGAAAATTATTGTTTTTCTGCTTCTTGATCATAAAATTTAACAATATTGTGTAAAATCTTCTTAGTGGCACTCCTGAAAGCTTTATTTCCACTTGAACTAGCCATGGGAAGAATAAATACAGAAATTTTCAATCGAATTCAAACGAAATAGAAACAAAGAACTGATAGAAAGATTCTAATCACAAAGCATCCGAAAATACACGTGCGTGCTACTAAAAAAAAAAACAGGTCTTAGGAAAGTGCCCGTCTCAGCGTATCACCCCTCTGGGAGTAGAATCATCCGCGAGTGGCGGGTCTGGCTTTCGAAAACGAACAGTAGTGAAGTAGATATTACCAAAATAAACGAACTTGAAGATCTGTATTATTTAAGTTTAACGAAGAATCAGTTCATCAAGACGTTGGCTTCACTGAATAGCTGTTGGCGTGGTTTTGAACAAAGGCCAATCTTAATGGATTATAAATAAAATGTATCTCAGTATAAAGCAAGACGTCTGACGCATAAAGACTGCGGACATAGAGTGGCTAAGATCTCATTAGTGGAACAGCAAATTTATTACTAAAGTGTTCAGTAAACTGATGTCGAAGCAGAGTAATTAATTTGTTTGACGTAGTGCTGGATCTGTAATTGGAGACGAGTAGAAATGCTGTACTATAATTAAGGTCGCCTTGACCGACGACGCTCTGCTGAATGATGTTGAAAATAGAAGAACTTGGTAATTAACCGTTGACGGAAAACTTCAGTGGAGAAATTCTGGAATTTATGAGAAGAAAATTGCTTGGGAAACAAAAATAAGGTTATGAAGAGTCCAGTTAGGAAAATCGCTCAAGCGTTTTATAAAATACAGAATTTAGCTGAGGTTAAGAAGACGGAAGTTAAAATATGAAAATAACAAGGAAGCTGATTGTATTCTGCGGCGTCATCGTCATCGCCATCATTTTTAACCAGTTTCAATTCACTGGAGGATGAAGGTGTCTCCAATATTTTTAGCGACCCATTTGAGAGCTGTTGTGTTAGCGACCAAAATCGGTAGCTATTGCGTTCATGTCTGTCCACCCCTTACAACTCCCGAACGGAAGGTCGGATCGACCAACGGATTTCACCATCGTGTTCAGAGGCCAAACACAATGAATGGAGTATTTTCAGGGGCCCAATGCCTCCTTCCATGTTCGAGATATTTGGCATTGTTTTCATTGGATTTCCGCTGCTAGCTTAAATGTTAGAAATGCAACCATCTCATTTCAGTTATTAGCTGTAGCTTGATGGTTAAGGTTTCGGACTCGTATACTGAAGTTTCTCGGTTCAAATCTGTATATCTTACCTTTTATTTTTTCTCCCAATCCTTTTTCCTCAATGTCCTCGTGGATTCTTTTTGTTTTGGTTTTGTTTTCTTATTAGTTAGATCCACATAAAAATTTAAAGTAATTCATTTTCTAAATAATTATTTCGCTATTCGATAGATCAGTGTCAACAACTTTCAAAGAATAATAACGAAATGCATTAAAAAAATTGTTATTTTTCAGACCAATTTACTACGTTGCTTGCTTTATTCCAGTTCCACATATTTAAAACGCGTTTTATTGTTTTTCAATAGAGTACAGTCCTACAGTTAATTTCCATCTAAATTTTCAATTACGTTGTTATTTTATAATGGTAGTCAATAAACAGAAGCGCGCATGCGTAGTATAGTTTCATTATAATTTTGCACGTTTCAGTCCCAAAATTTAACATACTGATAAATTGCATAAATTTTCAGTTTGAATTAATATATTTTTATAAAATATTTTCACATATTTTCATAGGAAATATAGATAGAATTAGATGTTGGATTTTTCTGCAAAACATGCTCAATTTTAATGGCTTTTTTCAATTAAAACTTTATTTGGTTAAATAAAGATCTTATATAATAGTGTCTTCGGATTGTAGATATATAACAAAACTTCTATAGCCTATCCTAAAGTGGTCTGCTGAATTTTAAAAGGTTTTTGAGGTGTTACGTAAATCAATGGACATTCTGAATTTGTTTATCTTATTGATGTAGTTCACGCATCTGCCAATAGATTGCGCTACTTGCTTTGTTTTTCACTTTGTTTATCTTACTGGTTAGGGATAAGTTAACATATTTACATGTAAACTGCACTATTTCCTTCGATTTATTGCTTAAACTTAGACCATATCATTTATTTCTTCCAACTTTGCTATCATTTTGATTGAATTAAACATCATAATATTTTATTGTTTGTAAAAATTCTTTTCGTATTTGCCAAATCTCAGAGCCCGGGAGGCATAAAAAAAAATGATTTGCATTTAATTTAAGCTTATTCTTGTTTCATCAGTAACATTTCATTCATCGTTTTTCTTTTTCATCCAAAAAATCTGCATTACATCTATGTTTAGCAGGATTAAATATTTCGTTTGTAATTTTATCAACAAAAATTGAATGAAAACTTTTTTTTTTATTTCTTTCTTAATTATAAGTATTTTTTATTTACCTATAATTCATTTATAAACAATTACTTATTTATTTTCTCTAAGTCGTTACAACTACTAAAAAAAAGAAAATTTTACGTTCATTTTAAAATATATTTGCTAATTACAAACAGTAGGAAATTTTTGCTTGTCAGAAAATAGTTCTGTATTTTCAATAAATAGTATCATATCAGTAATAACTTAAAATTGTTATTTGGATATAAAAGTAATATTTATAACGTATCTTACATTTCAGTTAATATCATATACTTACAAACAAGATAAATTAATGCTTTTAGATAGTGTCAAAAGCAAAGGGGCCTCATAATATGCACAATTTTATAAACGAAATGTGTTCAGAAGGGTCGATATTGGGGGATGTCTATCGCCGTTTTCCTCTTTATCGGAAGCGACCATTTTTGACCCCCAACATCCGGTCAGGGAGTGGTCGTAGAGATCTGATTTTTTGAACGTGGTCACCTACTTTTTGATGCTGAACACAATGGTGAAGGTTTCATTCTAATATCTCTAACCGTTTGGCCACTACAGAGTGTGACATCCAGCAAGCATAAAAGCAAGAGCGGTCCCCTATGTTTTACAGGCAAGCTGTAACCTAGGGGCCGCTAAAAGTGGTGCATAAAGGCAAGAAACGATAATATAACCTCAATTGAATTCAAAATACCTCGTCGGTCATCGGAAGAACGCAATCGTTCTAAAATGAACAAATATATATTTATTGTACACGCATGTCTATTAAAATATATAGTATATGCTCATAAATATTTATGAGTATTTCTCAAAGAATAAAGTGTTATGTGATTTATTGTTTTATCTTTTCTAAATGAACTAACAGTAAGTATTTGAAATCTATATTATTATTGAATGCTCGAAGATTAACTTCAATAACAAATAAAGTTTTCCACAAATTTCTTTAAGAATTATTCTCAGTTGTAAGCAACTGACTGCACTTGGTATCGACTAAAATGCGAACGAAGGAACAAATGGAAGGGATATTGATGTGGCCACGAGGGATGGTCTTCGTATCGGGTAGTAGTAGAGCAGTGGAAACCATGCTGCGGTTGCTACAAAATGCTAATTTGCTTAAGTGGCTTCATCAGATTTCCAACATCGTCTTCAGGCCTACAATGAATTAGCGAACGAACAGTTTGCAATGTATAGATTCAGCTCCGGATTTGTAACCTCTGGAGTAAATCTTTTGCATTTAATCTAAATATTTAATTATCACAAAGTCAATATACAGGCATATATATAGATAGACAGGGTGTATCTGAAATGTGCTGCCAAAGTTAAAGATTGTATTCAATCTTGCAAACAACGAATAAATGTCGTATAAACATGGGTCTGGAAATGCTTTATTTCCAAGATATGAACGATGCAACAATACAGAGGTGTTGGCCTTTACGTCGTATCGTAGAGTCATTAAATAGTTCCTCCGTAATCGTGACATGTTCAATACCCCACCACCAAAAGGGTTTTCGTATGGTGTTATCTTAAAGCATTAGTGTACACCACATCGGTTCCTGATGCCCGCGTACTGCACGACCGCATAGTGGATGGGTGCAACACACTTCGACCGTGCTCGGCAGTCGGTGGAACGACGTTGCTTGCGTGCATTGCTGCCGGTGGAGGACATTTTGAACACTTTCTGTGAAACTGAGCGACTGTACGGTCAACACCTCTGTATTGCTGCATCGTTCATATCTTGGAAATAACGCATTTCCAGACCCATGTTTATATGACGTTTATTCGTTGTTTTGCATGATTGAATACAACCTTTAAGTTTGCAGCACATTTCAGGTACACCTTGTATATAAACGAGGGAAGATCGAAAAGTAACACACAATAATTTTTTTACGGAATATTATTTTGGTCCAGACGTCCAAATTGTGAACAATAATTAGTTTGCATCTTGCGCTACAGAGAGCAATTGCTCGATCAGGTGTCGCCCTGGCGGAATGAGTGTGAACTACTGAGTAAAGACGGCGCGTTTGCTAGCGTCGTCGACTTGTGAAGAGCAGTGAGGGGCTGTTGTTTTTTTTTGTTTTTTGTGGGCAAAACGAAAACCCCCGAGTGAAATCCACAGAGAAATATTGGAGGTGTATGGTGCTGATTATCTCGACCGTAGCAACATCTCCAGATTGTGCAGGTTCTTCGAAGAGGGCCGAGTAAACTTATGAAACGCATTCCGGCCGACCAGTGACCGCTGCAACACCACCCAATGAGGCATTGAAGCGACAATTCGAAACGATCGACGCATCAATCTGTTGACCGTGACACAACATTTCAACATTTCTTACGGCACAGTCTACTACATTGTGCATGAGAGATTGAGATTTCGCAAAGTCAATGCGCGCTGGGTACCCAAAAATCTGTCGGATGTGCAGAAGGGCTACAGAATGATGTCCTTTTTGGACCACTGCGAGCGTTGCGCTGAAGAAGGTCATGACATTCTGGAAGGTGTAGACTGGCGATGAATCTATTTCGGTCATACCACTACACGCCCGAAACAAAGCAGGCGAGTATGGTATGGAAACATTCTGGGTCTCCGCACCTAAGATATTCAAAGTCACCCAATCAGCGAAAAATGTTCTGATACATTGAGAAACATTGGTTTTATAGTATTTACATTGTGTGATTTGATTGAAGATAAATTAAAATGTACAGAATGATTGGATAAAAACGTAACAAACTTTAATTAATTAACTAATTAAACGGCTGCAATGGAAAACAAATTAAAAATAAACAGAACATCAGTAATTTGGAAATAGAAAACGAATGATTTAAAATAAATAACGGTAAAGATTGAAATGAATAAAATGCAGATAAATATAAATAAATGATTTCTAAAAATATTTACATAAAAACTGTTACAATATTTTTCGTCTTTGAAGTCTGGTAGCACTGGCGTGGGAAGTGTAATTAAGTGACTCCTTCGACGGGCGTGGGAAGTCTTTTTTCTTTGTTCGTATTTTTTTTTTTTTTTAAAGTCATAAGTGTATGTATATTTCTTAAGATGTTGGGTTAGAAAAATCCGGACGTTAGTGGTAAGCATAAAGTGTGGTGCGCTTCTGGTTGTTCGTTGAACAGACTCGTCTTAATTACAATTAACAATGTTTAAGATGTAATTATTTACCACTTACAGGTTTCCTATAAGCAATCATATTCCTCGTCTTCACTTAGGCTGCGCGAATCAAATCCAGTGAGTGTAATTAAATTTCCATTGCCATTGAAAATTTATCGCGTCTCATTAGAAAAGACTTTGGCGAAAGTGAAAAGGCGAAACGAAAAAGGAGAAAAGAACGGAAAATAGCGTTCAGTCGCAGATGCGCTTCATTGTGGATTAATGTTGTAAATACTAATTATCACCGTTTATTTCTTGGAGATCAGAATGAAGCCAAAGTCGATGTTGCGTGGACCATTTCACTGTCATTTCTGGCGAAGGCATTTCAAAGCCACTAATTTAACTTAATTCCTTATCCTGTGTTTAAATAATGCCTTTCGTTATAAATAAAGCATTAGATTCGTTTTAATTTCAAAGATTGGTAAACGTAGAGAATTAAGTTTTGTAATTTTATCTTTTGCGGAAAAATGTATCAGCATGGTTTGATCTAATGTTGATAACTGCCGTTAATATGCATTTAACAGAATATAAGGTAGAATAAGGATCAAGAAGCAACAGTCCGTACAGAGTACGGCGATACAGAATGCTTCAAAGTTGGAAAAGGTGTTAGACAAGGCTGTATCCTTTCACCATTCCTGTTTAATCTCTATGCAGAAGCCATTTTTAATAAAGCTGGACTTGCTGATAAAGAAGGAATAAAAATTGGTGGAAGAGTCATCAACAATCTGCGATATGCTGATGACACCACGTTAATATCAACTAGTTTGGAAGGAATGAAAGATCTTTTGGGATGTGTCCAACGAGAAAGCGCTAATATGGGACTCTTGATCAACACCAAAAAGACAAAGATTCTGACTACGTCCATGTACCCCGGAAACATTATGGATTTGGATGGATTTCAAATGGAGGTGGTAAAGGACTTCAACTTACTCGGCAGTATGATCACCTCCGAGGCAACTACATCACCGGAGATCAGGAGAAGAATAGTATGTCAAAGTCAACGATGAAGTCACTGGATAGAGTTTTTAAGTCAAAAAACATCTCTCTAACGACCAAGAAAAGACTTGTATAGAGTCTGGTCTTTTCTGTGTTCATCTATAGATGTGAAAGTTGGACAACAAAGATACGAGACAAAAGACAGATTGATGCCTTGGAGATGTGGTGCTGGAGAAGAATGTTATCGATACCCTGGACAGCTCGAAGAACGAACAAATCAATTTTGGATGAAATCAAACCAGACATCTCACTCGGTTCTAGGATCACCAAATTACGTCTTGCCTACTTTGGACATATTATTAGACGTGATAGATCTTTAGAGAAGGACATTATGTTGGGAAAAACAGAAGGCTCTAGACGAAGAGGAAGACCAGCAACCAGATGGCTTGACACTATTACAACTACGACAGAAATGACCCTGGCCGATCTTTGTGAACTCGCACGTAATCGTTCTTCCTATAGATCGTTCATCCATCAGGTCGCCAAGGCTCGGAATCGAGTGAAAGGCCGTGATTGATTGAAGGTAGAATAAAACGTTCTACGATGCAAATTTAAGTTTAGATAATATATCCGCTTGTGATAATATAACTCAAAAGTATTTAATAGTCATTCTTTTTCTTTGATTCCTTTAGGGAATTGCTTTATCATGGCAGGGTCAGATATGTTAAGCATTCCAGGATATAGCTGTTTCGGGGTATCACCTCTCATCAGCTGATATTCAAAAGACGGAGTTCCCTTAATTACAACTGAATTAGTCCAGTTGTAATCAGTTGATGAAGAGCCAGTCCGATTATCGGCGTAGACAAAAACATTTTACCCTGTGGTGCTGAAATTTCAATGGAGTAAGTTAGGCTAGCAATGTAAAAGCCTCTCTCTCAATTTTTGGCACAAATCAGACCTTACAATAAGTGAGAAAATAAGGGATAAAAATATCTTCAAAATATCTTAAGCAATCACATTAGCTAGAAACTACTTACCATAGAAGGCTGAAACTTTCAATGGAAATAATATATTCAGTACAAGTTAACTATTAATAATATTGTATAATGAACTTAGAGACTTAAACTTTTAAGATTAGGAACCACTGTTAGACCAGCTCTTTGCTTATTAAATAAACAAGTAATTATCTTAATAAGTAATTTTGCATTAACATTGGTTTTCAACCTACTTTTCAATGGAAATCTCTATTGAAAGATTAGATTAAAGCAGCGGATTAGCTAAAACGATTAATATCTGCTGTTAAATATTACTATGGTAATTTTTGTGCTGATTTCTCGATAGCAATTTCAGATATAAAAGTTAGACTTCCTCCTATCCTGAAGGTTGACTCATTTCAAGCGACTGCAAACCTTTTATTTTTTTCATATATTTCTTTTTCCAATGCATCTAAAATTCTGAAAATTTAAATATGAACTTAAGAAGCATCTGGGATTTCTATTTTCATGTTTTTAATTTTCAAAATATTCTGCAATTAATTAAATTAAAATTAAAAAAACAGTCATTTTTTTGGGGTGTTTTTGAGGTATTATTCGGTATTTTGAACTGAAAACAGTTTGACAAAAACCTGAAATGGTAAAAATTTATATAAAATAACGTTTTGTATTTAAAATATTTATTATTAGCGCAACAGTTAATGTTTAAAAACGTAATTTACTCTCACACAATTTTTATTTTTTTAAAAAATTAACTGTTGCACTAATAATAAATATTTTAAATACAAATCATTATTTTACAAATTTTTTATCATTTCAGGTTTTCGTTAATTTTTTTTAAGTTGAAAATACCGAGTAATACCTCGAAAACACCCAAAAAAATTGACTGTTTTTGAATTTTTAATTTAGTTAATTGTAGAATATTTTGAAAATTAAAAACAAGAAAATAGAAATCCCAGATGCTTTACAAGTTCATATTTAAATTTTCAGAATTTTAGATGCATTGGAAAAAGAAATATTTAAAAGAAATAAAAGGATTTGCAGTCGCCTGCATTTGCTTGAGTCAGGACCTTAAACATACATGCCATGTTTCATGCAGCACTGATCCACTGGTTCAAACGTTATTACGAAAGGATTGGGAGGGATACCCTCTTGCACATGCGCACCATACACTTAGAGTGTTTGATGAGCCTCAAGTTCCTAAGAAAGTACAGTAGACTCTCGAAGTCGAAGGGACGCTAAAAAAAATTCGAGATAGCGAGTTTTCGAGATAACAAGGTCATAACCAAAACATAAAAATTCACGTAAAAACACAAAATACGGAAGAATATTCTAAAAATTAGAGTCTTGATAGATGAGAATAAGTGTAAATATGTAATGATAGTTAACAATAAGTCTAAATTCAGCAATGATAATTATTATTTTTAAAAGTAGTCGAAAATAATTACTTTAAATTGAAAAGAATTAGTAAAATACAATGAAGTTACATTGCTAGAATTTCTTAAAAAAGTGAGAGATTCTTGAAAAATGCCTCCATTTGCTTCGACACAACTGAACGGCGATTTTTCCGGAAAAATTCATTTTTTACTTCAAAAATTATTCGACTTAACAAGGTTTTAAGTGAAAACTCTTCGACATAAGAATTAAAATTAACATTATAGGCCGGCACATCGTTCTTGATGATCGCGTTCGCGCGGGAATCACGGAAATTACGAGATTTCGCCAATAGCCTCTTCAGCAGGTCTCAAGGAATGTAGTATTGTGAATGTCTGTCACTAGGAAAATGCTAGAGAAAAAATGTTAAAGTTGGAATTTTACCTTCAGCGTAGAGGCGATGGATGCAGCGGCGAATAAGGCATCGGTCAAATCCGTCGACATCAGTAATGGGGTTTGCTCGTGGCCGCTTCTTCCCCGGAGTCGATAAGCCTTCTTTCGCGCCATTTTGTGAGAAGACATGGATAGAGGCTATTCTCTCGTCAATCACGTGAAATCGCGAATATTCGGGATCGTCAAGAACGATGTGTCTGCCTATAGATGAATATGTAATATCAAGGTGAAAAATAATTTTTCGAGATATCGAAGTTCGAGATATCGAGAGTATACTGTATGTTAAAAAGAAAAAGTAAACGTTAAGTTTTAAGGTAAGTAGATGTCAGGTTCTCAAAAAAAGTTTTTGTTTGTCTTTCAGAAAAGTTGGCCTGTATTGATTTCCTAATGACAATTAATTTTAATTAATTTTATCATTTTCGATGGAGTTTGTAAACAAAGAAAAACAAGTACGTGAAAAATGCGCTGTAATAGCCACCGCTTGTTTGACGTTTATTGGATGAATTTCAAACAAACAGAACGGAAGTGGCGTCTGAAAAATTAAAATGGCTGCGAGGGACAGAATTCCTGTTCATTTCATTAGTTTTCTAATTATGTTGGAAATTCATTAAACGAATCCTTTTTTTGTCCGTCCAAGCACAACAGATCTCTCCCGAATAAAAAAAGAATGGTTGGAATGAAATGGTCAGTGCATTAACGGCCTTTGTGCTTTGCTATTCAGTTCAGTGTGGATAGTTCAGCGAAAATAGTAACTGATTAAATAGAAACTAATATAAAATTAACAAAAATAAAAATTTCTAATTCCCAATATGTAAAAGTAATATAATTTTGTGCTAAAACATAAATTTAAGGGCGATCCATAATAATAATAATAAAGGAAGTACATTAAAAAAAAAAAGTTAGGAAAAAGTTAATAGGAAATCACAAAATATTCTATAAGAACCTTGTGCTTGCATTTGCTTACTAGTTTTTCAATTTTAAGCTTCATTGTTTCGTTGGTAAAAGTTGTTCTATTACAAAAGCGAATGTATTTAATACAATAAAAGAAAACAAAGAACTCATGTAATTAAACAAAACACAAATATTCACTGAGCTATTTTTGATATTTATACTGGGAATCGGAGACAGTACTGTTTCGAGGTTTGTTGACCTCTCATCAGTCCGATCCGCCCAGTATACCAAGCTCAGTGAAATGGGACAATATACAAAACGGACAAACACACAAATCAATGACCCCTCAATTAAAAGAAACATCAAAACAAAATTAAGATTAAAAGGAGTGAATAATTAATCCCAGCTAGCATTCAGCTTAGCATGTAAAGGATTAATTTATTAAAATGTTAGTAATGATAAATGAAATTTAACGTGCGTTAGAACAATTTTTACAATAATAGAAAACGAAGAACGCACCTAACTAAAACATAACAAAAATGTAGTAATCTTTGATTACTCCTGAGCATTACACATGTCTGGAAAATGCTTCAGCATTGGTAATGTTACCCTGGAAGCAGAAAAGGAAGAAGGAATTTGAAAACGACGTTAGGGCAGATGAGAAAGAAATTGAGATGGTCGGTCAGAGCGGAAACAGGTGGTCTTAACTTCCTCCTACCCTCCTTTTTTTTCTTAGGCTATCTCCTTATTGAAATCTTCTTCTCTTAGACATTTAGTAGGAAGAGGAATTTACATTTAAATGAAGGGAAGTCGAGTAAATAAAAAAAAAGAATCTTTCCTCTGTAGATCTTAAAACCGCTCTCGAAATACAGACGACTCGCGTACTAAAACTAAGGCTTGTATCCTTCCGCCATGTTCAAATGGCCGCGCTGTAATTTTTAAAGCTTTTATACTAAAGATGAAAAACGAAAATGAGAAAAAATGTATTTTCTGTATAGAAAACATGAATTTGCAAATGTAACAAAACTGATTTACGAGTATTTTACATTTGTTATTATAGAGAAATATATTTAATCTTTTTTTATTAAAAAAATACATTTTGCCTTATTTTTTTAATTTTAAAAATATTGCGTTTTTGTATATTTATTCTAGTTGTTTTATGTTTAGTTTTTATTATTAATATTAATTCGTTATTTCTTTGGTTTTCTATAATAAATTGTCAAAAAAAAAAAAACAAACGAAGATAATTGAAATAAGAATGCCTTTTGAGTCGAGCTGATACTCTGGGACGGCCGTTTCGAGCTTATTAGGCTCTCCTCAGCTAATCAGCTAGTGCAGGACTCAAAAGGCGTACGAGGGGAGGTATTAAGAATACATGGTGGCAACTTTGACCCCTCAAAGACTAAAATCAAGAAAAGGAAAAAAAAAAAAAAAAGAACAAAATGTGGATTTTAAATCCTTGGGCAGCACTCAGGCTACCACAAAAGGTATTTGACCACAAAAGGAAAAGAAAAAAAAAATATGTAAACAAATAAATAACAAACCCTCTAATGGGCAAAATGAAAGCAATAATTAAAATTAGAATGCCTTTTGAGTCGAGCTGATACTCTGGGACGGCCGTTTCGAGCTTATTAGGCTCTCCTCAGCCAGAGCTAATCAGCTAATGCAGGACTCAAAAGGCGTACGAGGGGAGGTATTAAGAATATATGGTGGCAACTGTGATAATTAATTTAAAATAAATCTTCTAAATCATTGATCATTGCTGCGCTTATCATGGAGTATTTTTAAGCTTTTTTTAACATATTTTATAGCAATGAGTAAAAAATACTCATAAATGTTTGAGTATTTATTTGATTTTAAAACCATACTAAAATAGTTTCAGCCACATCAGAGAACAATTTAAGTAATTCCGAGTTTTACCTAATGCATTGAAAGTCACCAAAATATCAATCAAAAGAAATAATTATATATTATTATTGAGTAGGAGTACATTTATAAGAAATATAAGTTATTTTGTTCATTAAAGTGATTTTGTTGTTTTTAAAGATTTTTCGGCGAGCGACTCTCTCTTCCTGCTTAGAAATAAAAATTTGTCTGGCTAAGTCACGTTTGTATTTTCGCACAGTGGCACAATACAATATTTATAATATCTTTTTAACTTCTGAAAGTTTCATAGACGCTATTTGAACAAAGTAATGCCCAAGTGTGTAAAATGCAGGTTGAACGCTTGAACTCACTGTCAACGTCGGGGAACTGACGTCACAACCACGTGACCACGCTTTTTGGAGGCGTGGCCTAAAGCAAAAGTTTCAGCACAAATTTCTTCTATTTAGAAACGACGTATTAAAATACAATTTTATCCACATTATTATTGTGTTTACTCTCAGGAAATAATTTTAGCTCAATATGGTAATTGTTCGCCATTCAGGATAATCTCCTTTCGTTGAATAGATCTCTTCATCATTTCAAGCATTTCATACATGCAGTAAAAAATGTAATCTTTTGAAATTTTAGTTAGAATTTCATGTGTATAGTTATTGAAGAAAGTTCTTACTACAGGTAATTCGATTTGCGAAGGAGTTCCGTTCCAAGACGTTTTTCGTTATACGTTTTATTTGCTATGTACTAAATATTGAATGGTCTACATATAACGTTTTATTATGTCTGTATGCATTATCGTGGCCGCGCGGTTCGCGTTGTTCTCAGTGGACATTGGCCTCTCACCTCTGAGTACCAAGGTTCGGTTCTCATGTGGGTATCGTGATGGTGGACGATCCGCGCTGGGCAGGTTTTCTCGGGGTTTCCCCGTTTCCCCTGCACTTCTCCCACCATTCTTTCTCAGTCTTTCTCTCCGTCTGTCCTTATTTCCGTGGGATAGCACAATAGACCAACAGTCGCGGTGCTCGGCTTCCCTGCCACCCACACTCCCCACATAACATGCATTACCTATAAGAAACGTAACGTACAATAAAAAAACAAAAACAAAAAACAGATAACGTTTTTTAAAAGCTTACAATTACGTTCAGTGTATGTCAATAAGCAGCTCCATCTAATGGCTACTTTTATGTCTTTTCTTTTGTTCGTTATAGCGAATGTTATGTCTGTATTTCTTCCAGATTTGAATGTTCGAAATTGTCTTATCTTATACTTTATCTAAGTTATTTGTGTCAAATTTAAATTTACTTAAAATAATCTTTTGTGTATAACAATTGTTATTGAATTTTTTTTTTTTTTTTTTTTTTGCTGAATGTTTTAGCCAAAAAAAACCCCATTTCTTTGCTAAAAATCAATCTTCAATTGGGATTCGATCGATTTCTCACAATACGATGCCGTGCAACTAAATCTGGGGAAATCCTGTCCAAGAGCAGTGGGGTGGGTTTTATTGTTTCAGTGGTTTCTTTGGTGGGTGGATTTTACAGCCCTGGAAGCTCGATGGTCGGTCGTATCTAGTCCTTTGGGAACCCAAACATCTAAAGAAATAGAGGAAACCACCCACTACTGTAATAAATGTATTGAACTGATTTATATTTTGTAGCCAGTATACAAAGAAAATGCATTTCCTCAGATTTGCCAAAGAAAATTTACTTCAAATTTAATTTTAAAAAAATGACATTTACAAAATTCTTAATTTTAGGTTTAGAATTTAACTCATGTAAAATGTTTAGAGCCGTGTTTAATTTAAGTACAGTCATTGGCGTTTAACGATGTGACTTAAATTTCAAGTTAAGTCAAAATAATTTGATGGTAAATACACCGTAAATACATGGATGGTCTATTTCACGAATATACACTGTCCGGCCACTTTATTAGGTACACCTATCTACTGTCCTCCCAATGAGAGATGGCCGCCCTGTATTGTGAGATCTGCGCATGTATCATCGATTAGTCTGGTCAGGCACTTCCATCTGATTTTATGACAGGACGCCGCCATTACGGTAAACGCTTGTTACTTTGCAAAAGAGCATTGTATTTATAAATAATTTATATAAATACTTATTGTTAGCAACTGGTATTGAAATAGCGCTAAATAGTCGAGAGAAGTTTTAATTTGGCGTTATCAATATGTCTTTCTCAGTGAAAACAGACGACGTCGTCCATTGTGACAGGAAAACATAATTGATCAGCTACCGGAAGGGCTGCGCAGTTCAAACTTCCGCCGGCCAACTTTCATTTTGAGGACAATAGTAGCGTGTTGGGCCTCCTTTAGCCCTCAAAACAGCCTGAATTCGTCGAGGCCTGAATTCCACAAGATGCTGAAAACCTTGTTGAGGTATTGTGTACCATGCAGACATGCAAACGCAGTTCCCGAAGATTTGATGGAGGTGTAGACATGCAGCGAACAGCCCGTTCCAGTCCATCCCCCAAATTTTCAATTGGGCTGAGATCCGGGGACTGAGCGGGCCACTGCAGCAAGGAAAAGTCATCGTCATGTTCCTCAAATCATCCCATAGTGATGCGGGCTTTGTGCACCGGCGCATTATCCTACTGGAAATGGCCATCTGCATGAGGATAAACTGTTAACATGTATGGTTGGTCAGCTATGATGTTTAGGTACGCTCTAGCATCCTGCTGTGCCTCCACAGGTATCAATGGACCCAACGTGTGCCAGGAAAACATCCCCCGATGATGAATAAAGACTGTTGGTTCTTTGTTCTTGCTACCAGCTCCACCTGTGAGAACAATGGACGATATCCTGTTGTTGTAAAATCTATATAAATAAAGATGTATATGTTCATTTGTTCAAAATCTTAAATCTCCGAAAGTTCTTCGCCGATTGCTTTGAAATTTTGACACAACGTTGCATTCGAATACGCGCGTGTTTTTATATACTTATTACATAGATGTCCCACCTGTGACAGGTAAAAACATGCTTTTTTTGACAACCCCGGGTTTTTGGCGCCAACCCGCAATACACCTGAGTTAAGCGGAGAAGCTACAATGGGCTGGGAAATCGTATATTCTCCGATCTCAATATTAATTTGCTAAATAAATAAAGTTTTTGTTTTTAATGCTACGCATGCAAAAGTTCCGGAGCGAAGCGACGGTACCAAGCTAGTGTTCAAATATAATTGATTTATCAATATTTGAGCTTTAAACACATAAGAATGTTGACAAAGCCTGCATTGAAGTGGAACTTTACTTTGCTCCTTTACATTAGCAATAGTACAATTAAATTTTATAAAATTTATACATTTATTCATCAAATAAATATTGGCTTTTTTTAATAAAGTTTTTAAAGGGTCGCTGCTTACGTACGGGACTATGGCGATAATTTTCGTATCTAGTTCTAAAGGAGGTTTATCCATTTTTTTCATTAATCATAATTTTAGCTTTTTTCTTTTTTTTTTTTTTTTTCTCTACAAACTTTATTGAATACTCATTCAATACACTCGACGTTGAAAGAAAAAGTTTTAAAAATTATTATTAAGTAAAATTATTATGTTATAACTCGTAAAAATGCACAGCACATGAATTTATTACGAATAAAATAAAATGAAAATAAAGCAAGAACACTACAGATAATAACCAGGTACCCAGGCCCCAGGTTAATCATTTACCCCGAAATGAGTTTTGCCGAAGTTGAGACCTAGCTAAATCGCTTTCTCGCGCCCGAAAATGGTAAGATTCACTCCATTTCATCAAAAATCCTTAGGCCCGTTTTCAAGATAAAATTTACAAGAATTGCTCGCTTTCTAGTACAGTAGAACTCCAATTATCCGAATCAATTGGGACCGGACCCTATTCGGATAATTGGATTTTTTTCCGAAAAAAGGATCTATTTTAATTAATTACTGTATGTATATTGTAAATGGGAGAAAAAAACTATTTTCAAAGAAAAAGAGCTTTTAATTAATTAAATGAAAAGGCAACACTTTTACATGTTAAGCATAGTTACAAGTGCTGTACATTAGTACAGTATGTACGTACCGTACTGTAAATGAAAGTCATTGCTTGCTGAACAACAGCGTAGACAGAATCATTATTTTGCGAATCGCAGTACGTTTCCGTCTTAATTTTTTTTTCTGAAATTCTGAAAGCGATTCGGATAATCAGCGATTCGGATAGTCGGAGTTCGGATAATTCGAGTTCTACTGTATTTGATTTGATTTGATAAATCAACATTTGAAGCAGTGAACAATCAAAATTAATTAAATTTAGTCCTAATTTATACTAACGTTTCGGAACCCGACGTTTTCAAAGGTTTATCTCTATCTCTTATAATCTTGGAACACTTTTGCTCTTTGATATGTTGTGGTTTTTCTATGTAAAGTTACTATCAGTTATTTTCCTTGGGTTTTTGATCTGTTCTCAAGTAACAGACCTGATGTTGGATGACTATCTGCTTGAAATAATTTTGTAAATGGGGCCCCCCTTTAACAGTATTGGTAGAATGGTTTGTCATTCGAGGAATTCCGCTAGTTTTGTGACCTTGTGTGCAGCTGTTTGCTGCTGAATGTCGTTTGTTTTACAGATTCCAGAAAATGTAAACAACAACGAAATGGCGATTCACTGGGCTTCCAGAATGGTCGAAACGAATTCTTCAAATGGGGAAACCTAAAGTGAGAAGTTCTATGAAACTATTATTTTCATTGCATTGTTCATTTTAGAGATTACAGTTGTTAGTTGTTAGTAACTTATTCATAATGATGATGAATTTAACCATAAACATTGTAAGTTTTAAAATACATTCATTAAAAAAATTAAATGAAGAAATAAACTTTCAAGTTACAAATTGGAAGAAAGTGATAAAGTATCTGATGAAGGAAGACGTACGGTGTTTCTGAAACTGTAATAACTGTAAATAGTACATTTTCACTCATTTACAAATCATTTATACAGTTGTAAGTGTATTGTCTGAATTCATCATTGGTATTGACTTAAAAATTTACCTAAGTGAAAAGAAACTTTATTATTCAGTAAATTATTATTACAGTAGTAAAATAATTTTGTTATTTCTGTTATCCGTAACGCTTAAAAATTAAATAAGTAATCTATCACTTGAATAGTAACATCTTTCAATCACTGAGACTATCGGTAAGATCTTCGGGTTTTCTCGAGGTTCTCCCATTTAATTCTAGTCGTCGTTTTTTATTAGTGATGAAAATTACTAAGGGCGGAGAGCAATGTTACCTGGGAGTAGCTCGACTTCTTAATCATCCTGTTAACAAAAATTTTAAAAATGTTTTCTTCAAAATAAAGCACTCTTTAATAGATTATTTATTTATTTATTTATTTATTTATTTATTTATTTATTTATTTATATAGAAGTATCGAAAGATATCTGTAGCTTTGAGGCAATCATCCAGGCAGCTTTAAGTATCTTTCGAAGCGCATAAAACAATTCTTCAATTGATGTGGTTGCTGTAATTTGTTTCGTCAAATCGTTTTTATCAGTAAATACAGACCAATAACAACTCTACCGTTATTATTATTTCTTTTTTATAGCCACGAATAGTTCCTGTAAAAGTATATTTCATTTGTCTTTGATGAAGGACTCTTTTGAGGCAACATTCGTATGAATGATTGAAGACTGGATTTACGACGTTGAGCGAATAGATCTAATGAACTATTAATATTTCATGTTCATCTCTTCTGTTGTGCGGTTTGTACTGATCTTGTGGGATAAAGGTTCATCTACACGTGTTTTTTTTACCCCAAAATTAAACATCAAGAAAGAAACCATTACGTATGGAAAGAAAAAAAAAATGATTTATTAAGAATCATAATCATCTCGGTTTAATTCGAGACAGAAAAATTAGTGTGTGATGTATCCTTTAAGAATCATAAGAAACAAACAACTAAATAATTGAAATGCCAATTCCCAAATATTGCAGGATCCAAAAGAAGCTGTACCAACAGACTTGTAGTTGCTTTTAGTTTAAAATTCAAATTGAAATAAGAATGCCTTTTGAATCGAGCTGAGACACTGGGACGGCCATTTCGAGCTTGTTGTGCTCTTCTCAGCCAGTGCAAGACTCAAAAGTCGAACCTAGCTTTTATATATTAGTAAATTTCCAGCATTTTTATGTAATATTAGTGTTTATTTATTCTAATAACGCTTTAACTAAAAGGTCGAACATACAGTTATAGAAGCTTACATAATATGAACTACATAAATAGGAAGTATTTACACCAAATTAAAAATGGAAATAACCATCAGGAAAAAACAAATGACATGTAATGAAAATCATTTCATTTAATATTTATCTCTATTTATCTTCCAGCCCAGTCCTTAAATCTAATGTATCTTTTTGTTCGTCCTTTTAAAATATTTATTGATTTGCTAGCAGACATACTGTTAAAAATAATGGTTTATTAATGCTGTATCTTTATTTGTTGCGTTGACGTCGTAAACTTTTACAGCAGTGCTTTCCCCCAGAGGAATATAAAATTTGGTTCAAATGCCCAAGTACAGTAACTGAGATAAGTTATTTTTCTTCCTTCGCCAGGCAGTCTGCGTCAACAATGGCATCCCTTATTAGGTTTACGAATTAAATTTCTTATTGTTGAAATTGAATTGTCTGTCTGTACGCTTATCAAATTACATTATTCAAATTCGTTTAGATTACTTTAAAACGAAATTAATAAATTTTAATTTATGAATTAATAAACTAATTATTGAAAATGAATGCATTTCAATGATTATTTAACTTAATTAAAATCTCAATAAATAAAATTTAATTTTATTAGTTTATTTCAGTTTTAATTGGATTAAATGCTTTTTAATGATTACTATACGTTTTAATGGCTTTCAACCTCATTATTCGAGAGGAAGAATTTTGATTATAATTAATGGTTTTTTTAAATAAAAGATTTATCAATCATAAATTTAAAAAAATATTTTATTAAAATTGTTCTTAGTTGATAATAAATGCTTGAGATGGAATTTTTAATAAAAAAAAAGTTTTCTATAATAAAAACTTATTACAAAAAGTTGTATATAGAAAATAATTTTCTAAATTAACTTTCCCTGACTTTAAAAATTGAATTCTAAATAAAGTTTAATGAAATTAGCATTTTTAACAGACTTTATTGACGATTGGAAACCACCTTTGCTGAAATGAACTGCGCCGGCGCAGATGTACAGGTGTGTCGATTTTTGTGACGTCATCACTTTCTTTGTGAGACGGCGATCTTGGCTTTCGAGTAACCCAGTCGAGTTGAAGAGGTAAATAACTGAATACTCGATACTTTTCATCTTATAGCGTTTCACAAGGGTTCCGTGAAATCATTAGCTGTTTTGTTAATCGCGAATTATTTTTTGTTTTCCCGAAAGAGGAACTTAAGCCTGACAATTAGGCCTAATCTGTCTCGATGTGCGAGGCAGGTGGGCCATTGATCAAGAGCGGACATAAAATGATTCAATACGAAATAAATTCATTAAATTAGATGCTGTAAATTTAGTTATTTTCATCTGAAATGAAAGCTCAGACACCTGTCAAGTTCGCATTCTAATTAATTTCGGTAATTAAATTGAAAACACAATAATCTTCGTCAATGACAGACGAGAAGCCAATTAGGCGATTGAAGTAATTAAGAAATCGTAATGATGAAATTAAATTACTATTATTGTGATAGTTAAGCATCAAATTAAATTCAAGTAATGTTTATTAGTGTAAAATTTAATTATCAATATTTAATGAGTTTATCAAGAAATGTAATAATCATTGCATTCATTATAAATTGCTCATTGTTATGAATAATAAGATGAATTAAAATAAAAATTAAAAATCAAATTGTAATCAAAAATCATTATAATAATATTTTAATTAAATATTAATAATGTAGATCAGTGGTTCGTAACCAGGAAATCTTGCTGTCTCTGAGCACCCGATTACTTTATTTTTATAGAAAACAAAAAAATTGGCTAGACTTTAAACTGTTTTAAGAATCCCCGCCTTCTCATTGGTTGATGGAGTTTGTTATAAAGTTGGGAGAGTGTAAATTGGTTTAGCTAGTGTTGATTTTGTGAAGGGATCTCCCCAGATTGTCGTTTTTAAATTATATTTTCAGTGATTATTTTTTTTTTTTTTTATTTAAAAACGTTAAGTTTACATTTTACGTTCATGTTTTTTTAAGTTTACGGCATGTAAAATTTTCAAATATTTTTATATTATACTGTTTGTAGCTTGCTTATATTCTTAGTATACGGTTTGCCAGAAAAAATTGCAATTAAGTAATAATAATAGTTTAATTAATAATAATAACAATAAATATAACCTTCGTTGTTCAATAGAGGACAGTATAATTTCTCGGAAGTGAAGCGCTATAAATGATTTGTCGATCCTAATTGTAAATTGGTTTATTGCTATCGATTAACAGTATCAATCATATTTACACCTCTGAAAAGACCAATCAATTAATATTAATTAATCAAGCAGTTTCTGTTACTAGTAATTGAATCTTATCGATTTTATGAAAATCGATATAAGTGTGTGCTTATTTTTTTATGGTTGCTTTGAAAACAACATGGTTGAAAGTAGCAGGTTTAATAGAAATGGCAAAATCGTAAATTTATTAACAAAAAAAAAATAGATTTACGATCAAATTAAAATTATATTATTACTACAGTGAAGACGAATTTAAGTAATTACAGAAAGTTACATTTCTTTTTAAAATTTGCAAATTGTGTAATAAATATAATAATCTAACAAACATTTAAACATATACGATAAACATAACCTCGTATAAGCATTTCAATGTGTGCTGCTTCAGTGTATATACTACATCATACATTAAATAGAATAACAATGCACTATTTCTTTCTAAAAATAAATACTGAAGAAAAATTTAAAATTTTTATCAATTACAAAATTATATAAGGGGCGTCCATTAATTACGTGAGGTCAAAATGGGGGGAGGGGGCCGGCAAAATCTCACCAAATCTCATTTAAAGGGAGGGGAGGGGGGGTCAATGAAAATCTCACGTCAACTTTTTAATTCAGAGAATATACATATTATAACAGATTATAACTTAAATTTAATTTAAAAATTATAGGGGAAATCTCACGTGAGGGGGAGGGATCCCACCACACCTTACCAAATCTCACCAAGGAGGAGGGGGTGTACAAATTTTTTAAAAAACAACTCGCGTAATTTAAATTTATTAGGCCTCCTAATAATCACGATCCTGTTATTCGACTATTTGTAAACAGTGAATTACGGAAAGGAGATTTGATTTATTAAAACTGCTATAAATATTAAAACTTTAATAATACTAAAAGATATTTATATATCTCATATCACACTTTAGAACCAAGTTCTAGGTTTCATTAAATAAAGTTTCTATAATTTGTATTTATTCTTTTTTTATGTATCCGTTATTTATGAAATAAATATTGATTTGTTAAGATCTTGAAAACTCCTTATCAAATAAATAAAAATGTCAGAATGTTACTTTTTATATTAGAATTTAATTTTATGCTTTCAGATTTTATTATTAATTTCCCCCCAGAATATATCTGATGTTCATAGAAATTTATGCAAATTTTTAAAATCCCAAGGTTAACTTAATTGCTTAGAGACACTCTGATGATTGGTTTGTGTCCACAGATTGTCTTAAGATTTTTCAATGTAAGGTTTTTAGGCTGATGCGAGTTACGAATAGTACGATTACAGAATCAATGGTAATATCATATGTGTGCTGATTTTAAGTCATATTTTATCTCTGGCTTTTACTTCTATGTGTTTCGTTATCTTAATCTATTTGTTTTTGTTTTTTTGTCGTCGATGGGAATTGATTAATAAAATATTACCTTCTTGATTATTTTTCCTCAGTACTACATAAAGTAGTAGTTATTATGTAAAAGTTTCAAACCTTAGGTTTCCCAAGCAAAGACAAAATGGCGGGTCAAGGACCAAAGCCCATGTTGCCATGTGTCCAAAAAAAGTGTGCAAGAATGATTAGGGATATGTGGTTGTGTCCATAAATTTTCTAACTACGCGTGTTGTGTTGATTAGACATAGCTACTTTTATCAATAATTTACATTTATTATTTGAAGAAGCAAGAATCCTGACATTCTTCCAATCAATAACATGGTTAGCAAAATTACATACAGGCTCAGCAATTGCTGATTTGTAAGAAATATTTTTATGCTGTTTCAGTCTTTGAAATAACTTTTGATTGGTTTGTTCAATTTAAAATTTATTACAAGTTTTGCAAGAAATTTTATATATAACTACTGTTTTTTGCAAGTTGTCAAATAACTAATAATTACATGATTTTAGCCCTACTGAGACCCAAATTACCCAAAACCAAAATAAAAATTAGATCGTAATAATAATTTATCTAAAACAATATATGTTTTGTATTGAACTTGGTAAGTGAGTGAAAAATGAAATCAGTGAAAAATCAACAATGTCTATTCAATGAAATTGCTAACAGGTAGTTGAATTCACTGAGCAACATGTAATTAATTCTTCGATTATGAAACAGAGAAAAGAGTGTTCCTCTAAACATTCAATTGATTTCAGTGGTAAATTTATATGTTTAGATGGGTGCTTGTGTATTCCAAGGTCATTTATGTTCAGGCAGTGTTCCTCGTATGTTAACATATACTACGAGCATGCACTGGAATAAGTGATGTTATCTCCTGAATCATCACGATTGACCAGATGTACTTCACTGTTTTGCCAATCAGTTCATTGGCAAAAAACTTACCATTTTGAAACGGTTTTATAGAGAGAATCTTACATCAATTCTTAGATCCATCATCACTAAACTTATCTATAAATTCAGACTGCAAGGAATATTCATATAATATCCAACCTTCAATCATTAAAACAGTAAAGAGGAGATCAGTTGTGAACAGTGGCTACTCTTAATCTTCTCCTAATATTTTTAGAGTAAATTCGACAGGAGATATATAATCCATCAATTATAAGAATTCTTTAGCAAACAATTAGAAGGAAATCAAAAAAGAAATCGAAAATATTGCCACTTGAATTGTAACATAAAATGGAAATATTAACACTACATTTAGAACATTTAATTCGACTGACTTCAATTCATTGAACCACCGCAGAATATGTATTATCCAAACAAAAATTGATAAGCTTGTCTTGTACAACAGATATCCTATTGTTATTTATTAATGTTTGCAGCCGTTACTTTCAGAAATCTAAAAGCCTTTTCCATAACCGAAGATATAGCCTTACAAAACTACTTCTGTGTGACCTGCATTCATTTTAGAAAATGTTATCCTGTGCAGTCAAGTTTTGTGGAAACTCGTAGACTTAGTACGTACTGAACATAGCAGCAACAATATTCAGGGTAATGTTATAATAACAGTATTGTCTATTGGAATTTAAATATGCTTGAGGACATTGACTTCCCAAATTTAGGAGAAATTGTGCAAACTAGTTTGATTTGTGCAGTGGAAACAGAAGAATGAACAACATACAACACATAAATATATGAATATTTGCACATTTTAAGCCACTAGCTTCAGGTGATGTAAACTTTTTATTACAAAAAAAAAAAAACTTAACAAAATAATTAAAAAAGTAAATATTCTGCAGAAACGTATGAAAAGTCTCCTTTCTTTAACAAAGATAAAGATTTTTTATTTGATATCCAAACTGTAACTTTTCTAGTACTGCAGAAATGAATATTTAACAACACAAACTTATTGCACTCAAAAAGAATCAGGCGTATCAAAAGTAGATTACATTACATACATACATCACTAATCAAATTGTCTGATTTTTAGCCATATGGATATAGTTATAATATTTGTAAGTAATTATGTAATTATTTTTAGAATAACAATCTTGGTGGCAAATTATACTGGAACACAACCAAGTTACCATCTCAGTCTCACTAATAATAATATAACAATTTTAGCTTATTTAGCGGTTGCAGACTTATTAACTATTATTAATTATAAAATAGCGCTTCCTTTCAAGTATTTAAAAAAAAAAATTAATTAATAGTTAGCAAATCTTAAGCTTCAAACTATTGTTATATCAGTTGTGGAAAAAAAAAAATTACCATAATTAGGTAAAAATTGACAAAGAAATACAGTAGATGTGCTATTTAATTCTTCTATTCTTATATCAATTTGTAAGGACTTTTTTTAATTTAATCGTCATTATTTACGCAAAGTAAGATTACAGTTTGTAATAGAAATAGTTTTATTTACAATTCCATGTTAGTCCTTACTCTCTTAATAGTTATCCTCCTTTTAAATCCCTTTTCCACTCCATTTTCTATTAGAAGATACCAAATCCAAGAATTGTTTTAGTTGTTACCAGTCACGTGGTGTGAGTCGGCGGTTGCCCTGGCAACTGCATCCGGCTCATGATTCCTTTGTGTAGTGTTCCTTAGCAACCACAGACACGAAGCTGTTTGTTTCCGCTGATGAAGGGACAGCAGCGTAAAAGAGTTGCTGACATGTTAGGACGAAGATTTTTTTTTCTTTTTCTTTTTTCTTCATATTGTTGCGAACTCTTAGATCGAACTGAAGTTGCCCTTTGATAAAAGTTTAAAAATCATGTTAGTTTTGATAGGCGTGAGATTGAACAATATTTAATCAGCATTTTATTCAAATTCTTAATATAGACTAATTTTTTTCTTTAAATTTCTGAAGTATGTTAGTGGAAATATTTTTGAATTTCACCACGATTGCTTGTAACGGCGAGGTAAAATTTTGAAAATTCTCCCTAAAATATATTTTGAAGGAAATCTTAAAGCAAGTAAATAGTTAAATTTTAATATATTCTGGAAAAAATAATGCATGTATTTATCCTTTAAATCTTTTTGGTTTTTGTTCAAATCTTCTGTACACATCACTGATTGAGCCTCAGAAATCAACAAACGTATTCCCTTATTTATATAAAAGTAGTACGAAATGATGTATTTCTATAATGAAGTGACACTGCAGTCTCATGAAATACAGATACTCCTCACTTTACGACCGAGTTCCGTTCCGACGACTACGTCATTAAGCGAATTGGTCAATAAGCTAGGAGCTTGCGCCGGGAATCTAGGATCGTTGTAAAATTATGTAACAAACTTCAAATTTATTCATAAAAAAACATGCATATGTACATATTATCATTTGTTTATTTGGTTATCTGGAGCTGTAGAGGGTCCAGGTAACGGAGATGTCGACGATGAAATAGAAGTTGTACCTTCAAGGGGGAGGTTGTAAGAGCGAGTGGTCGTTAAGCAGATAGGTCGTAAAGTGAGGAGTACCTGTACAACAATTTTATGTAGAATCCTTAAAAAATAAACAGTTTGAAATTTGTTTGCTGCTTGTGCCATTAGGGAGACGCTATTGCAAAAAAGGCGGTTCCATAACACAAATTATTTCGGCATTTGGAAAGACAAACTCCTAAGAGTGGTGAAAAGGTTGAGAATGGCTCCATCAGTAAGGAATATCATCTAATATTACAAGACATTTGACGTAAACAATAGTAAATTCGTATTAACGTAGCAGATAGAGGGGAAAAACTGGTTTAGTTTTTATCGAGCGACATGGGGATTTAAATTTTCGAGTTTTCTTTTTTCCCCTTCCAATTCTTTATTTTTGGTAAGAAAGGATTCTATCATTCTGGAACATTCATTTATTTTACTTTCTTAGCTACTATTTCCTTGAAGTTTGTGTAAGACTGGAGCACTGTGAATACTGGTTTACATTTTTAATACGAGTATTAAACAGTTGAGAGGAGATGTAGTAATCTTGTACAAATTCTACAAATACAAAATAATTTTCAATTATTAATATTATTTATTTTACTTTCATCAAATTGCTTTACAAGAAAGCCTAAGAATATCTACAGAACACAGTTTAACTAGAGCTTCGGTGCACGTCGCCCTTACCCTCGATGATAAGCCCAGAAAAGCACGAAAGCGTATGGATTCCCGTCGATGATAGACGTAGGCATGAAAGCAAACCTAATTGTGCATTCTTTCGTTTCTCCTTCAAATGTTACATTTCCTGCACGTTAAACTGTCCTAGTGTCTTATGTAAATTAGTTATGAAGACCCTGAAGTTGTGAAGTAATGAAAAAAGCTTATGTTGACTGTTTTTAATATAGAAGAAAAAAAAAACACACATAAACACATAGTTGGCATAATTTTACCTGTAATTATAAAATTGCGTATTAAAATATTAAAGAAACATTAGGTACCAAGATATCGGTAACTTTGCAGGACACAGAAACAGTGGAAGACTGGTTTTCCTGTTTGTTTGTTTGGTTGGTTGGTTTTTTTTTTTGGAATCAAACGATTCGTAAATACGAAGTAGATATGTAAGGGATGAAAAACTCTGATTTTATTTTGTATTTCTTAGGAAAATTAGAAATTTGTGTGGCACTGTTTTGCGGAAGCACCCCTAGCAAAATTGAGAGTCATTCCGAAACGAAAAATAGGTTTTTATCTTTTGTATTTCCAAATGAATTATCATGGAAAGGGTCATACCTCACTTAACCTAACCTACAGTTAATTAAAAGGAAAATGTTAGTTGTTTGTTTTTTTCTGTTTTATTTCCAAACGAAAAATCCTGGAAAGAGTTTACGAATTTGCGGCCAGGGGGCTTTTTCTAAAGACGCTACTTGCTTTGAAAATGTGCAATCGCCGCCGCGAAAGAGTTCCAAATAAATCTCGAATTTTCTTAAAAAACAAACAAAAAATTCGTCTTAATTTTATTGGTTCTGTGTTCTACACAACAGCCAAGATTCAACTTGTATTTATTAAGTGAAACAGTTGTTGTGACCTAACACTGCAGTTACTGTTTTCCGAAAATGAGGATTAAGGAAAAAAAAAAGAAAAGAAAAACTCTAAGGAATTAATTGTCTTTTTGAGGATAATTCCTAGCTTAATTAAGTCCCTTCGTAGATTCTGCGGTCGAATGTAGATGGACTAATGAGACGCTTCTGAAGTCACCGTTTCGTCTTTAAGCGGATTCCTTGAGTCGAAGGATAGTGTAGTTGGTGCCGTAAAAGATAATATCAGGCTGGTCGCACACTTTGCGGCTTGGAACGCTTAATTGCCTCTCGAGCACTTTCCTCCTCCTCCTCTTCCGCCGTCGTCGTGGGGACAAGTTTGTTCGGCCGAAACCGGAGCTGCAGGAAGCGGCATCTCCTCCCCGAAGGCCTCGCAGGTCGCGCCCTTTGGTCTGACACTGTCTTAACCCATGACCTGGATGCCTTGCTATCTAATGTATTTGAGCGAGGGTCAGGGCGTGTTGGCGATCCGCACGTACTTCATTGTTTTCGGGAAAGGGGAGAGAAGTGATGCTCGATTGAGGAGAGAGAATTACGTGACTGAAGAAGGGAATCACAAGTGTCGTTGGCAACCGAGAAAATTCCTGAGTCCAGTGTCTGCCACGGAATGGAGTCATTCGACCATTTTATAGTTTTAAAACTTGAATGCGTGAATAAAACATTAAATATGTTCTGCTACCATACTAGTGTAATTAAACTGAAATAATGTGGCATAAAAGAAAACGAATCTGAATGCAAAGTTAAAAACACTTAATATAAACTAAAATTAGTTTATATTGATTTAAATCATAAATTTATTACATGTTGAAAAGTCTCTCGTTGTAGAAAATCTTTCATTGCAGTACTCTGCTAGCAAAGTTCGTCTATACATAGTGTACATCTTAGTGTCTTAATATTATTTATCTTTCTCTACGCAGGGCCGGCGTTAGGGGGTGGCGAATGGGGCGACCGCCCAAGATTTTGTTTTTGTTTTTTTTGTTTGGTTGTTAAAATAGGATTGGCAAGGGCCCCGCAAAATTCATCTCGCCCGAGACCCTCCTAGCGCCGGCTCTGCTCTACGATGCCTACGACGAGTTCGATGTAGTCGGTCGGACATGATTCTAAAGATTCTTTATTCTCTGCACAAATCACTGCTTGGGGTAATATATAATGTTCTTGAACTCATTTTTAGATGACTGCGTGATAGGGCTTTGACGATACATCTCGTCACATCCATGTAAATCCAACCAGTATTAAACATGACACCTTGCTCGGCGATAAAGTCGGTATCTTCACATTCCTGAAGATCAGCCATTACCGATCTTCTCAACACTATCGCATTCAACACGCATATCGCATACACAGTTTTCATTGTTTACATGTGACCATTGATAATTACATCTTTTCATATCGTGAAGAATGGACCACTTGAGGTTTACGCCCCTACCGACGTCACGTATGACGTATTAAGCACATGCTGAGGGATCTTGAGAGATAAACAAACAGAAAGCCCTTAAAGCGAGTATATAACTGACAGTGTGAATTACTCAAAAAATCGTCGATTTTTGATATTTCAGGAATGGTTCAGTACTGTACAGTTCCTTATTGTAATAATTCTGTAAAAACGGTTGGAATATCCTTTTTTAATATAATATTTCGTCTATATCTACTCGGGTTAAAACAAAGCACATGGCTTTGTTTATCCCACAAGCCAAGCAGTAACCTGGTGGGGCATTTTATAACTACGAAGCCCCGCCTATCATCAAGTGGTCCATTGATTAATATAAATGTATTTAACATCATAGAAAATCATTAAACTATTTACCACAAAATGTTGTGTATTGCTATCTCCATATTAAATTCAATATTGCCAAGAATAATTTACATTTGTTTGAGTTTGTAGGATGAAAGGATGATTTCACTTTACGTATAGGCGCGAAGCCATTGGTCAGATTTAGGTAGCACTCGTCTACACGTGCAATTTCACTTTACCGCAACTTCCCATAATGGAAATCTATTACGTATCCGCCAAAGTACACGTTGGTTGCTCCCAGGGGAAAAAAATAAGTTTTCCCGATAAATTGTATTTGAAAAACATATCAATGCTTGTATTCGTTTCTATTTGAATGAAAGGTTTACCTTCTTTTAGAATATCTATAAATGAGTAAAATAACAATCATATTCGTTGCCTTGTATCACAGAATCGCTTTAACAACGTGTGGTAACATTAATATACAAATTTAAATTTTTATAAAGATGAAGCATTACACAACATAGTGATTTCTATAAATCAAATGTGCTGTAGTTTTAACGGTAGCATTTCTTCAGTGTGGCATTTTATGAGGATTTTTAAAGAAGAATACCTTATATTTTAAAGTATAAATTTTGTATTTTTTTATTTTATTTTTTTGGTGCAGAGGTTCCCAAACTTTGTTGGTTCATGGAGCCCTTAGTGTCCCAGCAATGACAGTTCTGTTTATTAAGCAGTTAGGTACAAAGTACTTAATAACTATTAATGTTCTAACAACTCTACACCTCTGAGTACCGGGGTTCTCATACGGGTTTCGTGATGGTGGACGATCCGCGCTGGGCATGTTTTCTCGGGCTTCTCCCGTTTCCCCTGCATTTTCTCCCACCATTTTTTCTCAGTCTTTCTCTCCGTCTGTCCTCGTTTTCCGTGGGATAGCACAATAGATCTACAGTTTGCGGTGCTTGGCTTTCCTGCCACCCACATTCCCCACAATCAATCAATCTAACAACTCTAATCAATCCAACAACAATTCAAAATATCCTCTGTGGGTTCGCTACGGCCATAGTTGGCAACTGTGCTTTCCTAATAACTTAAACAATAACTTAAATAGGGTCTAATGAAGATGAAAATTAAAAATATCAATTTGTAAAATGCTTTCATCCAGTTTAATGAAAGCGCTTTTAAAGAAATGAACCTCATTGAAACAAGAATTAAAAGTTGATTCTATTTTCTTACACTGCTCTCTTGTTTAATGGTCTTTCTTATTGCTCAGCCAAACCATTTTTTCTCTCTCCCTCCAGTAAAGCAGCTGAAGTTTTTGTACATTCTGAAGTCGTAATGTCAGCTCTTACAGCTCGAGAGATTGACAGGGAGCAAATGGCTTTTGGCCAGAGAGCAGACACCATTCTCGTGCACCTTTATTTAAGAAGATCCCTGGAAACACGGTTACAGACAAGAATTGCAGATAAATGGGAGAACCCCCGTCCACCTCGTCAGCGGCGGTAATCAGTCGGCCATGGGTCCGTTAGATTGAGCTTGAATTGGACGGCGTTGTAGTCATGAATATTGTATCTGAGCGTCCAAAGGGAGGCAATGAACTGTCACCTGGTCTTGATTGCACACTCTGTATCGGCTGTTGCTGTGCCGGGCTTATCCCGCAGTAGACCGGAGATGGGGCTATTCCCCGATCGCAGTGGGAGGCCAGAGAATTCGATCGCTGTATACCCCTTTGCAGAAAGAACAGGAAGATCACTCTTTGGTGTCGACATGTGGAATGCTCTTGGATTTTCTCCGAAATTGTTATATTAGATTCAGTCTTCACTAGTAGTTAACTGATAGCATTGATCACGAAAGAGTACGATAACTTGTAAGTAGTTTCTTTCAAAGGAAATTGCGCTCTTAGAAGCAATCTTGAATACAGATACTGTTATTTAGACTTCTGAATAAAGAAGTTGTGCGATTTGATGTGTCTAGTTTAAAGTGGTTTTTTAAGTATCAGACGCCTTACATTCCCGGTTTGTCCGTCCGTCTGTGGACAAGTATCATTAAAATCTCATTAAATTATTATTAAGCACAACAATCACAACAATTGCGCCTTTTGACTTCGCAACAATCACATTTATAATAATAAGGAAATGAAAACAATAATTCAACATAAATTACGTATCAGAAGCCGTTGCGAAGCTTTGTGATTTGTTTACTAATCGCTAACCCTACCTTATTTTTTTCAGTTAGCAGATCTATGAACACATGACGAGATCGAAATAGGAAAAGCAGATTTACAGAAATGAGTTGTGTTGATTATAGTGAAGAGGTCACCTTCGCTAAACAGAGCGATGAACACATCGCTGAAATATGAAAAAAGAAAGCTCACTCACACTCCTCCCAAAAATGGCATCGCCTGGAATTTTGAATAAACACATGGACATTATCGAAATAGCTACACTGACGAGTTTTGAAGGAGGTTTACATTTAATGACAGAGAAATAGTAGATTCATTTGCAAAATACATCCATTCACTCAGTTATTGGGAGATTAATTATATTTCTGTTTTAGCATTATTAAGCGAACATGTTATTAATCCTTATATATTATTTCTCAAAGGTATGTTTGTGTCGAAACGCCATATCTCCCTTAATACTTCATCAGAATCAATAATTGAGGCATCATTTTGAAGATTACGTTCACCGCTAATGACGAAAAATAAATAAAGTGTTGAAAATTAATGTTTTCGTTAAATAAACAACAACTGTATTTTAATCACCTTTTTATAAAAATGGAGAAGGCGCCATCTATTGACAATATATTGAAACAATTTATTTCTTGAAGGTGGTTTTTTTGTTGCGAATTATTCGCACGGGTCAACTAGTTAAAAAGAATAATAATAATGCCATATAAAAACAAACTTTGTAATTGTGGATTCAACATTTTTTAAACATTATCATTATTAATGATAAACAATAATGAAGTTATATCATCCAGCTCTTTTGTTGTTTATATTTTCACTAAAATTCATTTTGATGAGCAGTGATTTACGATGTGTAAGAGAAGATAAGATTTGAAGGGAAAACTGTAATAGTTAAAAAACTATGAAGAGGGGTTCTCTAATGCGCAGGGCTTGGGGCAAGGGGTCTGAGGACGGTGTTGGATTTTTGATACATACTGTATCCTTGGACGTCCGCACATATGAGCGGAGGGGGGGGGGTCATTTGCCTTGCCCTGGAATTTTAAATTTTAAATGAAAGTCATAGAATTTTTCTTTTTTTTTTTCTCAAAAGGACCAAAAGATAGAAAAGTGGTAAATTTTATTATAACTAATTACTTTAGTTACTTATATTTATATAATTTTTTATTTTTATATAATTTCACAATATAAAGTACAATTAACCAAGACAGAAAAGGCCAGACACACAAAATACTAATGCATTTAAATTAATGATGATCAAAATTACAGACGTTTCGATTTGCTACATTATACAAATCTTTCTCAATGTGACCGTTAACATTCGCAAGAAAAACACAAACAAACAACTCAGAAAACATAACAAAACAGCGCCCTCTAGGGAACAAATTGCATTAATTTAAATGCATTAGTTTTTTGTGTGTCTGGCCTTTTCTGTCTTGGTTAATCCATTTTAACACTCGTAAATTATTCAATAAAGTACAATTTTTACAGACTTTTTTTGTACACTGCCAATATATTTTACTCACTGGGAAAAAATTCATGGCTGGGTCAATACTAAGCAACTACAAAAATTACAATTAACTGAAAGACTATTTATATTAGATAGCTGAAAATTGAATAATTGAGGAATATTATTGCGTAGGATCTCCTTTTAAATTTTGATAAAATTTCAATTGTTTATTATTTAAATCCTGTTCTTTAATTTCTTTTGATTATCATTACATTTTAAACGTTACAGATTTGAAACAATTAATTATTAAAGGGTTGCTGTGGATATTTGTTTTATATTTTTTTTATTCATCCGGCTTTTGAAATCCCGGAAATTGCAGTGATTTGTTTGCAATAATTTTTATCGATATAGCGAAACGATGTAGGCATTAAAATTTAATTTTGATCCAATTAAAGTTTGCCTTTCCTTTGGGCTCGAAATTAATTGAATGTTGCTAATAAACGCCCTCTATTACTACAAGTTTAAAGTGATTGGGAATGGGTGTGAATAGTGCTTTTGATCCCATTGATGTTCCCTTTTCGATTATAATCGGATTAGGAGGGATTTAAGAGAAGACCAGGAAGACCTTTTTATTTTTTTAATTACGTGTGGGCGTTATTGAAAGAGATTCCAAATAGGCTAATTATAAATTAATAATCACCGAATCTTTTCATAGGAAACTGTATGATTTTCTGTTAGTATTACAGAATTATAATAGACAAAGTTTGTTAATAACAGTTGATACAGTGTAACATTAAATACAAGTATTTCGTATATTTGAATTCTTATCCTTTAACGGCTTTAATGTATTTGAATTCGTGTTTAAATCCCGGGAGATGGAAAGAGTTTAAATTTAAAATATTTTTTATTGTTCGGGTGGCGTTTGCGGACATACGTTCCACTACGATGAATACGTTTGTTTTTGTATTGCTGACCTAACTTTAAAGTAATTTTTGAATTACCCTGTAAGTTAATTTATAATTAATCATCCTTTTCATTATTTTCTAAATTATAAAATATCAATTAATTTTGTCAACTTCTCGTTAAGCACACGAATCTACGATCCGGTAAATGTCGTGATTTCTTTTGATGAATTCTTTGTCAAGAAATTGTATTTACAGCTAGTCGAGTTAAATATGTTTTCTTTTCTTTTCTTTCTTACTTTCTTTTTGTTTGTTTGTTTGTTTGTTTGTTTGGAGGGTAGTGGTGGAATAAAGTCACATGACCTCATTTTTATTCCTCCTTACACTGATTCGAATGTTTGCATTCATAAGTTGATCATTTGGAATTTCGATCATCAGCCTTCGGGAAGCAACTGATATCAAACAGTTTTCGTTCTTCATGCAGCCAATAATGGGAAAAAAGGGTTCTTCTTTCAATATAACTCGATCTCCTATGGAATCACGACGAAATTGTAGAAGAAAATATTTTTGCTCTGAGTATTTTCAGACTTGCAAACAGACCACATTTCACATCGTAACCTTTAATTTTATTTTCGAAAAAGAAAGATTTTTATAAAACAACAGAAATATAGTCATTGTGGTAATTATTTACATATCAACTGTCTAATATTTTTTTTCTTCCAATATTACTGTTCTCCTAACTATATATTATGAAGAGAAAATTATGACAATAATTTGCAAAAATCTGCGTCTACGATACAGTCCATGTTTCAAGACTGTCCTTAAACAGCTTCAAAAGTAAATATGAATTCAGTCATAAAGTCGTAGAAGGGTAACCAGTTAATTTTTTTGCAAATCTAGCTGTAAGAAATTTAGATTATAAAATGTTTTCATTGAGTTATTAACAGATTCATGTGCATTTAGTTGTATTAAAAATCAAAATCGATTTTACTTTGATTTTCAGGAAGAAGTTACTTTATTCTTCCATCACTCGATAGATGGCACCAGCTGTCATATTAATTTAACGGACTCGATTCAAAATGTACTTTTAATAGCAGGTTAATTATATTTAAAGGAAATAACAAATTACACAGCCTGTTTTCATTTGGAAAATAACTACGTTGCTTTAATTTAAAGTGTTTAGAAACTAAACAGCAAGCGCGTTGCTGGTATTACAGCGTACGTTATAGTAATGAAGTAGACCAAATACTCATAAATTACATATGTCGGTTTTTATGTCTGTATGTTCTTATATATAATCAGTTTTAAGCGGTAATATTTTCTTCAATTATAATGTTACTAAAGAAATATGTTTATATATTTTTTTAAAAAAAAAACAAACTTCATTTTCTGATATATTTACAAGTGCAGTAAGTTTCATATAAAAATATTTATATCTTTACGAAGCAACATTTTTCTCGGGGAGGTTAGAGTAACAGCCAATATTGAATTAAGCTTCCTTCCCCCCTTCCCTCCACCGTCTGTAAACTTTTTTTTAAGATGCCTCTTCTTCTTATATCCCTTTTCCATTAGAGTGATTTGTAAAGCTACCCTATCATGTTGAGGGGAGAATTTTTTTTTTTTCTTAAGCACTATATAATAGCCCGAGTGCGAGCTGCTAGTTGCTGCACTGGGGATGAGCCATAGTGCGAGATAAAATTTCGGGGCTATTATTTTTTTCTTTTCCTCGCTCTTTGGGGGAGAAAAATCCAGTTTTACTGAAGAACATAAATAAAAGCCCCTACAATCGCATTATCATAGTTTGCCCTAATGGAAAATTTTCCTTCATTTTATGCGTCGATGGTCCATTCAATTTTTTTGTAAATTCATTTTTCTTTGTTTTAATATATTTTTTTTAAATCAGAATGAATAAAATCCACTTATTATTCCAGCAAATTTAAAAAGAACAATGTTTTGAAACTTTTACTGTTAATCTCGAAGAGAAAATCAGAATAACGGAGAAAGTTTATTTGTCTGTTTAATCGCTTTCAATGTAATTACAAATGTGAATTCTTAAAACATATTTATAAGAATTTTTTAATGTGTATAATACACTATAAGAAAATAGTAAATAAAAGTTAATTATATTAAAATAAAATAAAGTGAAGAAAAAAACTATTAAGAAGAATGTTAAAAAATTTATTTATATTCAAATAGTTCCGAATAAATGGGAGTTATTAGAATGACCTGAGTGAAATTTTGCCTGAACATATCCTACATATGATACATCGGAAGCGCAGTGGTGCCTCAGAAGAAAAATGAACAATAAAAAATTCACTAATGAAAAATAAGTGAGAAAATTCAAGTGCCAGTCGTTCGCCGGCCTCAATGAATTTTTTTAAAGCATAAAAATTCAAACTGCGCATTTGAATTATTAATAAACAACAA
>JAFIDM010005346.1:46968988-47007063 GCA_023159025.1 Thereuonema tuberculata | reverse complement strand
AAGCATAAAAATTCAAACTGCGCATTTGAATTATTAATAAACAACAATGAGTGAGACCAAATTGTTTACCAAGCGACATCCTTATATATATTTTTAAAAATGTTTTTATAATTGGTTTGGGAACATTATCTTGAGAAAGTGAGTGAGTTACAATTAGTTTATTTTGTTTTTCTAACTAATTAAAAAAGCAAACGAAATAGGTGATTTAAAATCAAAATGGTCGACTTAAGAATTTTTTTAGGAACCCAGCGATTCGAGCGCCCTCACAAATGCAACGCTTTATAAACATCCTTTTTTAACCTGTTGTTGCAATAATAATATGTTGCGAGAATAGTGATGCGTTTTCGTTCAGATATAAAGTAACGGCGTTGCTTTATATATACTTTAAATCCTTGGTTATTTGTAAATGAGGGGAAACAAGAGAATGCAGAAGGTGGACAATAATAATAAAGATACTTATAAAAAATAATTAATTTACCATCGACGGTTTCGATCTCCCACGGGAGACCATCTTCAAGATGAAAATGTGACACAAGACAAGGGAATGATCCTTTTATTTTTTAAACGTCTTGGTTATACGTGGTTGCTCCCAGCGCGTATTTATTCTATTAATACGACGGACAGAGAAGAAATGGTCGCAGGAAACCAACGTGAAGAAATAACACCGGAAGAGTTGGGAGACTTGATTACAAATGCCGTAGGAAAGTGAATCGGGAAGTGAAGCCGAAATGGAAGTTGTTAAGGTGGATGTTCGTGTGGAAACGCTGAATGAATTTCTTTTTTCATTGGCTGGTCACCTAACTGAGTCTGCGTTGGATTTAGAACCTTTTATGGAAAGAGGATTCAAATTTGAAAGAGGTTACACCTTTCCAAGACGTCCGCAAAAGAGCTTGAAAAGATGAGAGAGAAAAAAAACATCAATAACATTTTTTTTTTATCTCGTTCTAGTCTAGACGGTATATCTGCGGTTAGCCTACATACTACTGTGCCTGTGTACTTAATATAAATTTAATTATCAAACATAACCTTCATATTTTAATAAAATTTAAGGTGATGTTTTCATCTTTATTTTATCCCAGAACTATAAAATTAATATATAAAATATTTCCTGTATTTTTTTAGGAAAATGGCGATAGTTTAAACACACAACCTCTGTTTTTCTATATGAAGTTCTTTACTTTAAAAATATTTTTTAGGAAATTTTTAGGTTTTGTAAAATAGGAATTTTTTTTTTTTTATATTTTGTAATCCATATGTTTAGAATATTTCTCTTGTAATTCATTTGCTAGGAGATTGAATATAAACAATTCATCTAATAAAGAACCAATCGTAAGGATTAATTGTTTTCTCCGCGTAAATTCCGTCTTTTGGTTAAATGCTCTTAGGTTATTGTTGGTGTCTTCAGACTGAAGGAGACTTTTAGTGACTTTATAGAAAGATTAACATTTTGTTGTTGTTGTTTTGTTTTTTTTTTGGAGGGGGGGGGGGTCGCCTTCACTAAGTCAATCCTTTTCATTTTCAAGTAGAATCCTGTAGGTAAAATTCTGTAAGCTTATAACTTCGACATTCTTGCACTGAAGATTGATTTCTGAGCATGATTTACCTGTGTGCTATCGTCTAGTTAAGTGGTGTTAAAGTTTTGTGAAAAGATACGTAAAGAGTTACTGTATTATCGCGTCATTTCACGTAAAGTCGCTAATCTACGCATATGTACATATACACCTGAACGATGGGTAGGTCGCAGAGGTGCCATTGAGTACCCACGACCGTCTTCAGACCTAACACCCCTGGACTTCTACCTGTGGGGACCTAGAAGAATGAAGTTTATGGGCAAAAGCAGCTACACTTGAAGCGCTACGAAAATCCATCAAAGCATTGTGCGCAGCCATCACACCAGACACACTGACATCCGTATTTCGCTCAGCAGTTGAGCACATCAACGCTGTACTGCCGTTGATGGCGGCCACTTAGAACACCTACAATGACTCGTATGACCATTGCCATCTGTTGAGCAATTATTGAACTACACTATGGCGCAGGAATTGTATGTCTATGTCATTTTGTTCCCGAGCTATTGATTATCAAAGAGTGAGTACATAGCTCTGGGCCCCTCAGTATATATACATCAAACGTCCGTCCGTCTATATATCCGATTTTGCTTAAACATTTTAATCGATATTTAAGTAAACCTGAGTAAATTATTAATTTCTTTTCCTAACTGTATATTTCTCATAGGGGAAAAAAAAAAATCTTAAAAACAAATTCGGTAAAGTTGTTACCATTTTCTAATCTTCATTGTTGCTTAACAGGTGGCCGAAAAACCAGTTTAATAAAAGTGAAGGCTAGGGTTCTGAAATCGGATGCCAGGGAGTTCAAGAATTAAAGTCTTTACCCCGAAAGCAGAATGTTTTTTATCTTTCTGCGACGATTGATGCTAAGACGAAAAACTTTCTGCAGGTGCAGAAAAGAAAAAAAAAAATCTTCAAATCGACAACAAAAAAAAAAAAAAAACCCACCCCTGTTCTATACGATATCTTTCTGCAGCCCTCACTTTCGTTCTGCGACATTGTCGCCCCGTCGCTCGATATTCTGCTTTGGGGTCTTTACATTTAAATTTGGCGTGATGTTAGAAATATTTAATAGTAGAAGAATTGGGAGAAGAGATCTACTAAAAAAAATATGGGAACTTTACATATAAAATATATATTTTACTGTTATTTTTTTTTTATTTTTGAATCCCGGTGAATTCTAGCGGTCTTCACCTAATATATCCTAATCGCCAGAGCTTGCGTGATTTCGTTAGCGGGGCCTTGTCATTCTACTGCATGGAAAGCTACTTGAAGAAATTGGATAATGATGATGATTGACTACTGGATTGGCAACTCGCTTTCTGCAGTTTCCACCCAGAGTAATCAAGTGCTCCGTTCTGTAAACCTGGCGCATTTTTCCCTAGGAACCAAAGATTTGAAGGACGCGAAGAATTTTTGTAGAAAAACAGAAATTAAAACAAATGTACCGATAACAGAAACAAGAGTATTAAAATTCCCTCATTTTCATAACAATAACATGAAGTATAAGATAGAAATTTAAAATTTATTGCTTATTATTCACTGGTGGAAAAATCAGAATTGCCCAGGGCATCAGAAACTCTAAAGCCAGCCCTGTCATTTTACAAATTAAAAAAAGTCACATAATTACTAAAAAAATAATAAATATTTAAATATAATATATTAACAAAATGCTATTTTTAAAATCACTAGATCCGCATTTTTTTTTTAAACATAATCTTTTTCAAATTAAAACCTTTATGCCTTAATCATTTTTGCTTCCTATATCTTTTATTTCTCTCCGCTGCATTTTGGCTGTGTATGTTCTGTTTTCCCTCTTTTTTATTATTATCTGTTTCCCCTATTCTCAGTGCTCCCACATTGGCCCGTGATAATATTCCCTTTTTTTTTTTTTTCTCATCAAGTCTCTCATCTGTATTCGGTGAGAAGACGGTGATCGCAATATGGTAGCTACAAGCCAAGATTGCAGCAGATATTAGAATTATGAGGCAAAAGATCTTTGCATCGAATTACGTAGATAACGAAGAAGCGCCTTAGTCCTATTGCGCCTGCGCAATTCGGTGTGAGAAATGGTAGTCATTTTCTCGAGAAACGAGCGTTATAAATACGAAGAAAACCAAATGTTTTTCTGATTTCGTAAACATGAGGTTGCAGAGATAAATTCACTTAAAACCAAAGAAGGGAAGAAAAAAAAGAAAACTTTCAACCCGGTCGTATTTCCGTCGCCCTCACTTTCACAGTACAATCAAAGAAGAATTATTGTTATTTAAATTCCTCCGCCATTGTACAGATTGTGACGTTAATTAATCTAAAAGTAGGAAAAATAATTCTGATTTAAAAATAAAGATACTATTATTATAATTGTAATGGTGTTTGAGGGAGAGTCTTTGGAAAGACAACGAGTCAAGTTCTGGAACTGAACTGAATTAATTTATTGAACTAAAATTAGCATTGGTTTTTATAGTATTTACATAGTTTGATTTGATTGGTTAAGTTATTAAAACTATACATAATGATTGGACAAGAACAGAATGAATTTAAATTAATTAACTGATTCAACGGAAAAGAATTTAAAAATAGAACAGCAATAATTAGGAAATAAAAAAGGAATAAAGAACGGTTAACGATAAAAATGAATAAAATACAGATAAATAATTTCTACAAAATACAGATAAATAAATGATTTCTAAAATATTTATATACAAACTATTACATTATTATTATTATTATTATTATTATTTTTCTTTTAGTATTTCTTGAGTAAATTAAATAAAACAATGACTTTAAATCTGTAATATTCCTGTGTGATTAATATGTGTATTTTTTTTATGCTGTTTTTATGTAATTATACAATTTGTATAACATAATCTAAGCACCTGTTGACAGGATCTCTTTGTAGGAGATCCTAACAGGACTTTAGCAATGTATCTAAGAAAATAAAATTATTATTATTATCTCGAAAAAGTTTCAAACCATGGGTTTCCCCAGCTAAGACAATATGGCGGGTCAAGGACCAAAATTGCCAAGTGTATAAAAAAAAAAAAAAAAGGTTGGAAGAATAATTAGGGTTGTGTCCATAAATTTCCGAACTATGCGTGTTGTGTTGAGTACCACAGCCTTCTGGAGTTGTGCATAAGTGTTTTGTGAAGTCCTAGTGTGCTGAGACTGTGGTGCAATGTGTCAGGCACCAGACCAGTAGCGGACAGGATGATGGGTACAACACGTACTCGGTCCTGCTTCCACTGCTTCTGGAGCTCGTGTGCTAGGTCTGTGTATTTACTGATCTTGTCAGCGTGAGTTTTTATTATTATTGTTATTATTATTATTATTATTATTTAAAGAATATGAAAAATAACACAATTGAAATAAGTTCAAGTATAGTTTCTAGTTTTCAAGGTTTATCTTAATAATAACTAAAAATCCTTAACAAAAATATAAAAAAAAAAACATCTGAAATAATAATTATTACATAATATGTTTTATAACTCCTGTTGATACGTAATTTTTTAACGGGACTGCATTGTTTAATTTGTTAATAATAATTATTACTAAACATTTATAATCTTTAAACTCTTTACCTAGCGAATAACTTTAAAATTATATAGTTTTGATTATGTAAATAAATGAGAAAGTTTAAATATAGTAAAAACCCCGGTTAACCGAACTCGGGTCAACCGAAACCCGGGTTATCCGAAACGCCTCCGAAAATCGAAAATCCAAACAATAAAGGGCTAAACGCACTTCTCCGTCTTCCGTTATGTTTCCGTAACGTAATTGCATTAGTGATGTAGTTACGTGTTCAGGGTCATCAGAATTGAGTCTCGTAAGACGTAACGGAGAACGGCTATGTTCGTCGATTTGAAGATCTCCGTTATGTTTTACGAGACTCAATTCTGGTGACCCTGAATACCTAACTATGTCACTTAAACAATTCGTTACGGAAACATAACGAAGACAGAGAAGTGCTTTAGCCCTTAATACTGTACTGCACGGAAGTGATTCGAGAAACAAACAAAAATTACTGAGTTTTTGAAATGACTAATTCATATGCTACAAACTATTAAGTTCAGAATACTGTATATTGATGTAGCCTACTATAATCCTAAAAAATGTAATTTTAACTTAAATGTAGCATACAAAGAAATTTTTGAATTCGTTTGACCTTCAAAACCTTTCAAAAATACGTACTGTAATTACAATACAAAATACTGTAGCTGTATTAGATGTTCATGGCTTAACCGAAAAAATTGTTATCCGAAACGGTTAGTTAACGGTTAGTTCGGTTAACCGGGGTTTTACTGTACTTTATCAAAGAATAATTTACAAGAAAATTATAAATATCTTCAAATTACTTTAAATTCTATCATAAATTTAAGTACATTATACGATACTCAGTTACGGATAGTTTAAACTCTATCTATATTTTTCTCTAGATTTGTTTAATATGTGAAAAATAAAAAAAAAAATAACTTGTGTCGAAAAGAATGAACACTAAATTTATTAAAAGAGTATTCGTTTTAATAGCATTCAAACAACTACTAATAATAATAAAACAAAATTTAACTTCCAATCCGGTATTTAATGTTTTAATAATAAAACAGTACATGTAAAAATCAATAAAATATTTGAAAACGATATCAAATACACATCAAGATATCACGTTATTATAATTAAAAATATAAAAATTGAAAAAAATATTAAAACTATATAAAAAGTTGGGGAAAAAATCCTGGTACTTTGATATAAGATACATTCAGTATTTTTTATATTAAATCGATTAATAATGATTTTTTTTTATTTTACTAATTTTAATTTTCTTAATTTAAAAATTTTTATTATTAGCTATTTAAAATAAAATTAATATTCGGAACTGCTTTCTATTTGAAAAATAGTTTTTAGGAATGTATTGTAATAATTGCTGCAACCAAATAATTTATTGTAATTCATTCTATTTGTATTGACTTCCGGTTCTAAATTTAGCGCCGTTGTCACCATAGTAAAATGGCTGTTATTTCGTCTCTGCTATTGTGTTGGGCATTATGATTCCACGGGGAAACGAGAATTTCATTTCATTTGCACGATTTTTTTTTTATGACTGCTTGTTGAGTAATTTAATTCTCAGACGAAACATGTTAACCACCAGCGGAAGCAGCTACTAACTTTATACTTAACACCAGAACACAACTAGGCTAACCGTGTTAAATGCTACTTCAGTAGCAACAGCTACAGTGAAGACGAGAAACGTACAAGTGTTTATGACTGAAGAAACATAAATCTTAGCTTTATCTTAAGGAATTCGAATTATGTAAAATTACAGAAAATTGAAAGTAATTATTTAAAAATTTAAATTGGTGATTTGATTAAATGACTTAATTTTTGTGTTTTTATGTTGGAAATTTATTTATTTATTTATTTATTTTTAATTTTCTATATTTGTATATTCTCTTTATCTCTTTTTAGTGATTTTTTTTTAAAAATCTGTATTTTCAAAGAAATCTTTTAGTAATCCATATAACAAAGATATAGTTATCTCTGTTCTATATTTTATACTTTAATACTTTTAAATAATTAAAATGAATTGTTAAATTCATTTGTAAATCAAAGATATTTTACAAATACAGTAGAGCCCCGATTATCCGCGGGATTGGGTGGCAAGGGCTTCGCGGATAACGAAAATCGCGGATAACCCGAAAAAAGACTAAAACTGAGGTGTAAACATGAAAAAAATATTTCACCATTAAAAAGTACGTTTTACTTGTCAGTAATTTTCGACCTTCGCACTGTAGGGCCTATTGTATTTTCCCTGTTGTTGGCTTGGATTAAAATTAGTTTTTTTGAGGTTGGTAATTAAAAAAATTTTTCACGGCACTCGCGGATAATCGGGGCTCTACTGTAGTTCAAAAATGGTTTACAAATGGTTTAAACTACAGTTTAAATTAAGCAAATTGTTGAGTTTTGTCTGGATTCTAAACACGTTAGATTAGATACGTTCCCTGCAATTAGGCCAAGGGATTGAAGTAAAAAAATAATATATAGTTAATTCATAAATTCATTGTTGTAAATTCGAAAAGCTCTCTGGCTATAATAATAATAAGCAGAAATTCAAATATCAAAGTCATTTTCCCCGAGCCTTACTCTTAGTTAGTTTCGTCGCTCACGACCAGGTGGCGTGACAGTAAAGCAAGGCAGACCTTTTTGATGTAGTTAGCTTTGCAAATGAAATTCGTTTTAGGGTTTATTGGGTGAAATTGGTGATGTATCTAAAACAAATCAAATCAGATTTGACTTTTAGATTATATTCACCAAACTCGTAGTTTGGCCATTACTAATTTAGTGATGACAGCCAGAAGAAGAGATGCTTTTTTGTGTGTTCTGCCCTTGAGATTGTTATCTGCCCTTTCTGCGAAGTGCATTTCTTCCATTTCCTGAATCATCTTTGGAAAGATGCCATTCTCATTCTCTCCTTTAATAATGGAAGTGTAAGATGTCGGAGAATGGTGCAGTTATGTGGAAGTTATGCCAGGGAATCTCCCGTCAGTGCAGTTTGAAATTTTACGCTCATATAACACAAAGAATTTTGACACATTCTGGCTGAGATGTGTTGTTTAATTCTGATTTAAATTCAACATAATTAAAAAAAAAAGCAGCAAATTACACAACAGGATACCCTAGTTGTGTAGCTCAAAAAGCCATAACACAATTATTGGATAGTCATTTTATAAAAGCGACAGTGTAAGCAGGGGACATTGCTTCTTTGTTCAGCAACGCGGGGCAGGGATTATCGGTATATTTTTGTTGTTTTTATAATTAAAAAGACTTTTTCTCCGGAAGTAGCAAGTTCTTGCAGCGATTTTAGCTTCAAATTGTGAATTTGCAGTAAATAAATAAATTACTTGCTTTGTTTTATAGAGGTGTTGGATATTTTAATAATACAATTCGTTTTAATAATACATTCATTTATCACAAATCAATGGTCTTCCGGAGCCATTTTAGTTTGTTTACACCGGAAGTACATTTAGATATTCTCCATCTATTAGTAATGTACAGATATTCATGGGACATATTACAAATTTTGTAGCGTGTGTATTTCAAAATAAAATATATTTATATCCAACAGATCGTTCAGATCCCTAAACGGTCGTTGGTTATTAATGTATTTTTCTAGCAGATCATTAGTGCGTGTCACATACGTGTACGATATTCATGGGACTTGAGATTTTTTGATAATAACAAAAATTAAAATGATTGAGATATATACATAACAAAGCAAACAAACAAATAAATACCTAATAAAAAAGAAAGAAAAAAGCTCCTGTTAAGTAAATAAAGCAATTTATTAATACATCGCCCCTCGGCTATCCCGCCCTTTATAAGGAGAGATTCGGGCAGTCTTACTGCCCAATATTGTCCTTGGGAAAAATTTCAAAAAAAAAAAATTAACGTTCTTTGCAAATCTTGCACAGCACGGGGCTTCCCTAGACCCTCTGTTTGCGAGAGGGAAAAAAGTGGGAGGTTTACAAAATTCCAGGGACCTTTACCTCCCGCCGATTTAAGAAGCAAAAAGGATTTTTATCGAACAAACAATTCCTGCAAAAAATTAATACTTGAAATAGAGCGTGGTAAATACCGCAAATACGATCGGGTTAAATTTTGTAGTCGTCGGTTTGAAGGTGTTGTAATGCAGGTCACAACCCTCAACGCCGCGGAATAATCGGGAAGCGGTGAATATAAGAGTATTTCTTTATTCTCAAAAACTGTGAAAATTTCACTGATATTTAGCCAATAGCGACAGTTTAATCTCCAAGTTCATTGCAAGCTATTTTTAAAAAAAAAAAAACTAATAAAGATTCTATTTGAAAATTAAAATCAACTAATAATTGTCAACATAAAATTAACCTTTACAAATTCATAGTTTTTGATTTTCTTCTCTTTTCGTAATTTTTGTGATTTTACGGGACGACTAACTCAAAAAAACGGGACATAGAGTTTCGGATCTAAATACAGGACCTTATTTATCAAGCACTCGCTACACTGTTCTAACTATAAAGAATCTGCATTTGATGTGCGTTAACTATGTGAGCATTGACTAGACGCCAACAGAGTTCGTCAGCCCTTACCCGTCTTCCTATTTGCGGGTGCAGCTTGCCAGTAATAGTTGTGTTTTCGTGTCTCCTTTTTCACCGAGTGGCTGGTTTCAGTCCCTCCCTGGTTTTTAGTGGATTCTTCTCGGGGAAGTCTGTGATCACTCTGACTTATTTTTTCCTTCCTTCATCGACTCATTTGCCTCTGTACCCGCGGGGGATAACAGCCCTGTCAGATTAAAACCCTGCACCCACTGGTGGTCGGTTTCTCGCGAATATCCGATTTAGACGCCACACCTCCTTATCTGCTGGCTTTATTTGCCCCCGAGAGGAAGCCGAAAAAAAAAAAAAAAAAGAAGAAGGGTAGGATAGAAGGGTGACTTCTGGCCATTGAGGATTGAGATGATGAAGCGAGATGACGTTCAGTCTGTCTGTAGTCCAACCACAGTGGTTTTTAATTAGAAAGCTAAGCGTCTGTTTGAGGGGGGTTTATTTGCACGCGCGTGGGGCACGCGGCCACTTCTCCAGAATGTCTGGGGAGAGAAGCGAGGAGAGTTTGATGGATGCTGGCTCTTGACTAGTCTCACTGCTTCGGGCCACCGTTTGATTGGGAAATGCCGGCTTTTACTGTTTCCTGCGTTCCGTCGGCCATGTTATGGTGGATTTCTATATTGGTTAACGTGGTTTGTAAGTCTTGACATTCTCCGTTTGTTCTTTCCATGTCTTTTTGTTACATTTTCATTTGTTATTAGTGACAGTAATTTTCTATATTTCTTTACATAACTAAACTCTTTTAAATTATTTTGCTACTTCATCTTCATCCATTCGTCCCGGAATGTTTTCTTAACATACGGGGAAAACTCATTTTCGGTCCCATCTTCACTTTTTCTTTTTTTTTTTCCCTTCCTTTCGCACCTTCGCGCGATGTGAAGAGCGGGAAAGTAACAGATGTCTCGGCTCCCACAAGCCTTAGTGTGTCCTTCGAACGCAGCTCGTCAAATCTCCCCCATTGCTACTTGGGCGGAAGCCGTTTACAGCCTCCAAAACCAAACACGATTCGCTCTTCCCAAGGCCTTAAAAAGGCGATTGAAAGAGGAATCCCAAAAGGAATTTATCTTTTTTTCTTTCGTTTTAAACCTATCAATTAGTTGTCTTGAATATGAAAATTTTTATTGGCCCAACTTTTGATTTTCCTGTTTTTAGACGTGAAAGCTCTCGTTTTTCGTATCTCCTAATAAATATGCATTTTCTTATGAGATTATCGCCACGTGATCTTCAACGGCGCGCGTCGGCTATGAAATGATACTGCGCCTTTAAATTTGAAATTATTTAAACTATTTTTGAATGAAAAATAAAACATAAGCAAGCAATGCCAATAATATTTCTAAAATTTAAAGTTTTATTAAACAAAACATGTGGCGGGACTTAACGTAGGTAAAATTGTAGGAATTGGGGGAAAAAAAAGTGTGACTTGAAAGTGAGGATATGTTAGAATTGAATCCTTGTGCATCGCATTTATTGCGAAATCTTTTATAAGAAAGACCAGACTGTAAGAAAGGGGTAGGTCATTTGACTCTATCATTCTAAGCTCGGCTTTTTCGTTCCTTCCAGAACTTTCCATCGATCCATTCCTTGACTTAGGTGTCGAAACGAAATCACCTTCGTAACATAGTTAGGCGTGACTTCATAAAAGACGAATCTCATGTAAGCTAATCGTTGCACGCGGAGGGACAGCCGTAATTCCATGAACGGAGTCCCTCCGCTGATGGAGCCTCGTGCATGCGATGGCTTTAACGAGAATCCCGCCTGCTTTGAGCAGAGTTCGATTCGGTGATAATCAAGTTTTCCCTATTTGAGATGCCAGTATCTCATTTCCTGGTTTCTTCACTTCCAACTTTACCAGTTTTGTTCTTAATTCTTCTTCCTTCTTTTTTCCATTCTTTGTAGACTTGTAAATTTGACGTCTTGAAATTGAAAAGACTGTAGCACTTTCTTATCCACACAGCGTGTAATTAAAAGATTTTTCCTTTCTCTAAATATCATTAATTAAGCTTACATAATTCTTAGCGACATACAGCTTTATTTTTCTGCTGTTTTCGTTATGTATTTCTTTCTTTATTTTAAAAGTGAAGTTACGTATTAAAAACAAGGCGAAGTTTTACCTATATTGAAGTGCTGGAAATATTATACAATCAATAAACAAACTAATAAAGAATTAAATAACATCAAATTATATTAATTAAAAACGTACGAAATAAGGAGAATTTAATTTAAACACTAACGTTGAAATGATTGATATTTAGCACATAAACAAATAATATTATTTATTTATTTATTTATTTATTTATATTATAATATAATAATAATATACATTTAACATTAGTTATCAGTTTTTGGTGAAATGAAATACTAGTCTTATTAGATAAAATAAAAATTGGAACACGCACATACTAAAATTAAAAATGTTTTAATCTTAATATGTGCGCGTTCCAGTTTTCATTTTATCTGGAGTTTAAAACGTACGTTAAACTATTTTCAATACGACTCTAATTACTTTTTAGTGTCATTTAATTTACTTAAACCTGTAATTAGGTGTTCTTGAAATTGGCATAATATTCACGGACAAGAGACTACATAATTTTTAATATTTTTTTTATTTTTTTGTTTGAGACCTTGTCGAAAAAATTTGCAAATTAGTGTCACAAATTCCTAAACAAAGCATAGCGTTTTTTTTTTTTATCGATGTCTAATAATGCATGTAGGTCTGCTGAGTTGCGGTTACTTCGATGTGATTAAAAATATTTGCATTTACTTAAACAAGTAAACAATTAATCATAATTAACATTTTTTTTCAAAAATTTAAAAATTTTAATTTTTAATACTGTTTGTATTAGATACATCCAAAAGTAAACGGAGTTTTTATTGTTTTAACGACAGAATTATCCAGAAATTTTCATTGACGCTAGATGGCGCCAAATTTAGGAAGGAAAAAAAACTGAAAATCTGAATTTGGAAAAAAAATATTATTCGTTACGATTTAATCTTAACGAATAATATTTTTTCAAATTCAGATTGTGTATTTTCAGGGGTTTTTTTTTTCTTCCTAAATTTGGCGCCATCTAGCGTCAATTAAAATTTCTGGATAATTCTGTCTTTATGGATAAAATGTTACGTTATGAATGAGAACATTAAATAACTATCCTAAAGTTAAGATTTCATTTGTCTCTGTTAAAGTTTTTTTCGTGACAAATTAGCATATAGTTATGTTTTCTTTGCTTATATGCCAACTTTTTCATAATAATTCATTACTAAATTCTTTCACGGCATAGAAGAGATTCTTAATGTCTTTCAAAACTTCGAAGCATTCTAGGACAACAGTTGTTTTGCAATAATTAGATTTGCATTGAAGAAAGGTTTCGTTAAATTAACATCGAAAATTTGTGTTGAGAACGAAATGAAAAGAACTAAATTATTTTAATAAGTTTGAAATTACTAAGAAGCATAATAAGATTTAAAAAATTCTAGTTTATATTATTTCTGGCAATTTATTTTACTTCTTTCTTAAATTTCACAATTATGTAGGATATCAAGTCATGAAACAGAGCACGCAGTTTTAGCAGTAAATCTGGAAGAATCCTGAAAAAAAAAATTTACTGCTTGATTTAACATGGTTTTTTAGGGGTGTAGGTTTGATAATTCTACTCCAAAATCTTTTTTTAATTTTATATAATGTCTTTGTATAGTAACTTCATCCAAATCCACAGCATTAAAATACCAAATTCTCGGTGAATTGCCTTTTTCTATCAGTATAAAAATGCAGAAATGTGTTTATTATTTCTTAAAATTAGTATAATTGCTAATTGTATTTTGTACTATCCTAATAAATAACTAAAATGCACACGTTCATTATTACATTAATTTTGGATTTATCGGTGGGATTCCGACCCAGTTCTTTCGTTCTCTTTTACAATTTGTTTATTACTTGCTGGATAATTTTTGTAATTGCTGTATTGTATTTTTTTCTTCTTTTTGTATGATGCATTGATTTTTCGTTTTCTTTTCTTTTAGTATCAATAGCTCAAGAATATCAACTTGAAATACAGCCCAGTGGGAGTGAGCAAATAAAACCTCTCAATGACAACCTTGTCTTCACATGCATTGCCCATGTGTCTGATGAATCTTTATTATCCTCCCTTACGTGGATTGGGCCCGATGGCCAGCCAGTGCCTCGCGAAGAAAGGTAAATAAATCTACTCCTTATTCTTAAACCTAATCTCCCCTCGTAAGCAGCAAAGACATGAACAATAAATATATCCACACCATTTCAACATTACTCTGTTTTATCATGTTATATAAAAATTTTAAGTGGAAAGTTACAATTTTAGAAGACCACAAGTAAGGAATATTTTTGTAAATTCTGCTAGCAAATACTGTTCAGTAGTAAAAAGGAAAATCGTCACATCTCCAGAGAACGAGATACTCAAAGTGTCAAGAAAGACACTCATAAAAGACATTTTTATAAGTAATAAATTTCATGACAGTCGTCTTCAAAGTTGTCATTTCAAAAGTTTAGTGGTAAAAGCATATAAAAAAAAAGAGAATCAAATAAACGCTTAAATCTTCCTATTTTATCATTAAAACAACCAAGTACATAAGTATTTTTTTCAACTTATATTTTTCATAATAGATCATTTTTCTCCTTTTGTTTTTTTAAAGAACAGTTCCTTAAACTAGATTCATTTGTTTTATATGTTTTACTTTCTTTAGATAGTTTTATCATTTTTAGAGTCAATAAAAGGATTATCATAGATAATGACAATTTAAAAAAACAAACAAAACAGAAACTAAATAAAATATCCAAGTTTCAGTTTTCTCAGTTTTTATTAACCTTAGCTTTAGGTTTTTTAAGGATTATTAGTGAATCTACACAAATTTTGCTGTTTTTATTCTAGAAAGTAACGAAACAGAAAAAACATTGAACATTTTTTTGTTTTTAAAATTAAGAAAGAAATTCTACTATGCCAGGCATTCTCTTAAGGACTGCTAACTTTTAAGCCATTTGGCTAGTTGAGCTTTCACAGCAGTTTGAAAGCTATGAAATTAGGTCTTTACCAAAGATATCAATTATTATGTATATTCAGAGTAAAATTACTGTTTTTTTTTTTATTATTTGTAATTTATTAAAACCATTTATATTTGAAATCTTATTGCACTTAAGTTTTTAAGTTTTATCAGTGATAATTTTATTTTGTACTTAGTTTTTCTTTTCTAATGTTTCCAAACTTAAGTCGTCTTTATTATTTTTTTTTCTTCCTTATTTGATCCATCAAGTTTCAGCTCTAGAATCAGGTAAATTTTGGTATTATTGAGAAATGTCCAAGTTGTAGTTGAGGCTGCTTTGTTGTCCCATAACCAAGATGTTTTAAGTGATAACACTTGTTGCTTTAATATACTTTTCTGTCAAGGATGTAATTTAGCTGTATGGTTTTGGAGAAACTTTGCATGGAATTGCATGAATTTGAAAATAGATTTAATTTAAATTATCAGGAAGATTTTTTTTCTCAATGATTAAACAGATACATCTTAAGAGAATTTAACTAGCACATTGAATCTCAATTAACATGTTTTATTAAAGAAACAAAAAACAAAAGACTGCACATAAATAAGCCTTGAGTTTATCATTAGAGGGAATCTGGAATGGATTCATCCTTATTGGGACTCATCAGCCAGATCCACCCTCGATGATAAATCATGAAAGGATATGGAGACAACCTTTGCTCCCGAAAGTGACTCCTAAACAAAAATAAGTAACAATAAAGATAATTATCCAGTACAGACAAAAAAAGAAAACTTTAACTCACAAACGTCTAAAAGGCTTTAATTTAATTGTAAACAAAAACCCAACACATTAGCAATAATAATTCTATAAAAGCAAATTTTACCTGCAAAGTCAAGATATGTACAAGGAAATAATTTATTTTGATTAAAGGGGAGAGAATTAAATCTATAAACACTGTCCATCAAAGTGTCCTAAGTGTTTACTAATTGCCTTTTGTGTGATCATGTGTTACATAATTCAGTCTGCAAACTAATTAGGACAACTTAGTGATTATCATAAAAGAAAATATACAAACACCGCCCATCAAAGAATCTTTATCATTTACTAATTGCTTATTGTGTGATTCTGTGTTAACCTTACTTTATTATTGCATATTAATTCAGTGCAGCAAACTGTCAGGGCAACTGATTGATTGTGTGTGGAAGAAGCGTAAATATTTTACAAATTGGTTGTGGTGATGATGCATCTTTCAACCTGACCAGTTCCTTCAGCCTGGGAATTTCAGTTGCTTTTCAACAAGTGAATACAAACATCGTAGCAGACTAAATTTTGCAGTCTTGAATGATAACAATAAAAAATGCTTACAGAAAGTTCTTCCTTGTAAGATGAAAGTTGCGGAAAATTGCTTGTAATAAGATTAAGGTTAACGATTTTCATTTATATTTGCTGTTAATTTTACTAACTTGCTTTGTTGTATGTATACATATGTTAAATATTTCTTAAATGTGATATATTGATAGTAATATCACATTTTCAAAAATTGAATATTTTATACGTTACATCCTACTACCATTTCATAAATATCAACAAATGCAATAATGTGTTACTAAACAGCCAAATTAACAATTTATATTGTTTGGATTAAAACAATAAACTACAGTTAAAGTAAATAAATATTGTACATCAATATATGCAACTCTAATAAAGACTCAAAGCTGCCAACTTTGTTTGTCGGAGTGAAATCAAGGTCGAATTAAAATTCTTTTAAATATCCTAGTGCAAGTAACTTTTTAATTTAATATTAAATGTGAACTTGTAGTTTTGCATAAATTTTGTCCAATCCACATAATAGCATTTGCGCCAATTTATAAAGTAGGTTTATGCATATTATCTAGTATTAGGCACGCCCAAATAAAAGAATTCCTGAATGTGGAATTGTAAAAAAAAAAAAAAGATGCGAGGTCCCGTAAATTTCATTGTTTTTTCACTCTTGGAATTATATTGCATCTGAAATTTTATTCCTAAAGATTTTACTCAAGAAAATGTTCCCATTTAAAAATATATTTTATCATCCTGATGATGATGCTAACTTATGTTTTTTAAATCAACTGTTGATTAATTTTGAACTGAGTCTGAAAAAAAATAGAAGATGATATTGAAAAAAAAATTGTATGCCGATATTGGCAACACTTTTTTTATAAATCTGTCATTGTTTAATTGTGTATAAAGGAGGATTGAAAGGGAAAGGAACCAACAGCAAAGACAAATGGATTCAATACTATTTTAATATATATATATAAATTGGTGACCACAATAACATAGATATTAATCTTCAGCTGGCTATTGAGTTGTTTTGTTTGCATTGCACTCCAGCAACAGTAGAATGGTTTCTCTCCGTTATTAACAGAGCTGTGGCTATTTGACTGAAGTGGTAACGAAGAAAGAGGATAGGTTCAACTTACAGTTCGCTTGTATACTTAGCATTAATGTAAACTGCCTGATATTGAGAACCAGTAAAGCTGAAACAAGAGTTTCTCGTAATTAAAATGATATGAAGGCTTTAAAGCGGATATATAATATACAAAGGACATAATATAAAAGGCACAGTAGTAAATATTAGAGCCAGAATCAGTTAAGCAACATTTTATTTTTTCGTATTAATAGAGAAATAATTAGTTCATCACACTATAGAATTCATGATAAATACTTTGAAAGTGTTCCTCCTTCGTTGACTAAAGATAACAGTAGGAACTTATTGTTATCTGTACTATAGGAAATGATATTAGGTAGCATTTATTTTTTGTTTTCTTCAAGAAATTGTTAATGTATGAAAATTACATGAAAATTTAAAATTTTTCAGTTGCTTTATGAAATTTTAATTTCATTCCTAATAAGCCTAAAACATTTTGAATTCTCAGTATCCAAAAATCCAAAAGCTGCTCAGTGATTTCTATTCGTGTGCGTTTTTATTCCTTTTTATTCCTATATAATAATTACTGTTTGATTTTATAAAGGCTCCAATTTTTATCTAAGCTAAATTCATGAATGAAATATTATCACACCTCTTAGAAAAATTGTTTGCTAATATATTTAGAAGTCGCCATGTAATTGTTTTTCAGTGATTATTTTCATCTTTTTAATTTGCCAAAAAAATATTTTTAAAATTCTCGTATTTAAAAATTTAGCTTGAATATGCAGCGGACATAAAAACATTATGCATCCTCAAACGGTATTGGTTATTTGAGCTAAGAAATGTATTTTAAAAAAGCTTCTAAAAATATCAAATAGTAGTTAGCTTATTACAAAATATAAATTGAAGATTAATTGAATTTTTTGTTTGTTTTTTGTTTTAGAAAATACACAGAAGCAATTACAAAGAGCAGATCGATGCTCTTTATTAAACACATTCAAGATGGTGATCAAGGAACGTATAAATGTGTTGCCCAGTATGTTGATGGAGAATCACCCGAAGTAGAAGTGAAACTAAGCACTTTCAGTAAGTGAACAGAAGCTAACAATATTCACTTGTCACTTTTGAATTCTTGTTGACGATGTTATCAATATTGCGTAATCAATCAAAATTTATTTTTTTCCTAATAAATATTTGTATATTAACTATTAACTATTTCTGTTTAATTGATTGTGAAATCTTGAGATTTGATTTATTAGAAATTTTAACATTTTTATTATCTAATACAAAATTGTGAAATTTTGTGAAATTGCTGGTATCATTAGGAAAAACAGTATTGTTTATAAGAGATGCTAAAATTGCTTGAATTTTATTAGGCTAAGGAGGCTAAATCTTAATACATAAAATAATAACATTTTTGGTTAAAGATAAATAGATAGATTTTTTTTTTAAATATCAACTACTTACAAAGTTCATAACTTAACTGAATTTAAATTCTTTATTTTAAAATGCAAAGTACTGTAGTTTAAGTTCTCTTCCTAAAAAAAAAAATAACTTTGAAAGTTTCAGAAAGTTTATTGAGAAAGCAATATATTTATATATACAGTGAAACCTGCTAAGTTGACCACCCAGTGGTTCCACGTTTTCATGGTCAACTTAGACAGGTGGTCAACTTACCAAGGGTACAACACTTACTTTTGATTTTCATATTTCCTCATCTACGTACTACTACTATGCATATACACAGTATAGTACTACAAAATTAAACAAAATATGAAATCAAAATGATACAAAATAGTAATAATATTGCTTATTAGGAGTAAACATTAATTATACATACGTATTAATTATTGGATAATGTCATAGTTACTGCTGTATGTACTACAGTAGTAACTTGAACAGAAACAAGTTAATTTAATTATGAAACTCTATTTATTATTACAGTAATACATTTTGCATAGGTGTAATAAACTTATTGTACGTATTAAGGGTTTTGTACTTCACACATACTGTTACATTTGTACTTCCCCCTAGTTGTCGGCGAAATTCAAAGTAGGTTTCGTCTGTGGAATGGACGTTAAAACGCTCCTTAACAATCTTTCTTTAGAAAATTAGAAAAAAAAAAATACAGTATAAAAATTGTTAGAAAGACATAGAAAACTGGACATTCTGGAAGTGGTCAACTTACAAAGGTTTTGAGCTATGCTTTGTGACAAATTCTATCTAATTACCTGGTCAACATACAAGTTAGACAGGTGGTCAACTTATAAAGGGTTCACTCAATGTTAAAGTAATTAAGCCATTCCGTTCCTAATCAATTAGGTCAACTTAGACAGGTGGTCAACTTGACAGGTTTCACTGTATATAAACATAAAGATTATTCGAAAATGAATATGGAATTACTCCTTGAAATTCTATTAATATTATAATACTCTTATAATTCCACAATATTTTGTCCTACTTTGCGTACGACTTCTTCAGGTGGTACCAGAGGACAAGAAACTATTCTCCTTCCTGTACATTTTATAAAGATTACAAAATAAAAATTAAAAATAAAACATTTTCATATACAAATTACCAATTGAAAACTATCGTATTCACTAACATAGTCATTAATAATGATAACAATTAACACACTAATAATAATGATGCTTCATAAATAACAATACTAGCATTACTCCTATTACATCATTAATATCTAAAAGAACTTGTGTTTTCATAAATTCTTTAACATATCCAAATGATGCACTACTCATTTTAAGAAACTTATCCTTTAGTCAACAAATTTTGCTATTGATCAAAATGATTCGATCGTGAATCTCTCCTTTTTTTCAGAAATTTCGCATTCAATTTTGCAATTGGATTTTACATTTTCATTCACATTATTGATATAACTAATTAGTCTTCTAGCAGGTCTAATATATTAATACATCTTGATTAAAAGAGAAAAGCAAACATGCTTATAATAATTGTTAAACAGTTAACAATCCGTAACCAGGACCACGCCAAGCGGGGGTGCAAGGGGTGCATGGCACCCGGGCGGTACGTCTTGCGGGGCATCAAATAAATTAGCTTATTATGGGGGCAACTTTTGCCTGGCACCCCGGCGCCAACATATCTTGGCGCGGCCCTGACTGTAACCTGTATACATTTTACAAAGATGTGTATGGCTGGCTCTCTTATTATTATAACAAGACTATCTGACATTTTGAATTGATTGTAATATATCTTCTGGTTATTTGTATTTAGTGGTATAGCAAGCTTAAATAAAAAGGCTACGTAACATCGTATTTTAATATTATTTTTCTGCTTTCAGTGGATATAACTTTTGAAGATGCTCCAGAACAACAGTATGTAATTTATAACAAGACAGCAAAAATTAGGTGTAAAGTGATAGCAAATCCTTCACCTGTAGTAGATTGGCAGAAAGATGGAGTACCTTTTAAGCCAAGTAAGATATTTGTTGTAAATATTTTATCTTTGTTAGAAGTTTGTCAAAAATTTATAAACACAATACTTTGACAAATACTAACTGATTTAGTCTTTACAGTTATTTTGTTTTTATTTTTTTTAAACTTTTAATATAGTTTTGTGAAAATAATCAGTAAATAGTTAATTGTCGTTATTGAGCTTTTCTTAAGCTTTTTTTTTACAAATACATTAAGGTAGGCTTTAAAAATAATAGTGGTATAAGTTGAAATGATATCTTGCATTTGCGATTATATTAAATGGACCAATAGGAGGAATGTATTCATAATGTTTGATACTTACCAATTCCTACGCATTACACCTGAATATCAATAACATTAAAAATATTTTGTATGTATTTTGTAGATGAACGATGCATATTAGAGCAGGATGGTATTATGTGTTCATATTTTATTGAAGACGATGAAGGACAGTATACTTGCAGAGCGAGAGTAACCTCTACAGGACGTATGTTAGAAAGAACAATTAGGCTGGGAGTAAACAGTGAGTAACATTTAGTTATTTATTTTAATAAATAAACAAACCAAAGCATTTTGCTTCTTCAGAAACAAGTTTTTTTTTTTTGTTTTTTTGTTTCTTCCAGTTAAATTTACGAAAGCATTTAATCTTGTCTTTCTTTTAAATAGTTCCTCCTAAAATTGACTCTTTACAAAAAGAACATCACGCTCTAGAAGATAACAAGCTTACCATGACTTGTCATGCCACTGGTAAGCCTGTACCAAAAATGGATTGGCTTGATAAGGTTAGAATTTGTTTTTAATCTATTTGCCCTTTTTTGTTATTGTTGTTGTGTTTCCTTGTTTAATTCCTTTCAGTATCAGAAATACATATTGTCGTTGCAAATTTAAAATCTCCTATTTGTCATTTTTGTCTTAAATTAGTTTTGTAGATCTTTGTATTTCGCTGTGGTATATCCCATTTGTAAAATATCTTGAATGACCGTCAACATTAAATTGTTCATCAAAATCATCTCTGTGCCTGATGAACATATAAGAGTTTTTAATAACCATTTTGTTTTTCCTAATATGTCTCGCCATAATAAAAAAACAAAACAAAACTCTTTATGTAATTACCCAATGCTGTCTTTGGCTAAATATTAGAGAGTGTGCATGCATGAAATAGCGTTTTTCTGAGAAAGTTACTTTTTACACATGGGAGATTTTAAATTTGCAACGACAATATGCCTCTTAACATAGGGTGACCAGATTTTGAAAATAAAAATATGGGACACTTTAAAGTGGCGGACAAGATAACCAACACTTAATTGAGTGTAATGGACACTCAAGCGTTAATATGAACCTAATAATAAGATACACGAATAAGACGTTCTTGCTCGTAGTTGCAAATCAATCTAAAGTTTAAACACGAGCATAATCCAATGCAATTGTGTATAACATCAGAATAAATACTTAAAAAAACAAAGTTTCAATATCACTATTTTAACAAAAATAGATCACATTACAAAAATATAAAATAGAGATTTTTCGAATCAATGAACATAATATGCATTGTTGTAAATGTGCTCATAACTTTATAGTGGAGAAACACCTGACAAATTATTCAATATTGCACTGCAGAATCGATCAGTGCAGAGGGTTCAAGTGAAAATACGCTTATCTCTTCAGTTTCTCACATTCTGAATGACTGAAAATAAAACTTAAGAAATGCGGATAAATAGTTATCTTGAAATTGCGTAAAAATTTTATAGGACAATTATGCATCCTGTATTAAATTTATTGGGAGAACGAGTCACAACCCCAAAAAACCTGGACATCTGATCAACCTACTCTAACACAAAAATTTTCAAAGTTTGCTGAGAGAGAATTAAAAACATATTTTGGGAAATCGGTGAATTTTCTAATGTCTGTTTTTTTTTTTTTTTTGTCTTTTTTGTTTATTTTGGTAATATTTTGATCACATTAATATCATTTGTAATTAATTCATTGTGTTTGTTGACTAAAGTTACAATATGCTTTCCTAGTTATGATTACATTTATAGTACTTTATATAATGAACCAGTCTGATTTTCTGACAATTTAAAATCCATAGAATTCCATTCTAATCCATCTTTGAAAAATAATAGACACGGTAGGAATTCCAATTTTTTTTTATCTGTTCAGTTACTCCAATAGTTGCCATTACTATTTCAACAATACTGAAAAACTTAATGTACTACACGTATTCAGAATGGGCTTCATGAAATACATTAAGTTGTATCGTAGGATTATATTTTCCTTCCTTATTTCCTTCAAGAATAATAGATCTTTACAAATACTATGATCTTACAAAAAGTGCTCATGGGGATGCAGAATAGATCATGAGTTTGAAGGTCTTAAGCACTTCTTTGGGAGGTATTTTACTTACCTCCTGAAAAAGAAAGTAAGTAAGAATGAATTTAAGTCTCCACTTAAACAGGTTTCATTACATTGTATTCAAAGTAGTTTGCAGGTTTCTGAAAATAAGCCTTTGTTTAAGTGTCTTTTGTGAACCAAACATCGTTTCTGATCTGATTGAGATTTCATAATTTTTGACAAATTTCACTGATATATCCATAAGAAGTAAATAAATATGTTTATTCAAAGGTTGGATGTTCCCTAACATAAAATTACAGATATTTTATATATTTCTACATACACAGAATGGACACTTTATTAGAGACACACCATATTAATAATGAGTTGGTCCTCCTCTAGCTTTGATCACAGCCATAATTCTTGTAGGCATAGACTCTACGAAGTGTTGAATGGGATATTGGCACATGATGACAGAAGAGCAGCCCTTAGTTGATTCATATTGGATGGTGGTGTTTCTAGGCTTCAAATGGATCTTTCCACCTCGTCCCACAAATGCTAATGGGGTTGAGATCAGGTGACTGAGCCGGCCAATGAAGCAAGTGGAAATCAGAGTCAAGTTCGCTGAACCAATCAGAGACCAATCAACACGGTGACAGGGTGCATTGTTCTGTTGAAAGTGGCCATCTGCATCAGGAAACACTGTAACCACAAATGGGTCAGCAATAGTGTTGAAGTAGCCTTTGGCATTGAGAGATGTTTCCAGGAATGTTAGGGGACCAAGTGTGTCCCAGGAGAATGTTCCCCTGACCATTATTCCACTGCCACTTGCTTGCAGAGTAGTCACTTGACAAGATAGGTTCATGGATTTGTGCTGCCTGTGCCATATTCTCATCCTGCCATCCTACTCCTTAGGACTAGGTAAACATTTGTTCTAGGTTAGGTTTGGCAGTCCGAATTTAGATTAGGCCACCTTTGGTTTCAGGTTAGGTTTGAAATTTTTGTTTGTGTTTTTTTTTTTTTTTTTCAAATTCGGTACTCATTAGGACTAGGAGAAGGAACCAAGACTCGTCAGACCAAGCAACTTTTCTCCACTCATCAAGGATCCATTTGCGATGCTCCTGGGACCTCAGCAGTCATGCTTTGCTATATCCCTGTCATAGCAAAGGCACCCTTGCCGGTCTCCTGCTGTTAAAACCAAGCAGGGACAAGCTTCATCATTTTGTGCGTTTGGATATGTGTTTTAGTGCATCTGTGTTGTACTCAGCTGCAATGTGTTGTATTGTTGTCCTTCTGTGCTGCAGACGATTCATGCCAGTTACCTGTTACGTCTTTCATCCACAAGCCTTTTCCGTCCGCAGTTACTCTTATTGCTTGAAGTTTTAGGGGCAACTGCCATTCTCTAAATCCACATGATATTGTAGCACACGAATAGCCAAGGATCTTCACAGTATCCAAAATACTGGAACCATCTCATCTTGCCCCCATGATCATTCCTCTTTCGAAGTCTTTTAAATCTTTTGTCTTATCCAAATTCAACAACCTACACTGATACACAGTTCTCTTGATATCGAGCATGTCTTTTATACACTACTCGTTGTTGTTACATCACTGTGTGTCACTAAAAGACCCATCTAAGTTAGAGTGAGGGGTATCTCTAATAAAGTATAGAATACAATCCACGTAATGAATCTCAGTTTTAGAAGCCATTCCAATAGATACAGACTGCTTACAGTTTTGTAATTAGTTTTTAAAACCAGTTTTAGTTATTTTGTGTTAGTGGTTGTCTAATTTTCAGTAACTCATGTTTACTCTAGATTAACATATGCTTTGTGTTTTCTTTTAAAATAGAATAATGCTGAATTAATGGGAAGAGAAGGTTACATTGTTGATCAAAAATCGGGTGAATTAATCATTGAAAAAGTGAGTCGTGAAGATAAAGGCATTTTCACGTGTGTTGCCTCCAATTCAGCAGGAGAGACTAGAAGCGTGACAAATCTACATGTTGTTAGTAAGTGGAAAAAATTTACCATTATTCCTAATTTTAACATTATTCACAATGGTGCTAACAGTTCTATATTTATTAAATGAACATTGTAAATTAAACATTGTTAGAAATTTTGTTCGAAAAGATGTAGTTTTAAGTTTCAGTTATAATTGGATTTTTGTACTTTCTGTGGTTCCAGACAAATACATTTTTTCCCCCTTTTTAATTTCTAGTCAAACCAAAAATAAAAGAATTTGCAAATGTAACAGCTGTTAAAGATAAAGAAGCTGTCATCAGTTGTCGTGTTCATGCTGACCCTCCTGCCAAAGTGGAAATTGAAAAAATTGGATCCCAAACCAGATTTGATAAAGCTGGAGTTCATGAATCTGTAAGTATCTATGAAAACGTAGCCCAAATATTTAGGCTCTTCCTCAGTATGTTCTTGGAACATGAGAGCATTGCATTATTGTACAAATAATGCAATGCTCTCATGTTCCAAGAACATTGTACAAATAGTAAAATACTAAAAAATGGTATAGGATAGAAAAAACAAAAACAAAACTAATGTTACTTCTCAAATATAAGCTCATATAATTTTTATATAAAAAAACTGTCAAAATCTATGTAGACCAGTGTAATTGTTCATTTTATTAAAGTTCTACAGTGCATGTTCTGATTAAGCTCATGGGATAGATGCTAAAAATACAGTAAAAAATAAATAAAAACTAATTGGGGAAGGAATGCTTTCAGGATACAAAACATTACGGAAAATTTGAAATCACTATATTGTTTTAACAACATTTTTACTTGTAATCAATTTTTGGCAGAATAGATTGTTTATTTAGAAAAGATCTAAAATATATATATATATATATATATGTTGTGAAATTAAAATACAGGGTGAGTCACAATGATTTGAACGATTTCAAATTCATTGTAAAAGTAAAATTGAAAATATAAATAAACAAATTGTGTATTTACATACAGCAACTTTGGAAGTCTTTTAAGCAGTATTTATGTATTTCTTAGTCTTCAAAAACTAAACAATTCCCTTTCTTTGTTTTTCAAATTGCCCAATAAAACCCAGTAGTCTTTTGAAGCTTTTGGGGGTTTTCTATTGTTATTGGATACAATCTTATTCCAGGGATGTAAATTTTTAGTTTTTATACTAGGAATAAGACCCTTTTCACACGACACTGCCACGATCGCACAGCCTGGCCATTCTATAGATTTCCAGTGGAGCTTCTGGTCGCGACATGACGTGATTTTTCACACGACCACCTTTGTTCTATAGATTTCAATGGAGCCTTTCACGAGACGTGATTTTTTGTTGCGTCCAAAATTTACTGGCCTCGCGACCATGGTCGCTTTGTGTGAAAGAGCCATAATACTTAAATTTTGATGAAATGATACATCAAACTATAAAGTTTTTGATAATTGGCAACAATTTGCATGATTGTAATTTCCATTTTTGGTATTTTGAGATCTTTTTCAAATCAATATATATTTAATTTGAAGAAAAAGCATGTAAGTTTTTTTTTTTTTTCCCTCTGCAAAATTTGCATGATTGTTGTTTTCCATTAACTGTGTGATGAATGATGGGTATTTTAACTAGGAAAATAATGTGAAAAGGTGGAAAAAAAACCCAGTATATTTGAATAAATGTTTGACGAAAATTATATCAAGTTATTTATATGTAATTTATGAACTGCAAAATAAAAATGCATTTTGATTGTTTTAATAATAGTAATAATAATAATTTCCAAAGTTGGACAAAAATATTAGTTATTGTTTTCATATTTTTAAAAAAAAAACTATATAAGATTTTGGCAATTAAAAATCAGGCGATTCAGAAAGATCATTATTTATCTCTGATTGTTAGTTTTTATTACAATTTAAGAAGGTAAAAAAAAATTCTCAAGTTGTAAATTGGAATCTTCAGCTTTAATTTAATTGTTTTAAATAACTTCCAAGAAAATAAGTAACTTATTATTCAAATAATTTTTAATTATTTTCATTACCGGTACATCTTAATTGTTAATATAAAAATTTGTTAGTAGATTGTTCAATGAAGTCCGATTTTTTTCTTATCACAAATTTGGAATTATTATTATTAAAATTGGTAATTATAATCAAAATCCATTTTAAAAATTCTGTGTCTGCAGGGAATAGTGCATTATATCCAAAAGTGGGCAAAATGAGATAATGCTACTGACCCATACAAAATTTCACAGCTACCTCTGTGTACAGTGCATTAAGTCCTACTCACTTTGTAGGTAAAATCATTCAACTGTAACTCTTGAGTTAACTTCGTAACAAAGGGTCTGCTGCAAGTTTCAAATTCATTTTCCCAAAAACCATGTTTTTGGACATAACGCACTATTCCCTGCAAGCACAAAATTGAAACTACAATATTTTCACATTTATTATGCAAAGTTCCAGATTTGTCACTACATTAGCTTTCAAGATATTTTAAGTTGTAGAGGACTCAAATAGAGGGGTTGTTTAGCTCCTTTTTAAGGTTGAAACTTTTATGAATATACATTAATTATGAATATTGAAGTTTTAATTCATTGCTCTCTCGATTAATCTTTTAATTTTTGTTTAGGATGAAAGGATTTACATTGGGATAGATGAAGAAGGAGATGATACAGTTTTCACTTTGTCAATTAGAAATGTGCGTGATGACGATGATGGCTTATACAAATGCATTGCTACTGCTAAATCAGAAGCCTTAACAGTAGAAGCCATAGGTCACCTGACTGTGGAATGTAAGATATAAATTAACATTTAAATATTAATACATTTATATGCTTTTTAATTTAATAATTAAAAGAATTTATCAAGAAAATCTAATGTTTAATTGTTGGAGTAGAACAACAGTATATTTGACACCTGTAAAGTGGAAACTTTGCTTTCTCTTCAAAAACTACTTGACCAATCTTGATTGTTTTACTGCACATGATTAGCAGGTTCAACGAAATTCCTCTTGAAAAGGAATGACTGATAGAAAATGGCTTGATGAGTTATGAAGATTCATTTTTCTACTCTAAAACTATAAAATGGATTCCACTGTTTGTTTGTTTTTTTTGTATTTTTTTGTTGTTTTTGCAGATATTATGGCAGTGGGGTTGATGATTTACAAAATAAAAATTAAAAAGATTGAATAATGGAGAAATAATAAAAATACTGCTTACTTTAAAAAAAAAAAAAAGGCAAAAGCAGAGATTCATTTTTGAAAGTTTAATTGTGTTTACCTCTTTGGCAATTCAGTTCTATTGAATACAATAAACTCCCGATTATCCGCGGAATTGGGTGGCACGGTAACCACGGATAAGCGAATTCCGCGGATAATCCGAAATAGGACGAAAATCAACACAAGAATGCTTTTAACATGTTTTATTTACATTAAAATGGCATTACATACATTATAAACAATTATTTTATTTTATTTTACTTTATTTTCTTACTTTTTAACAAAAAAATCGTTTAATTGTCTTTGTTTTTTCGTATGGAAACACGAAAACCCCCTACGTGGACATCGCTGAATGTGGATGCTGCAGTGCCGATCATGACTCGTGCATTCTTTCTCAATGTGTAAAAAAATGTTTTCCTTAATTTATTATACAGTAAAAAAATGGAAACAGGAGAGGTCCGTAGATAATCTGCAAAGTGGATAATCTGCCTGCGGATAATCGGGAGTTTACTGTACTTTCTTATTTATTTTAATTAACCATAGCATCATAATACTTAAAGCAAAAAAAAACAAAGCTTTGAAATTTTTTTACAACTATTAAGCAAAAACATAGAAAGAAAAAAATGAAGTGCTTGAGGAGCAACCTCAGAAAGATTTAATTTTCATATCCATTGGGCAGCTTTAAGATTTTCAGCGAAATGTATCTGATCTTAGCATTTTTTGTGGCTAAATATGGTCATGGAACCTTACTTTCAATATTTTTTAAAGGTATTCTAGCAGTTATTCTGATAAATCTAATCTCTTATGTATCGTTTATTAAACAAAAAGCTGAGGGCTATTTCATTTCACTTGCATTGAAGATTCATAGGACACAGTTGCCTTAAGTTCATTCTGAGCAGGTGACCAAAATATTTGTGTGTGTGTGTGTCATGAAGACTAGGAATTTTTGTATTGAACTCATATATCACATAATTAATTCATTTTCTTTACAGTGCATTCTTCAAATAAGAAGTGTTGTTAGATGATAAATACAACTATTTGGGAATATCAGTTTAGGCGTAGAATAAATATTTAAACAATAAACTTGAGCTCAAAAATGTACTCAAAAGTACATCAATATCCTTCGTCTTCTTTAAAACAGATAAACACATAAATAATGTTTAAGAGTAAATGAGATGTCTTTGTCCATGTTTAGGAATGCTTTGTTGAACAATATGAGAGTTAAAGAATTTTTGTCTTTCAAATAAGTCATCTATTGCTTAACAATAGTCACCATTTCTTGTCCAATTCCTTTTGTTTACTCATGTATTTTAATTATTGTTTTTTTAATTATTGTATTTCTCTATCGGTTAAAAAGAGAGGAATTCTCTCTTTAAATTTGTTAAATTTTTAATTTTATTTACAAAAATCTTGAGAAAGTTTTTAAGAGATTAAAACGAAATATTGGAAAATGTCTACAGTGTAAGAGTTTCAGGAATTTATTTGTGTTTATCTGTTTTAATAAACTTGAGCACTTGTGCATTTCAGTTTTCTTGTGGCCAGCATGAATATCAATACCCAGGGCCGGACTTAAACACCCAGGGCCCCTAGGCACTTGATATTTGCACCTCTCCCCCATCCCAAAAATCTACAACCAAAAAAAAAAAAAACGAAATCCTATTTTAACAACAACAAAAAAAAAATCCAATACGGCGGGGCCCCTAGGCCCGGGCCTTCTAGGCCTAGGCAGAAATCTGGCTCTGTCAATACTGAATCCAATATTTACTTCTCCAGTGCCTTTTAGTAGTTGAATGAGTTGTAAGTAATTTGAAAACAACTACAATCACATCTACATTGGAAGCTTCTTTTCTCCCTTTAGCCATCTGAATTTATAAGATTTACCAGAGATGTTTGTTCTGATTATTGTGAAAAATTGTATAAAGATAGCGAATTGAAATGTTTTCTGATTGTGAGTTTTATGAACACTTAAAATTTACACTAAATAATTTTGTTTATTATTATTAAATCCATATTTCTTCTTAATCTCTTCTCTTCTAGTTGTCATATTATTATAAATAACCACATCTTACACCAATAAATATACTAAAGAAAATTGTTTTAAAATAGGCTTGATAAAGGAAAGAAGATTTCTCTTTCCGAAAATTTGCTGTTTTTAAATAGATTTAATAAATGTATTTTATTTAGTATATTTATTGGTGTAAGATGTGGTTATTTATAATTTTGTTTATTGTTTTTCTGATTTATATGAGAGCTACATAAAATCATGAAACCGTTTAATCTTTCTTTTTTTTTTATCTTTATCCTTATTCTTTATTAATACATTGTAATATTCTATGCATACATATTGTTAACCTAACAATTAATGAATGTATACTTAAATGTTTTCTCTTAATTCCTTTTTTATGTTTAAACAGTTGCACCTGTGTTTGATCAAACACCTCAAGCCATTGTGAAATCTTGGGACCGTCATACAGTCAACCTTACCTGTATTGCCAGGAGCATCCCAAATGCCACAATCACTTGGAGTACTTTGGCATTCAATTTAGATGAAGATCCAAATACTATTGTTATGGGAAATAAAACAACAAGTGTTCTTCAGGTTAGATAACTTTAACATTTTTTTTTAACCGAAAAGTGATGTCAACCATAGGACTTGAAATCCAAAGTTTTACTTAATAATATCTGTAAATATACATATATTCCATAAACTTTTTTCTCATTAATGTAAAGCCTCTAATTTAGCCATTTGATGCTGGACATTGACGGTGCTTATAAATAAAATACAATAAAAAATTTAAATGTTAAAGTTTTTATTTTTAATTACTGCAACTGCTACAAGTTAAAACTTGCAATACTGTTACAAGTACTGCAACAAGAGAGGCAATTTCAATTTATTCAGGTGCTGCCTTTGATTTCTTGCTTTTTAAGCCTTTTTCACAGCACGTAAAATGATTTGATTTAGCTTCTGCTACAAGTAATTTTGCATTTTTTTTTTTCAAGTAAATATACAAATGATAAAATAGCAAAATGTAAATATGATCTTCAGTCTCTCAAACAATAAGGAAAAAAATTAGAAACATTGATGATTACCTTATATAATTTATTCTTCATTTTAGGAAACATTTTGAGCTTAGATACTTATACACTCACATATAACGACAATTAATATTTTTCTTTATATTACAATATAAAATACATGGGTCAAAAATATTTTTCTTTATGTTGCAATATAAAATGTATGGGTCAAAAATATTTTTCTTTATATTACAATATAAAATATATGGGTCAAAATGAATAGTTTTTTTTTATTATTATTATTATTTTTATATAGTCATTGAATGTTTTGGTACATATTATAATGATAAAACAAGGAATTAAGCCTTGCTGGTAAAAGATGTGGATGCAGTCTTTGTTTGATCTCTTCCTGAATTTTTCATACAGATTCAAAGTGTTGAAAATTCTTCTTTGGGAAAAGATGGAAGCCCAGTCATGCAGAGTAATGACTGAGAGAGAATTTTTGATTTTCAAATCCTCAAGAGATCCTCTTAGTTTTTGACAGTGTACAACATTGTTCCTTTAACAACCATCCATGCAGTTTTTCAATAAAAAGTTGTTTCAATGTTGCATGGATTTGAATAGGCTAAATTTAATTTGACAAAGAGAAAATACTGACATAATTCCTTAGTCCATTCAATCATATAACCCACATTGCTAAAAATATGCTTCACCCAAACATTTTTGCCTCATCATGAGATCATACATTAGCTTGATATTTTCAGATCATTTTCTTATCATTAGGTTTGCAGAACAGTTTCTGGATTATTACCCATCATCAGCTAAAAAATTAACCAAGTTTCAAGATCCTAGTGGTGACTAAAGCTACTTGTTTTTCTGTGATTCTGCTGCGAATATTTTTGAAGACTTGAAATTGAACTAAAGCAAAGCAAAGTGATATTTTATTTATGATTTTTTTTTTAATTTAAACTGGTGAAAAGCCATTGTCTTGTTTATGTACTATGTTGCTGTGTGGTTCATTTTTTGACAAGAATAAAAAGTTACTGTATTTTAGTTGAAGTGGAGAAAATAATTTTAAGAAAATTTTCATGTTTGTTTGTTTTTTTAATAAACTTCTAAAAGTTATTTCGATTCATTGATTGTGATTGAAGATTAACCATAATGTATAAGGCACACAAATATTTTATATTAATTATAAAATGTTCTAATATATATTATAATAGTATAATTAGTAAGCTTCAGGACAGTCAGCAATTACTTGCAATCAGTATGTGTGTAGAAGGATGTTCTTCTGGTGCATCTGAGGATCGGGCATACAAGACTCACACATAGCTATTTACTGCTCAATCGTCCACCTCCCCTGTGTTCTATGTGCAACGTTGTTTTAACTGTTCATCATATTTTAATTGACTGTCCTGCTTTTACTCAACATCGCCATCAGTGCTTTATCCTCTTTTAAAATTTCACGTTCCTTTTCATATTTCCTTGCTTTTAAATAACAAAGATCTTTTACCCATTTCATCAGTTTTACACTTCATTCATCAATGTGTCATGGCCACTCTCTTGTAATTCTCCGATTTTTAGTTTTCTTCTATACACTACAGATGATTTACTATCATTTTCCTTTCGACACTACCTTTTCTTTTCTTTTTTTGTTTTTTTGTCCTTTTTATCTAAGTAGTTAGTTTTCATTTCATTTTCTTCTCTTTCTTCTCCTTTTTACCTTTCTTGGCGCAGCTTAGCCACAGCTGCTTTTGTGCCATTAAAACCCAACCAACCAACCAATGTGTGTGTGTGTATCTATTGTAATATTATTATAATTTATTATTACAATAGTTTATTCTGAAAAATCATTATAGTATTACATGTATGTATTGTTATATAATGTGTGGAGACAGTTTTATATGTACAGTATAATAATCCGTTTTGATTAACATGTGTTTATATCTTCTCGTATTTAACAGATTAGTACTTTTGATCCAAAATACTACACCAATTATATATGCCATGCAAGAAATGAAATTGGAACTGGAAATTTCACAATTACATTACAAGAGGCAAAGCCACCTGGACCTCTGATGCAAGTGACGTTTGAAACAGTTACAGCAACAACAATAACATTTCGTATCGTAGGACCTAGTGATGATGGTGGTCACCCGTTAACTGGTTATTTAGTAGAATATAGTGAGGAACGTGGTGAAGATAAGTCAAGATTTTGGACAATTGGTAAGGGAATTTAATTATCATTACCTTTAGAACCCCTAAAAGTGCAAACTTTAATATTAATCGAAATATATGTTATAATGTACTTAGGATCATTTAATATTTGGCTTAAAAGTTGTTACTAATATTTCTATCGTCAATCCTGAAATTTGTATGAAGAAAACTTATGTATTTTTATTATTATTATTATTATTATTATTATTATTATTAAACTTTGGAGTTTTGATTCCCTGTAACTTAAATGAAGAAACAAAGTACAGTTATCCTCCCATATTAAATTCATTATATCAGAAAAATCATTTAATTACATTAAAAAATTGGAATTAATGATTTAAATTCGATTTATTTTCAGTTAATTATGTACAAACATTAAGGAGTATAGCTTGTACATCAAAATGTATCTAATTTATTAACATTCATTTGGATTTATTTATTTAAAAAGGAAAAAAAATGGCTCATTCTGATGATTGAGAATTGCAGCAATGCATAGGAAATGCCCATTCTTTATTTTCCAGTTACTTAAGAGTTACTAAAAGCAAGAACATAATTGTCGATTCCGAAGGCTATCTTTCATTTTGTAAAAAACGATACAGTAAATAAAACTAACTTTTCAGGAATATTGTAGTAAGCTGGTACAGTTGCAAAGCCAATGTATCCAGTATATAGAGATAGATAGAATGTAACAGAGTAAAATGATTAAGTTATCAGCACCTTAAAATAAAATATACATATAACAAACTGAATTGTACTTATGAGCATAAATTCTTCATTTGTGAATCATAAACCTAAACGACATATCTGGTCTTCTAAATAAATCTACTTGTAGAACTCCGCCTCCAGATCTTCATAATCTTTAGTCCCATACTGTTTTTCATTGCTTGTTACCTTTAAACTGTAATAATGTGACAAATCTGCACTTATAAGTAGCTATTTCATCATTCAGATTTCCTATTAAGTACTGAGAATCAGTATGATACAATGACGTTTATGTTAAAAATTTTCTTACTTGTAGATTCATCGTATATCCTTGAAAAATTGGAGCCAGAAAAAAGATATTCATTTAGATTTGCTGCCGAAAATCGAGTTGGGCGAGGCCCTTACACTGAATATATGGAAAGAGTGATGCCGAAGAAGGCTGCACCTGAAGAACCTTCTCTGATAATGAATCAAAATACAAGTCCTTATTCTGATAAGTAAGTAATGGATTATATGTCTAGATTGTTTTTGTTGGTTAAATATTTGGAAAAAAAAATGTTTCGATTATAAGATATTAGATTTAAACAATAGCTATACTAATATCTATATATATCAAATATCTTATGTTTCGTACAGATATTGTACATGTTCAGAGATATTTTAATACCAGTAAAGAAACACTTAAGATTTATATGTATAGTACGCCTTTGGATTAAATCTAATATCCTATGTTTTCTTTGGATAGAAGACTAAAAGGGAAAACTACTCCCTTAGTTTCAATCAGATACGTTTATCGGCTGTTTGTAGATGTTCCTTAAAGGGCATTCATCTCTCAGGAAAAAGTTTTTTTGTGTAAATTTTGAATTTTAAATCTTATTGGAACCTTGGGACAAATTAATCTTCTTCAGTTGTGATTGGCTTCAAATGAACAACGATCTACAAACAATGTGGGTATATCTTTGCTTAATAATTTTTAGCGTTGGCACTATAATCATGAGAGGGAAGTGAAATCATAGTTTTAGACAATAAAACTAGTAAGATTTGTTGATCTTGTTTATTAACTATATTTATTTATTTATTTTTCAAGTAGAATTTCACTTTTCATCTCATGTACTTGAGCTACTATTACTATTCATCAGCTACTATTACTAAAATGTTTCACATTTTTTTAATAGTTAGTTGATGAAAATACAGCTTCGTACTGAATGTCTGCATTCATTTTAAAGCTTGCTTAAAAAAAAAAAAAAAAAAAAGCTTTATTCTTTACTCCATGGAAAATAATGGATCAAGAGTATTGAATAAGTTAAATAAGTTATAAATAAATTATCAATCTCCCATAATAATTTTTGTAATAAACTACCCTTCAAATTAAAAACAAACAACCTATAGTAGTAATTCTTTTTTCTTAGTAAGTTTTTGGAATGTTTAAAATAGTGATGATCAATTCAGTAACAACTGTGTAGAGGTGATCTTTCTGGATCTTTCCATAGAAATCCAGCTTAACATGCTGAAGAGATTGATTCGAAGATCAATTTGGTTTTTTTTTTTTTTTTAGGTTATCATCAAGATGATAAAATAACTTAATGAAATTCAGATCTTAATAAAACTTGTGACTCTTCACTGCTAATTTTAAAGGTATTTACAAATACAATGTATTCATGAAGTGTACTTATTAATCATTGTTTAATTTCAGAATTGAGGTGAGGTGGAAGACACCTGCAGATAACGGAGACCGAATTGACCATTTCCAAATTTCATATTATTCCGTAAGTAGTTGGGACTTATTTTAAAATCGTGTAAATTTTCAGCATTGTACTCTCTTTAAAGAGTTTACAAGACCTAATCTGCATAGATATAATTAAATTTTGAAGTAAAAAATTGGTCCGCATCAAGAAAATGTTTGTTACCAAATTTTTTGGGCACAAATCAATTGTTATTTATGAATTTCTAACTTTCAGTAACAAATTATTTTATGCATTTTGATTACATTTAACAAAAAACATTAACTTCTCTAAATGAAAAAGTGCATTTTTGTTAAATTTTTGTGATGCTTTGGTTTCATTTATTTGTTTCAAAATGTAGTTAGGCTAATGAAAAAGATATTCTACATAGAAATTTCTAATAAAGAAAATTAATAACGATATAAATAGATACATTATGATAATTAGGATTACATTGAAGTTGATGATGTTGAGATTTTCAGATAATTGAAGGTTAACGTATAATATATAATTATGGAAAATAATTAGCATGAATTATTGATTACCAATTTCATTAATCAATATATTTAGTTAGTATAGTTTTGTAATACCATTATCATTTCATAATTACACAGCTTCAATCTCGATAAAGAAAAAAAGAAAAGAAATAGCTTCTAGAAATATCCTCAGTGCTTGACATGTTCCTTGTTGTGATTCTCAATGTTTTTGTCATTTTCATTTTGTAAAAATTCTAAAGTAAAAGAAATTAATTGAGTCAGTCAGTGCAAGAACGTCCCAAGTCCAAATAACTTCATTTTGAGATAAATAAGAAAAACTCTCTGGATTTGTTACTTGTGATGTTATTGCTGTCATCGTTGCGTAATGCCAGCCTCAGCAAGGCAGTTGCAATGGACTTGAAATGTTGTTGCTCCGGTATACCGCAGCACTGATGCTTCAAGATACCAAAAACGCTTTGACCTGGAATTTTCATACTTTTGGACTTGGGACGTTCTTGCACTGACTGACTCAATTCATCCTTACTTGTTGATGAAATGGAAGTAGAGGGAAGAGTAAGGCATGTCCCATCTTCAGGGGATTTCATAAACGTACAGGACAACACAAGACAAAGCACATGGGTACTGTAGAGGAAGGACTAAGAATAGTGGCAGGTATTTTGCCCTCCTGGGTATCTGGCTTTGAGCCAGATTGGGTGAATGGTATGGTATCAGTAGAAGGAGGGTGGGTGCTAGTTTCTGAAACGAGTTTGACTATATATGATTGTGTTGGGGTCTTTGGCAGTGAAGATTTTTTTTTGTGATTAGTGAAGCATGTGGAGAGGAAATGGCCCATTTGTCCAATTTAGTCTGAGGATTCAGTAGGTTGTGTTGAAGGGTTATGTTACTTTTGTATTGGTTGTATGTTGATGGATCTGAAAGTGGTGCATATTGGTATGGGGCAAGGAATTGTCTTACGAATCTTTCAAGGAGTGGATAGTAAGAAAAAGGATGTATTTGATGGAGGGTTTAGGGTTGGGTGGCTTAACTGGTTTAGTAGATGGTTAAGACAACTGTGGAAAAGGTGGGAGAGTTTGTTGTGAAGGCTTGAGTATGTTGTTTATGGTTTTCAATTAAATATATAGGGATTACTGGATGGAGTGTGTAATTAATGATTTGCACATCAAAAAAATCTTCTTTATTGGTTTTGTTTGAGTGGGTTGTATTGGAGTTACAGAAAATGTATCTGCTTGAGCGTGTGAGGGTTTCGGGGCACAGTGGTATGTGGTATGGTATTTGATGGATATAGTTGTCAGTTGTAGATCCAAATAGTTGATGTGTTTGTTAAATGGTTGTTCAATCTCGAAAGGTTGGTGAGGTTCCATTGGAATTTAGATGTTTCTGTATGTCTATTATATGATGGCAATGATGCTGTCAACATAGCAGTCGTATAAAATGATGTCAGGACAGTGGATGGTAAACTTTTGTTTTTCAATGTAGTTCAGGTTAAATCAGCAATGGACCCGAGATGGCAAATCTGAAGAATAGGCCATGTGTTTGAAGGTATATTGTGTTTTTGTGGAAGAAGTATTGTTATATATGATGTGGATGAGAAAGTCAGATTGCTTGTGGTAATGTGTGCTTTAAATTTTTCCTTACTCTTGCCATGAAAGCTCATAAATAAGTTTCTAAATTTCTTTGTTGTACACAGATAACTAAATCATTTTTGTTTTTTACACATTTTAAAGTTGTTTAATCTCATATACTGTTTTGGTAAGGTAAGAATTACTAATCAAATGTCCACAAAGACAATATGTACAATAAGATAACAGAAGTGTGCATAAGTAAGCATAATTCACTGAGCTA
>JAFIDM010005346.1:46955613-46968978 GCA_023159025.1 Thereuonema tuberculata | reverse complement strand
ACAAATCCTTTTTTTCTTCTTTTTCTGTCTGTAAGTGTTAATTGAAGAGTTGGATTATAAAAACCACTACAGTATTGGAATAATAGTTTGTGTAACTATACAAAGTAGAGGTGACTTTTCTTTATCAACTTAAACTCATTATTTTGAAGTGTACTTAGTTTTTAAGATTTGAAAGTCGTAAAATAAATTTAAGCTTCCTACGACAATAAATGTCTGAATGTCATCTTAATTGGTTTATCCAATTTATTTAAGTTTAAACGGTCTAAGGCCCTGTTTCCCAACATGGGGCAATTTGATTGTTAAGGGGGGCAATTGGAAAATGGATAATTGTTGTTTTTTTGGTTTTTTTTTGGTTGTAAAAGTTGAAAAGTCGTTTTTTTTTTTCTTGGGTGAGGCCTAGCATACTTCAGATATTTTAGGTGGGGCATAGCACAAAAAAGGTTGGGAAACACTCGTCTAAGGTTTATAACTTTAGAGTTGTAATTTTGAAAACCACATTGTACATTGTGATATTCTCAGTTTTCAAGGAAGATCAAATGTGGTTTTTTATTTAGTGCTTTTAAAAAAAGAGATTACCATCATTTTTAATTATTAAACGATGGTGTTACAACAAATGTAGTACAGAAATTCTTTAAAATATCTTCCTAGGTAAAAGATGGCAGTAATAATGCTGAAAGAACTGGAAAAATGGAAACCATAAATGAAAGAAATCCTGGAAATAATCTCATAGTGTTAGACAAACTGCAGCCAGATACCTACTACAGAATAGAAGTACGTGCTCACAACTCCATTGGCTACAGCTCTCCTGGCCAACAGACGATCAAGACAGCTCTGGGTAAGCACAGCTGGAACTTGGATTCATAAGGAAAAAAACAGCAAGAATTCTGTATTATGTATTTCCTGAATTTAATTCATAAAGACATAAAATTTGATTTTTAAGTTACTTTTATATTGCTGACTTTGTGTTCCCCTTTGGTTTGGTTTCTTGCAGTTGTGTTTGTTATAGTAAAATTTACCTACAAGAAACTGCCTGTTTGCTGCTTGCTAGGAGCATCTTGACCCAAGATCTGATTGTGTTTAGTCACCATATATGTTCTTGCTTACATACATACTGTTCGTTTTCGAAAGCGAGAATCACCACTCGCGGACGATTCTACCCCGCAAAGGAGTGATACACTGAGATGGGCACTTTCCTAAGACCTGTGGGTTTTTTTTTAGTACCTGTTATTTTTGCAATAGTATTTATTCTTTCCATAATTCTTTCCCGAAAAGCGCAAATAGAACCCAGCTACTAGTAAACTAACACTATAAAAAGTAATCATCCCCTATTGTTTCTCCTCACCCCTATTTTGCTGAAATCGAAGGAGACCTAACGCATGCGCAAAAGCGCTGAAGGTTCTCATAAACAAAACCGAACAGTAGTAATTTTTAAAATTTTATTATTAAAAATTATGACTTGTTTAATAAACTTTAGTAGTTTACGCATTCCATTATGCAAAAACTGCATCCATTGGATATTTTTTAATACTCTGTTCATTTGTTATAAATGAAAATTTTTGAATGTCAGGATATTTTTCAAAGCTCCATGACGATGTGGATAGGCATTAGGTTAGTCACCAAATAAAATATCCACTCTGCAAATTACGTAGTACATGGTACAATGGCAGATATGCATAAGTGGTTGATCTAAAGGTTGACAATTCTCATTATTATTTTCTGTGGTAAAAATAATGTTATTTTGCATAGGACGACAAAAAAGATCTTGTAGTTATGAATCCCAAACTTAAGATAGGATTTGAATCAATCAATTAATAGGTACAGAAAGATTATAGAAATTGATACTTCACAACACAACATCAAAGAGAATAATACTAGTGCACAAATAATTTCTTTTAGACACAGTACAATTCTGTCCTGAAAGTTTAGTAATCAGGGATCTTCTTTAAACTATTGGTATCTTAAGACTTTTATTTCCTGCAACAACTGTCTTCAGCAGCTTCGTTTTTGATCAAAAAATTTTAAGTTAAAAAAAAAACTCCTTTATTTCTTTTAATATTCCATGATTTCTTCTACAGACATGAATTCTTTACTTTATTGTAATTTTCGGAAAAGAGGGCTTTTTATGGACTCGTCAGCCAGACGCACTCACCAGATGAAATGCTCCAATAATGCATAAGTGATTTATATTCAAATTCCTTTGCTGCCTGACTGTTCTGCAGACCAGGATTTGAAATTATGCCCTTTTTAGTTTCTTTTATAAGTGTTTTCTTTTGGAGGGAGGCCACAGCCGAGAGCGGATGTGGTTTCACTTATTGCTTACGCACTATCTGAGTATTCCATCTGGTGAGTGGGTCTGGCTGATTGAGTCCATAAAAGGACGAAACGGCTGTCCGTGACTCTCACCGATGAAAGTTCAGATATTTTTTAATTTCTGTATCATTTTGTTACGATTTTCTATTAATTTGTGGCACATTAAAACATTGTTTACATTATATAGATTGTCACTGAAGATAACTTCTCTTGCAAAAAAATCAAAACAAAACAACTTGATCAAATGGTTAAGGAGATTAGTCTGGTACCTTAACTGTCACATTTGGATCTTGGTTCATTTGCTATTTCTTTCTTTCTGTTTTTTTCATTGTTTGTCATGTTTCTCAGTGATTAATAATATCTTCTTAATAACTTCACAATTATTATTATTACTATTATTTAAAATATGCTGCTTTTAATTAGAAATTAAACCTATAAATTATTCAGACACATAGCTAGGAACCTGGATATTGAATAGTTCCACAATTGTTCCGACGTTTTATCATATAGCCCCGTGTATCAAGACCTGGTTGTGTACTGATGACTGCTCCTGGCTGATGATCGCCATATTAGCGTGAAACAGCTGTACCAAGATGTCATTTTGTATTCAACTTGGTCTCTCCCATTGTTATTATTATTAATATTTACCTGCGATTTTTTATTTTTTATGCACTAAAAAAATTCATAGAGGCCGCGTGTAGCGGCACATGAATTTTCTTGCCATTTGTCCTTTCGGCGAGTTTTTATTGTTTGTTTTAAGTTTTGCGGGTTCCATATTTGTTCCGACGTTTTATCAAAAGCAGCTTTCTTTGAGATTTGTTGAATATCACAAGCTGAGAGGAATTGTCGTCTTAAAGAATTCTTAAGCAATAAGAAAATTTGTAGGCATTCCTAGAATCTAAATATATATTTACTTAATCTCTTAAGCTTTAATTTTTCTATTTTTTTATTATTTTTTTTTATGCCATTGATCTCAATGTGATGGTTCATCGAAAGTAAACTCCTTAGCAAGCAGTAATGCTCCAAATCCACGATTTTATATATATTGAGTATAAAAACCAAACCAAAGAGGATTCTTGTTATTAATGACATAATTAAGAAACAGGAATTTAATTTACATCATAAAACATATTTTTAGATATTTAATTTTGAAGTTTTAAGTTTTATTTATTATTTCATAACACAATACATTATTTACATTTTATTTTCAATATTAAAAACTTGTTTTTATCTTTATTTTCTTTTTATTTTTGAAGCTTTTTTGACAATTGTTGTTATATTTATTATTGTTGTGTTATATAATTAAGACACATACCATTCACTTGCGAAGTTGCATTTTAGGAATAATTACCAGGATTTTCATCCCAAATATTTTGCTGGAGAGGTTTGAAAGATTTGTTTTTTTGTTTTTTTTTGTTTCTTTTCTTTTATTAATTCTCTCTACTTATTATTATTAATTTCTAATCCTTAAAATTTTTTGAAGAAAAAAAAAAGCATTGGTTTAATTTCAAAATAAACATAGAAAATTAAATTTATTTGGCTTATTAACAATTATTCAAGCCACAGTTTAATTTTTGTTCATGTAAAAAGCATGTTCGATACACTGAAAATCTTAATTTCAATTTTTTAACTTTGTATACACAAACATTATTTTTTTTTTAAGTGTTGCATTTCATTGTTGCACGAAACAAGATACTGTGTACTGTGAGATTGCTGCACTTCAATACATCATGTAACGCACAGCACAATACTTTTTTTTTATTATTATTATTGCCAATATGATTTCATTATTATTTTTGTTTGAGTAAAATGTGTTTGAGTAAAATTTTGTTAGCTTGAGTGAATAAAGGCCAACATCGGAAACAAAAAATTAGTTTTGCAATTTGTCTTTAGTTTCGCAAAAGAATATTATTTTGTGCATTTTAAAAGCCTGAATTTCACTTTGAACATTACGTAAACCTTCGGGAGAATGAATCTCTTCAATGTGCCGTAGAATGCTTGTTGATGAATTCTTTCAATGAGGATAATTGTATATAATTTTCAAACAGTATCTGTTGCCTTTGAGAGAGATGAAATTGTTGCATATTACAGTGAAATTACAAATGCCTTCATCAAAGGATTTGCTTAGACAGTGAAACCTCGGGTTAAGAACGACTCAGGTCACGAACATTTCGGATTACGAACAACAACTTCGAAAATTTGTCTCGGCTAATGAACAGTGCCTCGGGTTACTAACCAAGGTGAGAGAGAGAGCGAGGTTTAACGCTGGAGACAAATGATCGCGTACAGTACAAAGTTACAAGTTACGGGGCCAAATCACACCAAAGGCGTCTCACCTAGCATCTGAAAGTATCTCTCCGTGCCCAGATGATTCTTTTTCGGATGTAAACAAGACATCGTAATGTATTAATTTGTATAATGTATTTATTAAATGTAATTATTTTACATTTAATTTATTTGGTTATTTTCTTTCTCTTTATTTAAAACGTGAAGTACACATATTCTTAGCGTTTTGTCAAGTAAACGACCGGATGTTAATAAAAAGGAATGATTCTTTCATCTTGAAACGGATCGTCTCTATTTCATTAATTTCAATGTTTTGGGTTACGAACGTTTCAGGTTACGAACCGAGTTCTGGAACGAATTACGTTCATAACCCGAGGTACTAATGTATAAAACCTTTGGGGGAATCTTACATCATAAAAATTGGCATTTGAATGTGTCACTTGATAAGATAGATGACATTTCTTTCCCAAAGTCTGGCATTACAATTCCTATCATCCAGTGGCAAATTAAAATCAATAAGAACCCACAGGTAACTGACCTAGAGACTTCACAACCCGTAAGCATTAATATATCTTTTGGAAGAATAGTTTAATATAAAACATCTATACCATGTTTGCATTGGTGATACTTCTACAAATTCTGCTCTATAATAGACCAGTAAGGAACAGCTGTCATTTTAAATAAATTTTGCTTTAGTTTCCAAATAGTGAAATTTAAACTCAAGTTAGCAATATTTTCATTACTCACTTGGCTGAACCTAAATGTAATTAGCATTTTTTATTATTTTACCAAATTATATATAATTTCTAATGTTGTAAGTTTCTATGGAATATACTAACTAATCTAAAAATCAGTGTTTTTAAATTTTGTTTTTGCTTATTTAATTTTCAATTGCTTTAATTGTTAATTAACGTAGCACTTAAAATACTAATCATGGATATAAGTTGACTTTAATAAAGCTACTTTTAATGGCTCCCTGCATTACTATTAATGTCAGCTAATATTCATATTTGCTTCTTGAAAATAATTACAGTAGTTTAGTATTGGTATTTGTGGTTGTGGTATCAATGTGGCAATCTTTCTTTACTTTTTAGATCCAAGCTCAGGTACCGTTATCTTCCTTCCTTCCCCAACCCCGGAGCAATCGGGTATAATCTCGTCTTTCATAACTTTTAATTATGATTTATTAAATTCTACTCCCCAATGTCAAGTGGCAAAAGTCATTTGGGCAACGTCAATGAAACATATTTTGCCATCTCAAATTTCTTGAACGAAATCATATTCCTTTTCATTTTCTAAATTTGCCATTTTTAATTGTTTATTTCTACCAATAATTACTGTGGAATGTGAAAAAATAAATGAGATAAATTGGATGTAACTTCATTGGCGACAATGCAGTAGCTTAAAATTCTAATATTACTGCATTTAATGTTTCATCAGTTACTGTGTGTAATTTTTTTAAATAGCATAGTATAAGGAAACTTTTCGTGTCTAATAAATACTTTGGCACCCTTTCCTTAACCCTTCTGACTTTGCACTTGCACATTATAAGCTTGCATTAACTATATATTTAATAAGGTATTTCAGGGTTTTTATGTGGCATGTGATTGTCTTGTTTGTGATGTGTCATGTTTTTTGTGTTGTCTTTTTTTTTTTTTTTTTTTTTTATAATGATTATATGCGCTTTTCAGAATTCATTTTATTTATATATTAACATTTAATTATTAAATTTATTATGGAGTACAGTGAAAATGCTTGCTTGCTTTTTTTTTTTTAAATAAATTGCGTATTCCTTATGTAAACAATATGAAAATGATCTTCATTTGTGGCCATTATAATTGTTTATACATCTCAAATAATTAAACCTATCTTTTCAATGCAACATGACTAGGTGCAGTTGGTATGTTGTCTTTCAACAATTTCAATGAGATTTTCTTTTTATTGAAAAATATTATTGTTTTATTTTAGTTGACCCCCCCCCTTTTTTTTAATGAAGAAATAAATGTCGTGTTTTTTTAATTTTAAAAGCATATAAATGAAATTTATTATTACTATGGCTTAAATTAAAGAAAAAATATTGGGTCGTCCAGAAAGTTCGTGCCGAGTTTGAAGGAAAATTGAAACGTAGCACATTTAAATTTTGGTATACATTTATTAAATTATATAGGTGCCGTTCAGTTCCATAACCTTTCTCCATTTTCAGGCGATGTGAAAATTCTGTCCTTCCAGAACCTCTCAGGTTTTTCGGTGGATTTTTCTATATGATTTTTTTATCTCTACCAAAGAGTTGAAGTTTTTTCCAGTAAGGGAATTTTGTAATGATCGAAATAGGTGGAAATCTGAGGGTGCGAGGTCTGGTGACTATGATGGATGGAGTAGATCATCCCAACCAAGCTCCAACAACCTTTGTCGAGTTGTTAAAGACACTTGTGGCCGCCCATTGTCCTGATGAAACACGACGCCCTTTCTATTCGCTAATTCTGGACATTTTTGTTCAAATTGCTGTCTTTAATATGTCTAATTGGGAGCAATACTTTTCTGAATTTATCGCCTCGTTGTTTGATAAAAGCTCATAATGCAGGATTCCTTTCCAATCCCACCAGACACAGAGCACGACCTTCTTAGGGTGATGACTTGCTTTTGGGGTGGCTAAAGATGGTTCCTTCCGCTATCCACAAGACCTTTTTCGCTTAACATTATTATAAATGATCCATTTTTCATCCCTCATCACTACTTGCTTCAAAAATGGTATCTCCTCGTTGTGTTTGTAGAGCGAGTCGCAAATGGAAATGCGATCCATCAGATGTTTCTCCGTTAAATCGTGGGGAACCCATACATCAAAAGGGTTGGTGTAGCCAAGCTTCAGAAAATGCTCATGGATGGTGGATTTTAATATTTTTAACATTTCTGTTAATTCACTTGTCGTATAGCATTGGTTATTCTCGATCAGTGTTTGAATCTGATCTTCATCTGTGGTGGAGTGCTTATCCGGCAGTTCTTGATCTTCAAGGTTGAAATCACTAGCTTTAAACCTAGCAAACCACTTCCGCTACAGCACCTTCGCATATCTTGTTTGCCGGTTGTGTGGCATTTTTGCCTTTCCTGTAAAAGAAAAGCATTAAATGCCTATAATGCACTTTGTTTGCTTTCATATTCAAAGACGTATACAACTGACAAAAATTAAACTATCGTAACCAAACTTTTTTCCAAATATATCTGAAATATTGTCTTTTAGACTATGTGCGCATGTCATATGTTTTCAATCTTTCTAATATATTCAGGGGTGTCCTTATGCCACATACAGAAAATCGGCACGATCTTTCCAGATGATTCAATAATATTGGATGGATATTGGAAACCTTACTAAGAATTTACATTTAAAAACGTTCTACATTTAAAGATGTCTAAATTTAAATGTAGACGATATTCTGAATAATGAGAAGCAAAATAAACAATAAACTTTTTTCAAATTAATTCTTGCTTAAATGAACTTGCATAGAAAATTATACACAAGTGGAAAGAGCAATTGTTGGAGAAATGTTGAAAGCAAATTAGCACTAAAGCCAATGTATGAAAAGCATACATAGGAAAATGGAATGGTTTTGGGCAGACAGAAAAACTAAAGAATTCATCTATTTGAAAGTTACTTTCTGAACTTTTGTATTAGAATGTTTGTATTTCCTCAAATTGAAAAACAAACAAACTAACGTGTTATTTCAAATATTGACTGGAAAGAACTTTGTTTTATCAGATACACTAAAGCTCGGTTATAACGCAATCTTTCGGATCCAAGATTTCGAAGATCGCGATATAACCGAACTTTTATTACTTTGTGACATCAAATGTCGTATATCGCACCCTTTTATCGCCCACACGATTCCAAATCTATTTAAAATGGTAATTTCGCGATTACCTACTTCATTCAGAGCTATGTGACAGAATTTTATATTTATAAATACATAAATCATTACCTTTTCAACACTTTGATGGGTTATATTAGCCAAAATCGATTTGGCGCCGCCATCTTGGCATCTTGTACAAACGACGAGTCACGTGGATCGAAACTAGGTATTCATATGCCTATTAGATTACCTGGGCCTCTTTACTGGTTCTCCTTGGCAGAAAAATAGATCTCGATATTCATTTTGGTTAAACGAAAAACTCCACGATTCTGGTAGTTTTTTTAAAATATATTTGACGCATTCTCGTGATATTAGGGTGGTTATAGAGTCTCAATTACTGTAAATAATAAGGAAACAAGCATATTAATTTACACCTTTGATTTGATTTTAGGCGAAAAAAACGGTAAATTTTGCAATTTTACAATTATACACCTTTTCCAAAATAGAAGGGGTCCAAGACCAAATCGTGTTATATCTGAATTCGCGATATAAACAACCGCGTTATAACCGAGCTTCAGTGTATCATTTCATCACTGTCGTCTCTCTCTCATCACTTTCTGTGCCATCAACTGAGTTTGCTTTTGAATGAGTCAAAACAGAAAACCAGAGTGTTTTACAGATGCTCTCATTTACCTGTTATTTTGTAAATTAATGGAATAAAGATAAAAAGTTTTGGAATAATAAGATTCTGAAAACAAACAATACTTCCGGAAGAATTTAAACAGGATGAAAGAACTGCACTCTGATACAAAAGTTCTGTACATATAAGAAAATGGGGGGAAAAAAACAAGTGTTTTGTGATTTGAAAATTGGGAACCTACTGCAATAATTACATTCATTACAATTTAATGTGCCTTGAATTATTTACATAATTTATTTGATCTTAATTATGTGGTCGTTCTGATTCTTTTTTGGATTTAAACATGTAATAATTTTTCTTTAAAATGTTGATGTTGTACATTATAATGTACAGGCATAAATTCAGTTAACTTTTTTTTTTAATAATAATAAAAAAAAAAAATGGTTAGCATACAATTAAATGCAGAAGGCACATATCGGTATAAGAGAATTACGAGGAAAATGAGTTCCGAAGACCCATTTTTTTTTTTTTTTTTAGTTTTATTTTTTTCCTATTAGAAAACTGTAGCAAATGAAGACTTTAATATATTAAGAAATTTTTCGTATTCATGTAACATGAGCTTATTTGAACGATAAGCACAATATGTCAAAATGGCGTTGTCTGCTTTCTAAATAACTTATTTGAATAACTAATTCTCATTATTATACATCAGAATAGCTTTTAACTTGAAAGAAGAGGGATTTGAATTTTAGGAATTCTATATTTTAGAATAAAGGTTTATTTTCGTTGAAATGTTGATGTGTTTTGATTAAAAAACCATAAGAAAATTTTGTATTTTTATTTTTTTTTTTTAGTAAGCAAAAATTCTATTTTTCATATTCTAACTTTTAAGTAGTGCTTTAATTAAATCCCCCCTTTTTTTCCTGTTTTAATAGGATCTGTGCCAGATCAACAACAGTCGCAAATCTCAGGGATGTCTATGGTCACCATCATTGGAATTGTGGTGGTAATTTTTATTGTTCTCCTAGTGATAGTGGATATTTCGTGCTACTTTGTCAACAAGTGTGGCCTCACAATGTGCTTATGTGTTCACGTGTGCGGCAAGAAAAATCCAGGGAATAAGGGCAAAGAAATGGCCATGGAAGACGGAAAGGGAAAAGATAGGTAGGAAGTCAGAATTCTTTGCTATTTTTCACAAGTTTCAATATTTACAGCTCCTTCCTAAACGAAGTGATGCCGACTGGTTAAGGAGTAAACTTGTTTTTTATCATTTATTGGAATTAGAAATTGATTTAAATATACATCAATAAAAAACATATTATCAGTTTATAAATTTATTAACTTACCATTGAACACAAACTCACAGAAATAATTGAGAATATTGTCAGAAGTATCAATAACTTGCTGCCACAATCTTATTTTAATACATTAAAGAACTCGAACTAAATTTACTTCATTTCAAAATATTAAAAATGAAAGAATATTCACGAGAAAGATTTTGTGAAAGTAAGAAAATTCAGATAGAATACATAAAATATGATAAAATAAAGTTTAACAATGAGAACAGTAACCCCACAGTTTCATTTGTCACTAATATAGAAACAAACAAAGAATTGTCTCCATTTACTATTACAGGAGTAGAAGTTTAAAATTAACAACAAAGATACAGAAAAGAGAAAAAGGTGCTATTTCTTTTTCTTCAAAGATTGATTGTAACAGTAATATTATATTGTCATCCAGTCTTAGTTAAACAGATCATATTTGTTTAAAAATTTTGAATTTATAGATGTTAAGATCTATTATTAAAACAAGTGGTGGAGAAGAGAACCAAGAAAAAGTACAGTTTTTTGAATTGTTTTTAAAACTGGTTAAGAGAACTAGGAATAGTTATATCCCCAATGAAGATCACTTATAAAAGAGTAGAGAATAAATAGTTATTAATACTACAAAAGAAAACTGTTTTGAATACATTTATATTTGGATATATATATACATACACTACAACCTCGTTTATCCGGATCAGATTTGTAGACATTTTTTTTTTTTATTTAATATTCACATAGATAATAATTTTAACTATGATAACAAGAACATAACTATAAGTACGCCAAACATTTGCTTTTTATTTTGATTACCATTGAACACAAACTCACAGGAATAATTGAGAATATTGTCAAAAGTATCACTAACTTGCTGCCACAATCTTATTTTAATACATTAAAGAACTCAAACTAAATTTACTCAATATTCCTGCATAGATTGTACAATAAATTATGGTAATAAAATGCTTATGTCGAGTTTAAGAAAGCTTTACTAGTGGCATAGCTTTTATCGTAATAAACTTATTTAAGGATCAATAAGTCGCTTATTTAAGGATTTGTTTTGCTTACTACCCATATTACCCGGATTATCCGGATTTTCGATTTTCCGGATTGCCTTTGGTCCCAGTCAGTCCAGATAAATGAGGTTGTAGTGTATATGATTACATACTTTTTTGAAATATGAACATCAGAAGAAATGAACTTCTGTCATTGATCAGGTCTGTTCGGCAGAAGGTATTTACTTGATGTAAACGAAGGCAAGGCTGATAGTCGGTCTGTTCTAGTGTAAGAGACTCAAGTTTCTGTCATTTTATCTATTTTATAGTTTAGTTTTCTAATCAATCTTCATTATTCACACAGAAAACAGATATAAGATACAGCATTGTATTATTTCTTTTTGCAAAGATGAAAAAAGTTGTGACTGCGGCTTTATTTCTCAGTGTCTTGCCTAGTGAAGTTTCACTAGAAAATATAAAAAAAGTAATTTTGTATTCTACATTCAAGTTCAGCATCAGAAAATGTTATATTTTTACAGCGATCGGAAATACGTAATCTGATTTAAACATTCTAATTCTTTTTAAGACAATTTAACGGAAACTGGAGCATATAATTTCTGTGAATCAATGTTTGATAATAATTGTTAATGTACGAGACAATATGTTTCTCCACATCACAATTCTCTGAAACCTTTGATTTATTTACACAACAATTGTATAAACACCTACACACATTTACTTCCTTTTTTTTGAAATGAAAACATTTAAGTTTTAAATGAATGTTGAAGGAGAAATAAAATTACGTTATATGAAATGAAACAATGCTAAATATCATTGAATCCAAATATATTTCTAAGAAACTCATTCCAATACAACCTTCTAACTGCCTTTCCTCATGTAGTCATACTAAGAAGCCACTAAACCACACTGATAACGGAGATGGTTGTATAAAGGAGCCAAATGAAGAATCCCCAATGATCCACGGGTGAGCCACGTCTCATTATTACCAGTCATTTCTTCTACTACCGTATTCCGATCATGATCGATCACTTCTCCATGTACTTTTTTTTTTTAACAAAAGTAACCCAACATTAACCCCAAATTAAATATATATTAAAAAGATATATTCCATCTACCTTCTTTTCCTTTAATCTTACACAATTTTTTTTTATCCTATCTAATACAAACTAACCTCATTAACCAGATTTATGAGTATCTTAGTAACTTAAGATTTGGAATGTTGATTGACATTAACCAAAATTACAAAAACAATATTAACACAACCAGCTCAGAGTCTTTATTTATGTTTTATTTTTAATGTTTTGATATTTACCTAGAATGTTGCTATAACTCAACAGGAAAGAATCAGATTTGCATATTTTATTTGTTTTATTTTAAATACATGCTTTCTTTCTACTTGATTATACAAGACATTGCAGAATATTAATCGAAAAATTCTATGTAAAAAATCCTTATTTTTGAAAGAATTTTTTTTGTGAATTACTTCCAACAATTTTTATATATATAAAGCAAATGTATAACTTTTCCCCATCCTTTAAAACTTTTTCTTGAATATCACATTACTATCTCCAATTACCTAAAATACAAATCAATTCATTTTGACTCCATTGCACTTTGATAACATTCCTCTTAGAATTCTTTTTGCCTTCTGTCATTCTCATTTAGCTGTTTTGGGATAAAAAAAAAAAGCAGTTTATTCTTTTCACAATTGCTCCAGTTTTAATCCTACAAAACAGTGACCACTTTTATTTTAAAATGCAAAACTTGACATAAACTAGGTTAACTTTATTAAACATCATCCACCAGAAAATAAATTATTAACCATCATCCACCAGAAAATAAATGTCATAAACTACATTTATTAACTGAAAAAAACGAATTTTCAAGGAGATAAAATTCACCGTCTCCCCTTCTTCAAGCCTTTTTACATTATAACAATAAATAGACGA
>JAFIDM010005346.1:46942368-46955213 GCA_023159025.1 Thereuonema tuberculata | reverse complement strand
TCGTCTATTTATTGTTATAATGTAAAAAGGCTTGAAGAAGGGGAGACAGTGAATTTTATCTCCTTGAAAATTCGTTTTTTTCAGTTAATAAATGTAGTTTATGACATTTATTTTCTGGTGGATGATGGTTAATAATTTATTTTCTGGTGGATGATGTTTAATAATATATATAGAGAAGATTTAAGGAAGAAGTATGGTTTGTTTGTATATAGGTTAACTTTCTTGTTTTGTGATACCAATTAATCGAGCAGCCTATCAGAGCATTTATTTAAACTTCTGTGTCACTTAAAAAATTTCAAAAAACTTCTCAACCCCCTCCACACATAATCCACCATTTGCTGTTAATATTAGATTGAAGATTGACCAGAAAATGTAGCTCTTTCTCTGATATTCCAAAGCAAGGAGGTATCCAAACTATATGAATAGGCACATTCAACAAGATCAACTCTAAATTATATATATTTTTTTACTTCCATGACAACAAGCAGCTCTCCTTCGATTTTAGTTGGTGCAAACTTCTCTGATGCTTATCAGATAACTGATCGATTTCTCTTGTTTTATTATCATGCTATCGCTGTATCTGCCGTAAAGAATTAGAATTGAAGCAGTGAGCAACACACTAACAAGAACTTCCTTTAGATACCTTTTCAAATGTAAGATTGAACTGAAGCTTAAAATGGAGTGCTTGATGGACTATTTCCAGTATAACATATTGATGTGTGATTGAAGAATCAGACGTTGGTGCTACAGCTTAAGATACACACACATTATTTACAATTTATTTACAGTTTATATACATGTTTGATGGATTCTCAAGGTCTGCCCAAGCTTCCTCTTCAGTCGGTTGCTGGGAGAGAGAGCTAGTCGTATAGTTGATTGGCCTCCCGGTTCAGCCAATCACAGGGCAGATTAACTGACCAATCTGGGAAGGTTTTCAACTTTGCATCAATATTATGTTGACCTTCCAGAGAAACAAAACAACACAAAGACATCTAAAACGTGGAAGCTTTTGCAAGAAAAAAACACTTAAAATCTAAGAAGAAATTACAAATGTTGCTGCCAAGATTTTAATTACTACGACGTGGAAATCAGGATGTGTTTGAGTTGAGTCATTACGCTCAAGCTACAAACAAACTATCCCTTGTCAGTCATTGTTTGAATTTAAAATTGAATTTGAATTTACCTCTAATTAGAAGGATATTGTCTGTCTACAAATATGTAACTGTAGATTTAGAATTGGTTGAATAACAATTCCCTTGAGGTGTCAAAGGATTAGTTTTTAAACCTGGCTTTGCCAAACTTCTAAAATTTGATGTTATTGAAGGGTAGAAAATGGAATAAAACATTTAGATGCTGACAGGTAAGAGAGGAAATAGAGAGACCTAAAAACAGTTGCTTATTGTATACTTATTGGTTCTCTTCCTCCAACTTCTACCTGAAATTAAGGAAGGACTCGTCATAGCACCCCAGTATTACCAGCTCACTGTAGGATAATCTCCCAAACTTGTATTCAGTTTTCTTTTCTTTTTTTTTGCTTGAATACTATCCTTTTCAATCTAATCCACAGAAATTTTAATTTCATTATCCATCTAAGATGTAAACTTTCATTTTTTTTTTTAGCATTGTCTTTATTCCCAGAAACAAATTTAGAAGTTAATAATTGGTTTGGTTATTGATAGTAATAAATTACTGATGAACGTGAAAAAAAATCTGCAATTGGAAGTTACATGATTTAATATTTAGGTCCTTGCAATTGTAACATAAAAGATTCACAGGAAATGAAGAATTATGGATAGGATATCTATTCATCTTTTCTAACCTTTATATCAAGAAGTTTTTTTTCTTGTAGTAAATGTTTTATTCTGAATAGTTTTAATCTATTTTTCAAGTATTAATCTGGTTCATATACAATCTGTAAACTGAAGTTGTGGATTATCACCATATTCCGGCACTTTTGCACTCCATGTTGAAAAATGTTTTAGATGACATTTCAAATGTCAAGAAACAAATATCGCTATAGTCCGTTCACTACAACTGTGGAGGCATGTGATCACAGCAAACCAATCGTTATCATTTCCTTTCTTCATTAGGGTTGTTGTGGGTTGCTCCCGTTGTTTACGTAGTATTTGTCCTCAATGCTACAATAGTTTATATTTATTATTTCTGTGATTTTTACACTATTATATATAAATATATATACATATAATATATAAAATTTACATACGAACAAAGATCTGTTTTCAGCAGCACAGAACTACTCGGAGTAACTTACACTTAGTTGTTCACCATATATGGAGTTGTCACGTGCCTCCACAGATATAGTGAATGGAGTATAGTAAATTTGGATGAAATTTCCATTTTATATATGTTTGAAATTTTTTTTTCCAAAGCAATTGTTACTGGTAGAAAGAAGATCTAAAGATAAAAAGCTGAATAATCTTTTTAGCTTTCTGGATTAGGAAATCTCATGATAAACAGAATAATAACACTTTGTGTAATTTATTTATCCTTTTTTCTAGAGATAAAGAAAAAGAAGCCCTCAAGGACGCAATGGAAAATGATTCAAGAATTGACATCAGAAAATCACCTCATGGATCGAAGTCCAGTATCGCAAAAGACAGTCCAGTCTAACACAGAATACATTTTGGATTCCTCTTTGATGCCAACACAAGGACTGCGCCATCCTCGTCAAGAGTTAGGATAATAAACCAATAATCAGACCTTACCTGATGTCATCCATTGCGTCGCAAGAGTAAATAATATTAATCAGGAAATTTTGTTTTGTTAAAAATTCTTAAAAAAAAACTGGAAATCCTTAGTACCAAGTCAGCTAATTAATAATCCTCGTACCCTTTTTTTAACGAAGTATTGGAAATAGTTTAAAACTATTTTTGTTTTTGTGTTGCATGGATGACAAAAGAGTTGCACCAAAGATTTTCTTGGTTCCGATTACTCTATTGAGATTACTGAAGAATTTCTATCTTTCACTAAGAAATATTCAGACACATCCATTGGGGTTACATCATTTTCCTCCCCATTATTTTATATATTTTTTTTTCATTTCATTAATTCGGGTAAGAAAAAAAAAAAAGTGTGTATTAAATGTCTTTGCCTTAGGTCTCAGTCTCTCCATGTGTGTCTCTGAAACTTGCTGAAAGATAAAGTTTTTTTCAGAAAGGCCAGCAGTCCTAAAAGGAATCACCAAAAAAAAAAGAAAGAAAAAGCCCTGTTCTTAAAATCGAATCAGTATTCTGTTACGTGGCATTGCTCAATACATTAATTTTCCCGATAAGAAAAGAAAATTTGGATTTGCTTACATTCCTCCCCAATTACTTCAATATTTAAATTGAAGATACGACTGGTCACACTTACTGTTTTAAATTCACACTGCCTGATTACTTTTGTTTTAAACAAGATGAAAACCCAACCCACAGGCTACTTAAACTACCTTGGGCTAATTATTTTTTTAAAAATCTGTGGAAAGTAACTTAAAGGACCAAAGGGGGAAATAACAATTAAATAGAAAAATTTTTATTACTACAAAATTTTTTAACTATTTTTTTGGAAGATTTTTAAAATTCTTGATTTTTTGTCCAAATCCTCTTCAAAAGATATAACATATAATGATTGAGAATACTGTTCATTATATTTTATGTTCTCCTTTACTGTCGCCATGACAGACGGAAAGCAATGCCAGAAATAAGTTTTTGTATTTTTTTAGAGTGATTCTCAGTGTTTTGAAATAACATTTTCATAAATATAGTTTTTTGTCTTTAGTTTTTCCATTTTTTTTTTTTTTTTGCACAGGGATCTATTCAGTCAACTGTTTATTTTTGTTTTTGTTTTTTTAAATAACAATGGAAAAAAAAAAAAAACCACACACACACAAATGTACATGTATTTCCCTGTGATAAGAGAAGATATTAAAAAAGTTCATACTCTTACCTCTAAAGACATTCCAATCTTTATAAGTACGAAAATAAGACGTTCACGGCCATTAGAGCAGGCTTATGGTTCCAGAAGTGACTCAATACTTCATAACAATGTACTAATTTACTTCTCCGCAACGCTTTACCTACGCTCTCCCTTTTTCCCCAATGAAAAGAAACTAAATGCAGATGCTTAATCTTGTCCGTAAAAAACAATATTATTGTTTTGAGTGTGTGCATTTTCATATTTTAAAAATATAGTGGTAAATCTAAAATGGTTTGAAAGAAAGTGTGCTGATCAAACAGTTAAGAAAAAAACAAGCAAACAAAAAATCCACAAAAATCCCTATCTTGTATTCATTTTTATCCTCCCATTCAGTTGCTTTTACAAACTTTAAGAGAAAAGCTAGCACGTGTTCTGTCTATACAGTCTAGGCCATCAATGTTAAAGAAAAAAAGGTAACGATACAGTTAAACAGCTAAAAGGTAACTAGACATTTAAAACTTTGAAGTTTTTGGTTTTTTTTATATTAAGTCTGTATGTTATTAGTAGTACTAACTTTTAGAACATTGTTAAGAATAACCATTATGGTGTACTCATTGTCATGATCTTGCAAGTTAAAGAAGAGAATTATTTTTAATAAATATTATTTAAAAGAATCTTGTATTAAGTGAATCAGTGTATTATATTTGTTGCCATGTTTGAAAATGAAATAGTGTTTAATTAATCAGATTATTGTATTAGTTGAAATTTCTATTATCAAAAAAAAAAGCATTAAAAAAATTAAAAGCTTATGTTGATAAAAATATCATCCAAAAAGTAATTTTTATAGGAAACGTTGAATACACGTGAACGTAATACAACATTTTGTTAAGATGCAGTAACAGTACGAAGTTTCACTGAATTAAACAATCAGAAATGTTAAAATCAGTTCAACCAAATACTAAAGATGCTGGATATTTCAGCGTATTGCTTAAGGTAGTCTTCTGTGAAACTTAACAGTTGATTTTTCAATCTTATAAGGTTTTAAAAATGATAAAAATAAATGTCACCATGATTTTAAAAATTAAGAAGTAAAAAAAAAAAAAACAGTGGCCCACGAACAGGTTTAGGTTTCGAAGCAGAAGATTTTTTTTTTTTCCTTTCATTCTTTTGTGTATCATTTTGAAAGGCAATGCTACTGTACGTTCAATCCTGTACATACTTTCTAAAGCAACCACTAATATTGTAATATATTTTTTAAAACAGAAAGATTTAGTCCATTAGCTTTTTATTAATATATGGGAATTTTACTTGGATGTCATAATGTACTTGGCTCCGTCATTTGGCTTTAGGATGAGAATGTTTTGTGCTATTGGAAGGGGTTGCCATCAAACAGACTTAAGAACATGTATCGAAAAATATATTTAACCATTTTCTCAGTTGTACATCCCAATTGACGATATTAAACGTATAAATACATCCATTTTTCTGTTGATGCCATCCCTTTAGTTGATGCAGAATGCATTTTCATTAAACTGCTAACTGTTAAATGTATATTTGCTGTATTACAAAGTAAAAATAATATTTAAAAAAATCTTATTTTAAATAAAAGAAATTCTGCATTTATTATTTGCATTTATCCAAGTAAAAAGTAGTGAAAGTTTTGGGAAGCTTATGTAAATTATGTTGTTCGTTTTTTTTTATACATGGAAGCACAAAACAAGAAATCTTAGCATCTTTGATCGCCTTTTACCCTTCCCTATATCTTAAGTATATAAGACTGTACACATTTCATGTCATCATTATAACAGTATTTTGTTCTGTCGTTCCTTTTTGGGGAGGAAACAAATAAAATGTTGAGTGCCAGGCTTTTGTATTTTGTATAAAGATGCAGGGTTTTTATTTTAAGCAAAAAAAAAAAAGAATGTTATCCACAAAAGTAAGTAAGTAAAAAAAAAAAAAAATACCAACCAACCTGCATCTTTTAATGTTTTTGTCACTGTTAATTGCCCACTATTCCCCTGTTGCCAATCATTTAAGATTTTTTTTTTCATCATAATTTAACCAAAATATTTGGCTGTACTATTTTTCGTTAAAGATTTGTGTTTAAATAAACTACATGTAAAATAAATTAATTGCCTTTGTGTTTTATTAGATTTTTACAGGAGCATAAAACAATGACATGAAAAGAAATACCATATGAAATTAAGAGAGGAGGAATTAAGTAAATACTATCCATTGATAATTGAAATAAATCCAATTCAGTTTTATGTTGTTGACTTCAGCACAAGATGTCACTATTTTCGGGCAACGAGCAATATATCAGCACAATGGCAATAAACTTTGGTGCGGCTTATTTGGGGGAAAATACGGGTGCATCTTATATGCGGGAAAATACGGGTGCGGCTTATATGAGGAAAAATACGGCTGCGGCTTAAATTTGCGAAAATAGGGGTGCGGCTCATATGCGCGAAAATACGTGTGCATCTTATATGCGGGAAAATACAGTTAATAAATAAATGCATTTACTTTTTTCTGAAATTATCAACCACTGACGGAATTCTTTAGTGCTACACTAGTCCTGAAAACTCGGCCTAATGTGGCCCGAAGGGTGGCAGTGTTTGTGAAACTGTCGGGTAATCGGGTAAGGTGTTAAAAAAAGAATAAGTACGATTTTTTTGTCATAAAATATAGTAAAACCTCGTTAAGTTGTCGCTCCACTTAAGTCGTCGTTTTCCTTTGGTCCCGACAAGGTCTCATAGACAATAATGTAAAATAACCCTCTTTTACTTGTCACCAAATTTAATTCTACTCCGGATAACTCGTCACCCTCAAAAATGGCGAAAAGCATCTTTATTCTCAATTTTGCCTGCTATCTTTTCAGCCCCGCCCCTTCACTCTAAGAAAGCCTAGCCTTTATGGGGAATTTTCACGTGGGAAATTCAATTGGGAAATTACACACTTCTTGCTGCGACTTTTGTCAAGAGTAGACGTTTTTCTTGACTGCTACTGAGTGTGATTTCATTTCATAGCGAGTAAGCCCCGAAAATTTAAAAGCGATCGAAATTGTTTTTCTTCCTCCAAATGTAACTGCACTTCTTCAGCCTTTAGATCAAGAGATAATTCTTGACTTTAAACGAAAGTACAAAAAAATGCTTGTAAAAGACATGATAAAAGCATTGGATAGGAACGAAAAGCTACAAGTTTCGGTTTTAGATACGATTAACTATGTGCACAAAAGTTGGAGTTCCATTTCATTACAAAGTGTTTCGAATTGTTTCCGACATGCAGGGTTCATAGCAAAAGCAGAATCAGAAGAAATCCTCAGCGAAGACATCATCGACCCAGAACCATTAGAGACTTTGCTGCAAATCGCAAATGAAAAAGGGTGCAGCGTCAATGACGTTAATGCCTTTATCAACATTGATAAAGACATCGCAATCTGCTCACAAGCGACTGTAAAAGCTTTGACATCTGAATTTTTGGAAGAAAATCAAAACAGTTCAAGTGAGGATAGCGATGTCGAGAATATGGATCAAACCCCACCTAACAAGACAGAAACAATCGAAACCCTGGAGAAAGTTCGACAGTACTTAACATCCATTCAAGGTACAACAGACGAAGAATTTAAAGCCTTAAGTATATTAGAAAAGAAAGTTATTTCCAGTAATCAGCACCTTCATCAATCAACACTGTTGGATTATTTTAATGCCAGTAAAAGAAAATAAAATGTGGTAAGTTTAAAATGTGTTTTTTTTTTTTTATTTTCTACTCATTCATTTGCATGTATTGATTTCTGAAAATCTTGTTTTTCTCACCGAATCCTACAGCAATTCATAAAAATATTGTATTTCAGTGTTTTTTTTTTTTATTTTTGTTTTTTTTTTTTCAAAAATGCCCACTCCGCTTAAGTCGTCAAAAAAGTTTGGTCCCTTGAGTGACGACTTAACGGGTTCTACTGTACTTTTATTTGTTGCTTGAGAATACAACAGTTTACAGAGAATGCTACAACTCAAACTGTCCAAATAAACTTAAGAAAATGCCTAATACATGAACTGTATATAAATGTAACGAGTCTGCGCGTGGGGTTTTTCCGCCCTGCCAGGGGGTGGCAGAGTTATCCGGACTGCCATACAGTGACTAGAGACTACAGTGTGGCCAACGCTTCTGCCGCCATGTTTTTGCAAACTGGAGCACAAGTTTATATAAGCCACAGAAGGGATTTTCACATTTTAACGTAATTTTTTTGACTCATAATTGTTCTACTACCTTTGATTGTATTTAATGTGAATTATATTAACACAAAAACATTTTCTTTCCATTTTGCACCTTAAAAAATCACAAATATATTTTCTTAAAAACAAGAATTTAAGTTGTTACCAATCCAAAAAAAAACATATCTTTTAATCCTTTTTTTTTTTGTTTATATTTTTTTTATTGACACCAGTACAAAATCCTATCAGTTATTATCAGTTATTTGTTATATAAAGACATTAAAATAAAGTAAATATCTCTTTGATATTGTTGAATTTTAATAGGGGAAATGGTTGAAATAAATAAAGGGATATAAAAAAAACGGATTTCAGAAAAAAATTTAATCATTTACTAAAAAATATCTAAAAATATATAAAATATCTTTTAATCCTTTTTTTCTTGCAAAAATTAAATAAAAAATATGAGACAAAAAATAAAAATCAATTTAAGAAAAAAATAAAACAAGCCTTATATTTTGTGAGCAAAGCCTCTTATTTTTTTATTTTTTTTATTTATACTTATTTAATAATAAGTAATTTATTATTAAGTATAAGTTATTATACTTAATAATAAATATAACTTCATGATAATAATCCTCCAAAAATTCTTTACTCCATAATAACGACAATATTTCGAATAATCTGATCAATTACACTGAAAAACAAATTTTAAAAAGTGGCGCATATCTTGGTACCCAACACTTGTTCTAAGACAAGTGAAACGTGCTGATTCAAAATATGAAAACCATTTGTCTCTATCACCCACCGTTTTTTAGATATACTCCTTCAACCATTTATATTTCACTAGAACAATTATTGTTACATTGAGTACTAATGAACATGGCATTAGCTAAGAAAATAGTGAGATTGAGTCCCATGATACATATACAATATAGTAATATCTAGTTCAAGATATAATTCACAAATAAAATCCACACACACTGAAAATACTTCCTTAATCTAAGGTGTGTTTGGTTTGAATTTCTTGGCTGTAGACTTGCGTTTGTGCTGAGCATTTAGCATGTCACGCTGAAGTGTCCAGCAGTAGTCAGCCAACATTGCTGCACTCCATCGACCCTGATACCGTGACTCCATCACCGAGATGTCCTGGTGAAAACGTTCACCATGTTCGTCACTGACTGAATCTAGGTTTTCGGGGAAGAAGTCTAAGATGTGAGTCGAGGAGATGAATTTTGAGGGACATGTTGACACCCAGCTGTTTGTACGCACTGATACACTTCTTCACAACATTTACATAGTCAGCAGATTTATAATTTCCAAGGAAATTGGCTACAACTGATTTGAATGCCACCCATGCATTTTTTTCAGTATCATTCAGTAAGTCTTGGAAGTGGGTGTCAGCAATTACCTTCCTTACTTGTGGACCTATGAACACACCACCTTCTTTCACTTTCGCATAACTTAACTCTGGAAACTTATTGCACAGGTACCGAAAAGCATCTGAGTCGTTGTCTAGTGCCTTCACAAAATTCTTCATGAGCCCCAGCTTGATGTGAAGTGGTGGCATGATAACTTTGTCACGGTCAATCAACGGCACAAGAAGAACATTTTTATTTCCTGGCTGCATTGTGGTTCTGATTGGCCAATTTTTCTTTATGTAGTGGTGCTTTCTATCTCTACTGTCCCACTCGCAGATAAAATAGCAGACTTAGTGTACCCTATCTGCATTCCCATGAGAATTGTGATAACTTTTAAATCACCACAGATACACCATTTATACTCGTGATAGCGTATTTTTTCCAAGAAGCAGTGACATAGTTTCATATGTCTCTTTCAGGTGGGTAGAATATCCAACCGGTACTGATGCATATTGGTTTCCATTGTGTAATAATACTGCTTTCAAGCTTGTTTTCGATGAGTCGAACAATCGCCATGCTGTAATGTCGTGTTCCACCCCGAGGCTTGACATGAGACTTTGAACGTCCGTACAGTAGCAAATAGTGTCACTCATTGCAAAGTTCCTTGTGCCTGTGGAGAAAATGTGAAGTTGTTGTACCCGGTGCAAGCAAATTAAATTCTTTAAGGCGTGAACCGAGCAGTTCAGCTTGACCTTTTGTTAGTGCTGGGTCCCATACGAGGTCATCAGCATTGTCAATTAAATGAATATCTTCTCTAGATTGGTAGTCAGGGTCTGATAGGTTGCTGGAAGATGAAAGAGGACTTTCTTGAGTTTCTTCATCAACTGTATATTCTGTAGGTGCTATTGGTATTGGACAAGCGACGGGATCATGTGGAATTGGTTTAGAAACTGAAGGAACGTCTGGATACTTTATAGATGCATGAGTTTTGTAGGAAAATCCGGTGACGTACGATAAACAGAAATAACAGTTTGTGGTGTGGTTGCTTGACTCACGCAATATCATAGGAACTCCGAATGCCAGTATGGTTGTTGTTCTTCGCCTTTCTTATCCAACCGCGCAAGTTGCATGCACATGTCAAACAGATGAACTGTGGTGTCCACGATTTACCAGTATCCACCTTTGAATCGAAGTATAGTTCATATGCTTTCTTCAGAAACGGTGTAAAAGTCTTCCGATGGGATTTCTCTGTCAGATAGCCGCACACATAGCAAAACAGATCTGGTGAATTTATGCAACCTCGGGACGCCATAATATCGCCTTAAACTGTCTCTCCCGTGTGTCTTCCCCCAAAGTCCAACATCACTCGGACAACAATTTAGCCTCGCACCCATGTCCCATTCAAATCCCACCTATTAAGCCACAACAACCTTAAATATAACTATTTTCACAGACAACGAAAATATTGTGCGGCATTGCTTGAAAAATTACAATTTTTACTTGGGTGTAAAAAAAATTGATGAACGGTGTTCCATGAAAATTATTTTTTGTCGATATCTTCAAAACCTGACGTGATAGAGCAAAATGGTTTTCAGATTTGAAATCAGCATAAAAAACTACATTAGAAAAAGTAAACACCATGCCAGATATTTATAGCTTGTTTGTTAGTGTTATTCTTCGAAAAAGCAAAAAATAAAACTATTTCTTTCCTTGAACACAAAACAAACAATAATGTTTCTTATTTATCATTTAATAATTGGTTTATTTGTAATCTCATGTTTTTTGTTAATCATTTTAATAATTGAATTATATTACAAAAGTGTTTGAATTATATCAAATTTAACTTTTATCAATTGTAATTTGGAATTGTAATTTAGAATTTGTTTGTTTTATGTTCAAGGAAATAAATAGTTTTATTTCTACTTTTTTCGACCTGATGAAGATAATTGATCAGATTATTCGAAATATTGTCGTTATTATTATGTAAAGAATTAGAGAATTATTATCATGAAGTTACATTTATTAAATATATTTGTTTGTTTATTGTTGTGTATATAGTTGTATATAATGTTTGTTCATTGTTGTATATGAATTGTTAGATATTATAGTTTTCTGTTAACTTTTATTATAAGGAATGTAATTAGGTTACTTTGTAGTAAATGATTAATTTTTTTTTTCTGAAATCCGTTTTTCTAAGACTTTATATCCCTTTATTTATTTCTATCATTTCCCCTATTAAAATTCAACAATATCCAAGAGATATTTACTTATTTATTGTCTTTATATAACAAATAACTGATAAGAACTGATAGTATGCTGTACTGGTGTCAATAAAAGAAATATGAATGACAAAAAACCAAAAAAAATTAAAAATAAAAGACTTTGCTTACAAAATATAAGGCTTGTTTTATTTTTTTCTTAAATTGATTTTTATTTTTTGCAAAAAAAAAAAAAAAAAAAAAATGAGAGGCTTTGCTCACATTTTATAAGGCTCATTTTATTTTTTCTTAAATTGGCTTTTATTTTATGTCTCATATTTTTTATTTAATTTTTGCAAAAAAAAAAAAAGATTAAAAGATACGTCTTTTTTGGATTGGTAACAACTTAAATTCTTGTTTTTATGAAAAAATATATGTAAATTTTAGTGATTTTTTTTAGGGTGCAAAATGGAAAGAAAACTTTTTTTGTGTTACTATAATTCACATTAAATTCAATCAAAGGCAGTAGAACAACTGTGAGTCAAAAAAATGATAAAATGTGATAATCCCTTCTGTGGCTTATATAAACTTGTGCTCCAGTTGGCAAAAACATGGCGGCGGAAGGGTTAGCCAACAGAAAAGAAGACGTCCGTTGGCCACACTTGTCTGTAGTCACGGTAGTTGTTCTGCACAGTAGCGCCACACGGTGTCGACAATCGGAAATAAATTGTTGTTCTGCACAGTAGCGCCACACCGTGTCGACAATCGGAACTAAATTGTTGTTCTGCACAGTAGCGCCGCCCCGTATCGGCAATCGGAACTAAATTGTTGTTCTGCACAGTAGCGCCACACCGTGTCGACAATCGGAACTAAATTGCTGTTCTGTAACAGTAGCGCCACACCGTGTCGGCAATCGAAACTAAATTGTTGTTCTGTACAGTAGCGCCGCCCCGTATCGGCAATCCGAACTAAATTGTTGTTCTGTACAGTAGCGCCACACCGTGTCGGCAATCGGCACTAAATTGTTGTTCTGCACAGTAGTGTCACACCGTGTCGACAATCGGAAGTAAATTGTTGTTCTGCACAGTAGCGCCACACCGTGTCAACAATCGGAAATAAATTGTTGTTCTGTACAGTAGCGCCACACCGTGTCGGCAATCGGA
>JAFIDM010005346.1:46890173-46916160 GCA_023159025.1 Thereuonema tuberculata | reverse complement strand
AATTGGTATTTGCGAATCTTCGTATGTAAATCATTTATTTAGTTTACTTCATCATTTAAACAAAAAAAACCAGTTAGCACATTCTGTAAAGGGTAGTAATAAAAAATACACAGGGTCATTCATAAAGTACTGGAAAAATAGGCTTATAAAGAACGAACATCGAAATATTTTTCTGTCAAATTCGGTGTAAAAAAAATAAAAATAAAATAGGGCAGGGATTTACGGATCGAACGTGCGATTCTGAGTCGGATGATTGAGTCCCCATTTTAGCCTGTGTTTCTACTGCTATGAAAAAAAAAAATGGTCTAGTTAGCACCCTTCACAACCGGGAAGAGCAAAGAAAGGGAAGCGAGATTAAAATAGGCTAAGTTAAATGGAGTATTGACTCCATTGGGTTTATTTCAAACACAAGAACTCCGGGGTAGGGGGGGAGGGGGATAAATAAAACAAATTGTAGTACTTCCAGTACTTTTTGAATCGCCCGATATATCCAAAATTCCCAGAAATTTTTAATGTTTTTTTTCCCTTTTTTTCTAAGCATGTTAAATTATTTTTTTTTAACACTACATTTTTCGTAAGATGGAAGTGATATCATTCAGTATCCTATATACTTTGTTTATTTCTAAGACATTTGTGGAATTTTATAAAAACAAATAAACCACAATTGTACCCAAACACTCGCGAAACAAAAAAAAAAAAAAACCTCTAAGAAACGAAAAAAAGAAAATTATTTCGGAGTTTTACATTTTAAACATTTGATTTTTTTTTCAAATGCTTGATAAATATCTCAAAAAAACTTTCCAATTCCTACTTACGACTTAATACAAGGTTACTCACTTCTTAGACTACCTTTTCAAAGATATTTCTCTCCCTTCCACAAAGGTTCCTTAGATAGAAAAGAAACAAAAACAAAATTAGCATCATAAATACAAGCAACAAAATAGTAAGCTGACATTTCACTCACATCAAATTTAAAGCACATTAACTTTATAATTTAAGTTAAACAAAGTGCAGATTACGATACCAAGGACGATGTCCTACTTTTCCGAGCATTGACAAGATGGCTGCCTTGGCACTACATTTAAGATATGAATTTTAAAGTTTTTCAATTAACTAGTGAAAAAGTACAACGAGGTTAGCAGTTACCATTTGAAAATGGTGTTGCACTAAAAAAACTAACCCCCATCTGGCTAACTGCGTTCTTGAGATAACAGTATAAACTATCATGTATCCTTTACGCGGGATCGGAAGCAAATGTACCCTTGCGAAAACGTCTGTTGGTGGTACCGCATTCTGCACTTTCCCAATTATAATTAGAAAAAAAAAAAAACCCTCAATTTTAACTCATTCTTTTGCTAGAAATTTTGTTTATTGCTAAAAAATCATGTGATTTCCTTCGCTCAAATTCTTAATTCACTTCATTCTGATAAATAAAAATAGTATTCAAAAATAACAGTGCCTGTAGCAATGGCAATAGATTATGTTCATCTTGTAAACTGATAAAACTCATTCTATATCTTAAATGGTATTTAATTCTTCCTCAATTGGCCTTACTATGTCAACTCACTAGATAAATTGTTTATGCTTCAAATTTGTTCAAAATTCAGATTCCTCAAGTTTTAAATATTGTTTAAAATAAAGAAAAATATTTAACGTGCTGTTAAAAGATTTACAAATAGTCCACTAATAAAAGCACTTCTGTAATAAAAATTTTAAAAATAAAAACTAAAATACCGCAACGTTTCGAATCTTCAATATATCCTAAGATTCATTTTCAAGTGTGCCCCCTGTTTAAAAACATCCTCCTGATCGGGTTTCGTTAATGGAAATGACAGTGGAAGGAAAGAAACGGAAGTGAGGAGCTCCCTCTGGTGTTCAATATGCTAATTTAGAAACCAGAAAAGATCGTCTGCTAGTAAAATCAGCGTCGTTAATTTTTTACTTACTATAATTTGGAACCCACTTGATCAGGAACTTTAATAACAAGTGGTAAATGATTATATTTAGTATAATTAACTAAATAATTGTATTGTGTTAACTTATATGCGCAAAAAAAAACAAAAAAAAACAACATTTTTGAATCATTGCTTCTTGGAATGTGACCACTATTTCTATTGTCAAGACACTTTTACTGCCTACGTAATAGCAATTTATGAATTTTAATTGTAATTCTCCAGTAACAAGGATTGGAATACAGCAATGTTTCGGGAATATAGGTGGGATGATAACATTGTTAGTTGAAGATTAACATCTTACAAATCTCCATTTTCTTAGTGCTTGAATGCAAATTTTTCAAATCTCATTTAACTTATTAAAACATACTTCAAAATATTATTCTCTACAACTAAAAATTGCAGAAGGTTAGCATTCAAATTCTATTATTTTTTATTAAAGGTTATTTTTAGAATTTTTTAATAGAACATTTTCTAATATTTACTTCAAAAACTGATTAAAATCATTAAAATTATAATAACATGGAGATAGTTTTTAGAATTTTTTTTTTACTAGATTTCCATGCTATTATAATTTTAATCAGTTTCAGAAGTAATTAGACATTTTGTAGTGACTAATGTCAATCTCGCCAATTTTCACTTCTTAATAAAGAGTTTACCTAAAATCAATATATCTTGGGACTTTACGTCCATATTTAAAAGACGAACTAACATGAGCTTTGAAACTTTCTATTGAGGATCCTTGAGAAATTAGCGAGCGAAATTACAAACTATCATAGAAACGCATTCGACTCAAAACAATGATATATAACAATGGAGATTAATTCTTTTAGCTACTCTAGTTCTGTTACTTTGATAGGAATCCGAATTAATCAGAATTAAGCATTTTAACTTAATACGGCTTTCATTATTTTCCGAAGATGGAAAATTACACTATTATCCAATTTAAAAATAAACTCTTAAACTATAGTGATTGTCGGTTTTAAGTTCAATTTGTTTTTAAATAGAAAAACTAAGTCTTCGGTTTTGTTTTTTTTTGGTTTTTATAGAAACATTACATCAACTTTATTTTTTTGATCTTCAATTGAAAGACACCGAATAAAGTTCAGATTTACCTTAAATTAAAAAGAATTCCCGAAAAAAAAAAAAAAAAAAAAAAAAAAAAAAATTTCAGAAAACCACCAAAAATTTCTTTTTTTTTTTTTTTTTTTTTTTTTTTAAGGTTTCACTAAAGATTGGGAAGTTTGAGACAAGAGTTATTCTTGGTCTGCTGGCCGAACACGTGTCAATATTCTTCAGTATTGACGGTCGATATTGATGAAAATTGATATTGACGGTTGATATCACGCGCGAACAAAGTTGTGATGAATATTGACCTGATTATTGATGCTTACGGCGCCGTCTTTGACGAGAGAGAGCGTCTTTGCATACAGTTTATTTGCCTTATAAACACACCACACGAGCAGAGCATAGCTGCACTGGGGACAATATTCCCAGCGATTGTACGACATCGGTTTTATACAATTTATTTGCGAATAAAATGGGAGCTATTCCGGTGTGCTTACTTGCGTTTAAGCCTAACTTGTTACGAACGTACAGAATCGCTCTAGTATTAAACGCCTTTACCTCTGTAGAAATCAATGGGAAGTCTTTCATGATCAATTGACCAAATGTTGTTGTTTGGATTTTGTTTTTTTGGCCGACCCATTTTGCTGATTTTACGCCTTCTTTCTCAAACAAAATGGTCGGCGTGAGTTTCCTATTTTCAAAGCGGCCCCTTGCACGTCACCCATTGTCACGTGATTTCATCCGTTCATGTGATTCGCTCGCGCACCATCAATACTTCTCGACAACTGAAGTTTATTCTTTTTTTCCATCAATATCAATTTTCTTGAAATGGTCAATATTGATCATTTTTATTGATGGAAACGGTTGATATCAATAAAATCGACCATCAATACTGAAGAATATTGACACGTGTTCGGCCAGCATATTAAACTGGGCATCACTAAATGCGAGGTTTTGGAATTAAAAATTCGCCTCGATACTTTCTAGACTTTCGCCAAAGTATTTGTTTACTCGTCGAAAGAACTGACCTTATCAAATCCAGGCCCTTCTAATTAAAGTCCATTCTAAGCTCTGACTACTCAAAAAAATTATATTTCAGATTTCAATTCGGAATACGAATAATAGTCCGAATAATATTGGAATACAGGAATTTCCACAACGACCGAAAACTGAACAGGAGACGTTTCCGAAGATACACTTCGTTATGAATTTAAATTTTTAAGTGTATTTCCAGTCGAAAGCAAATCATAATTTAAATCCATCTTCAGCGTATTTCAAGCTATTTCTAATAAAATTTTAAATAGTAATTTCATTCAAAATTATTTTTTATAGAAATGACTTTACTTCTTCCAATAACGTTCTCATGGACTTCCATTAGGTGTGAACGTCACGATTCTCAAATTCCATAATCAATTACTTAAAATCAACCATATCTACCTATCCCCTATCTAAAAAAATTTCTTTCAACATATCAGTATCTGTCCACAGCAAAGTAAATTTAACCACTTTAACGTAATTCCCTTAGCCGATAGAAACACGAATCTTTAGTCAAACTGTCCTAATTCCTTTTTTATCTATTGTAATTTATTTATCCTAAACATATAATTTAATTTATAAAATTTTAATTCAAAATCATGACCTATTTTCACTTTTCTACTCAAAAGTAAAATGGGAAAAAACAAAAACAAAAAAAAACACTCAGGTTCCTTTAGTTAAATGTGTAAATGGAAGAAATTCATAAAGAATTGATTTCTATTTTAATCACTTCATTTCAAAATTTAGGTTAAATTTCAGTTTAACAGAATTTTCAATCTTAATTTTTTTTAAGAATTAAAAGTAAGTAATCTTAAATAAACTTTCGATTTCTTTTAAATATATCCTTCCATTTACTAAAAAAAAAAAAAAAAAAAAAAAAAAAAAAAAAATCCTCTTTAAATAAAAATAATTTTAGACCTATATTGAGTGATTCGAATTTATTTTTTTTTATGAAGTTCCTCCTTAAAATTTCAGTACTGGATAAAGTTATAACGTTCAGTATTTATCTAAATTAAAAAAAAGTAATAGAAATACCTTGGTTCTCTTTTCTCTTGTCTGATTCATTCGGTTTTTTTTCTTTTGAAGAATCTTCGGGTCTCGAGTGTTTTGATAGAATGAAATTTCGATGAAGTGTTCGAACCTTTTCCAATTGGTTGAATTTTTGGGGCTCTGCCTTTTCCCTTTTTGTGGAAATATTCAAAGAAAGCTACAATCTTTCTTTTAAATATTTGCCGAAACGATTTCAATTAAAACATGGCGGCGGACTTTTCCGTCCTTCATATTAAAGCCGTTAAGTTTCACTGCAAAAAAAAAAGAATCAAACATATTTCCTATTAATTTAAAAATGTTATTTCCAAGAGTCGTTGTATGTGTCAGCTAATAGCAACAGCAACAACCTATGTACCACAGACCAAATTAGTTCTCCTTTCATTGGCATAAGCAATCTTCCCACAATTCTTCAGGAGTCGAACAGGTCAGCAACAACTCTCTTCCGATTGATCCAAAATTCTGACCACCGCTTTATTTCCTCTATTTATAACTTTGTTTGCTGCGGAACTAACTTATAACGTGATTGGAGGAAAAAAATACGAACTAAATCAGAATAGCAATAATTTGCAATCACAAAGACATTATTAAAAATGATAATAGTCAAATGGAGAACATTTAAATAATTTCAATAAATGGATAATAAAAATTCAGTTCAGACAAATTCAAAATCACAGCGCAAATATTTTATTTTAAGCTTTTATCAGGAGATCCTTGAATGAATATTAAATACTACAATAGTTCATAAAATACAATGAATGAATTTACATATGATTTTCCTGTCATGAATAATTTTTTTTTCTTTTTTTTTTCGACGAATAAATTTTTTGTGTGTTCTATTATCAGTTTCAAATAAAGCATTATTACATTTACTATATTTAACAACTTCTCTTTATTTTATTATTTGTTTTTAAAGAAACTTTTTCAGACAAAAATTTATGACTTAAAAAATCCTAATAAAAAAAAAAAAAAATTCCCATTAACAATTTTAAATATTCAGATGTACAGTTTTCCTTATCCTTCCCTCACTCTTTGATTAGGGATTTTAACAAATCAAATTCTAGAGGTATTATTCAACCATAAGTGTGAAGTCAGACCGAATATTATTTGGTAATTTCTTTTCTAGTCTGTTGACACATTTACTCACTGCAACTGAATAAATAAATGAATATTAATATTTGTTACTGTTATTTAATAAATATCAAATATGAAGCAATTGTTTGCACAAACATTAGTAAACAGATTTAATAAGAAAATAACAGTTTATTAAATCAGTTTCGCATGTTTTTGTGCAAACGGTCGCTTTATTACAGTTAATACAGTCATTCCAATAAATATCAGTTCAAAATATTTCGTTTTTCAACAGTCGTACGCTTAACTTTCTTACTGATAAGCAGAGTTAAACTTTAGATTATGGTACCCTCAATGGCCGCCCGATAGCCAGCGGACGTCGCACTATTTTCAACATGGCGGATATAGATGGCTTGATGATGTGGAACGCGATTTGAAAAAGCTCCAGGTACGAGGATGGAGGAGAAAGGCGCAAGATAGAAAAGAGTGGGCTCATATTGTTAAGGAGGCCAAGGCCCTACATGGGCTGTAGTGTCATGGAGTTAGTTAGGATATAGTGAAATGAACAATTAACTATTAACTAAAAAGTAGAATGCTTATTTCAAAATGTTTTGAACGATCTTTTACTAGAAAAATTAACCCTCATCTGGATAATGATCTTGAGATAATAGTAGGCCTAAGCACCAAGTCACCATGGCGGGCGACAATTGAGGGGTACCGTAATCTAAAGTTTGAACTTTCATTTAGATAAAATTGGATTCTTGAAACTGTTGACAAATGAAAAACACTAATTTAAGGAACCGTACAAATCTATAATAAATTTGAAAACCTGAAAAATTCCAAAAAGAAAAAGAAAATATTCTACTTTTAACTTTGTTCTTGTATTTCGTTGTTCACAGGTTTTCAGAATCTTTTATCGAAGTTCCGCGAAATGGAAAGTATGCGAACCAAGCAACGGGAAATAAAAAACTAAATTCATTTCAAATTACTATGGAAATTTTTTGGAAAATCCGTTCGCATTTCTTTATTTTTCGAGTCATTTATAAGGAAAGAATAAAAAAATTATATCTACAATGAATTCATTTTCAGACTTTTAAAGCTTCAAAATAAATAAAAGGTTAAAGTAGTTATCAGTCTGAAAAGAGAATGTGTTTACTATTAACTTTTAAAAACGAGATGTAAAATTAATTATAAAATGTCGGAAATCCTTACCTGAAACACGTCTGACACCAAAGGAAGGTGAAAAGAAAATAGCGCCAAGTGGTTACAAGTGATCACGTGATCTAATTTGCATTTCACTCTTACCGAAGTTTAATAATTAAAAAGAAATCTTCATTCTGATATTTTTATTTCTATTTTAATAAGAGAAATAAAAATGCCAAAAAAATGCTAATAAAGGTTTTATTTGTTTATCAATGACAACTTTGATGAACAAGTTTAATAAAACCTAGGCGGAAAAAAATTCATATTTTTAACGACAATGAAAATTGTTCTCTAAAATGTTTACAATACAATTATTTAATGTTACGGAAGAGAAGATTTGTAAAGTTTTAATGAATAAGCATTATTTTCAATAACAAAGGATTATAAATGAAACTGTAATAATAGTTATTATTTTAACGATTTAATTCCAATAAAAACATGTTTGTAGGTGTTTTTTGGAAACCTGACAGATTCTAAATGAAGAAACCTATTTTATTTTTTAATACTGAATAATGATTTCCTACAAACTTAATTCTTTCATTTTAAAGAAATAAGAAAAACAAAATATAAAAAACAAAATATCTTGTTATATTGTTAAAGTTATATTGTTATCGGTTGATTAGGCCGCAATACCTGCACCTCCCTTTATTGGAGTCGACTGGCCTGACTCTGCCTCCCTGCATTACAATCGACTATTCCACAGTTGTCAGAAGGTGACTGCATGAAGTATAAAAACGGAAGCAGAGCTAAATCAACACAGATCGACAGTGGCAGTCAACTACAAAGGATCTTCCCCCTCTCATTGAAGAAAACAGAACGTCTTCGGGCAATAACCCAGCCGCCTCCAGAGTAAGAAGAAAGGTGTAGTGCCAAGGATTCCCCTCCCCGATATAGAAAAAGGGTAAAACGCAGCGACATCCAGCCCAAAGGAAAACTGAAGAGAAAAGTAAGTATGGAAGACTACAACTACGAGCGGTCCTCCACTGCATAGAAGATAATCCAGTACAGAAGATGGTTCCAGACGACAACTTAATAAGATGAAGGCCCAACAGAACGGGAGGAGAGTAAAGCCCATTGCACATGGATCCGAAAATCTGTGTCGGATCAGTGTGTAATAGGCTCAAAGGGAGCGTTTGAGACCAAAATTATTATGTTGAAATGAAAAAAGATTATAAGGTGAATGAGGGTGTTGTAAATTTTTGGACTGAATCGCCCTACACGTAAATTGTGTTCCAAAACATCCTCATTCACATTACTTTTTTCATATCAATATGATAATTTTGATCTCAAACGCTCCCCTGAAGCCCATTGCACAGCGATCCGTCCGACCGATTTTCGGATCCATGTGCAATGGGATTAACTACAGTTGGAGCCAAGACAGACTCAACAACGGGCCGAGGAACAGTAACGTGAACGCTTGGTTAATAGATGCATTGCACTTGGATTCAGGACACAACTGTTTGGAAAGAGAACGAAATCTGCGAATCATTTATTGTTCCTCAATAAAACTTCGATGTATGCAAAAAAGAACTTCAACACTTCTGTGAATTCCACCCCCCCCCCCCATGTTTTATTTATTTTTTAGTTTTATTTACAGATTTTCTTCTTACGAAGGGCCATTCCAATGATTGGTGGCAGTTCAGAAATGGATCTTCCATCTGTAGAGCTGATTGTTGTTTACAATCCGGTTGTCAAGGATTTTTGGCATCCCGACTATCCAAGGGCGTCACTTCCTTTGCCGAGACTTCATTCCTCGTCCTGCCACTGCCGGCAGCACTTGCCTTACTCATTATCACCGTACCCATCATGCAGCTGTAACCGAAGTTTCATGCCTTTCCTGCTTCTCCATAAATTTCGTTTTTATTACACTTGTAAACTCGGAGCGAAACTAGTCGTGTATTTTCTTAAATTTATTAAAATTGTTCATAATTAACCAGGTGTACGGCTCACTTTAATGCTTCTCAGTACACGTAAGGGTTTATTCAACAAGTATAAAACTTTTTATACGTTATGTAAGTTACATATATCTTACATAAATGCAATGATGATCCAGACATTACTAATTGAATCATATTTTATAAATTCAAAGAATTGTTTCAATAAAGATAAGAATCTAAGAGTAACTAATTTATCCCCAACGACGTTTAAAAAAAAAAATATTTAAAGATTATAATATTTTATTAAAAATAGATGTCTTCAATTTTATTTTTTTTTTTTTTTTTTTTTTTTTTTTTTTTAATTTTTAAGAATATAACATTCTAAGGATCTGCGTTTGCAGGAACGTTTTGTTGCGGCTAACGATTTCCAAAGTATTACACACGAGTCATGAAATTGTGTGGAGTGTTGAAGGAAAAGTGCAAATGTCACTATTGTCCAACATGTTATTCGAGATATTATTGAACATTCATAAATATTGCATAATGACACTGCCCTGAAAGTTGGAGAAGTGGTATGCACTTTATCGGCCTGATTGGCATATTACAGGAGCTTTCTTATCCAGGCAAAAAAAGCAAAGCTGACATTTATGCGTTAAGGTAGCCCTTGCTTCAATCGTTTTCAGTCAATGAAGGATACTTAGGGGTCGTCCATTAATTACGTGAGATGAAAAGGGAAAGGGGGAGGTCCGGCAAAATCTCACCAAATCTTATCAAGGGGGAGGGGGGGGGGGTCTAAATTTTTTAAAAAAACACCTCACATAATTAATGGACGGCCCCTTAATGGATATTCAAAATTATATTCTTTCAGAAGCGTCAGCTCCCACAACAGTGTCTACAAGAAGATAAAACTACTAAAATTGTGAAATAGTAACTATAAGAAAGTCCAGTAATTGTTTTTAGAAAATTCTGAAGCTCAGTGATCTAACATTTAAAACTCAAATCTTATAATTTTATGGAAGAATTCCATTTCGTAACGTTACTCAGTCTGTTTGATCAGGTTATAGCAAGGCTTTTCGTAAAATCAAATTTACTTTGAATTTATTTTGTAATGTAACGTTTTGGATTAAAAGTTCGCAGGAAACAATGTTTGTAATCATATGCATATATATGTGTGTTGATTGCGTGTCACGTTACTCACAATAAATTCAGAACAGGATAGAAAAATAATAAAACATTGTAGAATCAAATCAATCATGCTTAAGATAGCTTACTAAGATAATATACTACTACGTAGTGAAATAAGAAATATTCAGATATAATTAAGCTAAAGAAGGCAAAAGAAAGTGACATCAGATGTGACGTTACTGACATAAAATACATTTTTATCCATTAAAATCATTTTGATTCTGGCTTCTTAAGATTCTATCGTTGTTCATCTTACAAAACTAAGTAATATTCTAATGTTGCAGTAATATTAACTATAAAGTCTCGAAATGCACTATGTGGCCAAAAGTACATTCAAAAAGTCATGTGACACATGAATACGATGTCGGGTTTTAGCATCAATCACAGTCTGTACTTGTCAGGGAAGATTTTCCACCAGATTTTGAAATATGTGAGCAGGAATTTTCTTCTATTTGTCCATGAGAGTTGCAGTGAGTACGGCCACTGAAGAAGGGCGGTTGGGCCTGGTGAGTAATCTACGATCCAGTTCTTCCCAGGGTTGTTCTATGGGATTCAGATCGGGACTCTGTGAAGGCCAGTTCAACACCTATCTGTTCAAACCATGGCAGCACAGCCTTCGCTCTGTGGACAGAACAGTGATCTTGTTGATACAGAAACGGTCCTTCCCCGAAATGTTGCCAGAGGATGGGAAGTGCAGAGTTGTAAAGAATGTTGATATACATCTCGTATGTTTCCAATCAAATGAACTAAGGGACCCAGGCCGAAACACGAGAAACAGCTCCAAAGAAACCACCAAAAACCGCCTCCAAACTTGACAGTTGGCACTCGGATAGGAAGCGTTCTCCAAGCATCCGCGAAACCCAGATGCGGCCATCGAACTGCCAGATCGTGTTGCGGGATTCGTCACTCCAATGTACTTGTTTCCACTGCTCCACAGTCCAATGGCGGTGCGCTTTGCAACCGCCGCGCCGTTTAGCATTCATCTTGCTTATGTTGGGCTTGTGAGCGGCCGCACGACCGTGGAAACTCTGTGTTTCAGCTCGCGACAACAGTCGTGTTGCTAGCGATGACCCCTGAAGTTGTTTGGATCTCACTAGTGATCGTTGCCACCGGGAAGTTGCGATTCTTCTGCGCTACCTTCTTCAGGGTTCGACGGCTGCGATCTGAGATTAGTGCGACTTCCTGCCGTTCTCATTCCCAGACATTCCATTTTATAATGACATCACTTACAGTTGATCGCAGCACCTGTAGCAAGGCCGATATTGCACGAACCGATTTGTTGCACCGATGATCATGCCATGTTCGAAATCACTCAGCTCTGCTAACTTGTCTGTCGAACGCCGTTTAGAACCGCCGGATGCTGCGGTGACCAGTTTTATCTCGTTCTATGATTTCAAATCACGCGATAACAACCACATCCACTTCTCCAGAGGTGTGTCTGGATACTTTTGGCCATGTAGTGTATAAAATTTAACATGTAGACGTGACTATTAATAGTTTTATTCTGGCCTTGTAAGATAGGTCATTTACAACCCTTACATATTTTGCAACAGATGGAGGAGCCTAGCTGAAAAATTAAATTGTATTTTTTTAAATCATCAGTTAAATTGCGATATTCATTTGGGATTATTTATGGGGTAGCAACAGTGGAAAGTATTAATAGGTTAAATTATCTCTTTAAGCACAACAATCGCGGGAATTTGAATTTGAAGCAAAGAAATTTAAAGCAATATCAATGATATTTTCTTATCAGAAGACGTTGCAAAGCATTGTGATTGGTTTTCTAATCGATTTCCCTACCTTGTTATTTGTTGGAACTCCTACCGAATGCAGTATTCACTAGTTTGTGAGGTTCATGTACTGATGGTTATCGGTTCGAATCCATATATCTGCTTTTTTTTTTTGGGGGGGGGGGGGTTCTCTTCATCTTTTTTTTTTTTCTCAAAGTGGTTTTTTTCCGTATTTTCCTAACTTTTTCTTTATTTTTTTTCTAACTTTTTTTTATTTTTCCTTACGTTAATTATTTGTTTGTTTGATTTTTTATTATTATTATTATTTTTAAATTTTTTATTTATTATGTGTCGCCCTTAAATTTATGCTTTAACACAAAATTATTCACAAACAGTGAATTTAATTTTGTGTTAGTTTGTCGAAATTGTCTACCTTTAAGAAAACACCTATATTTTGTCGGGATCACTCTTTTAATTATGAAAACATCGTATTTTTGATTAATTTGATTCAGTTTCTTCAATTTCATTGAAACTATGATGAAATCAAACAAAACTACTCCTTAGGTGCGGGATGCATTTTTGTTGAAATCGTTTTAAATCCGTTTTAATTCAATTAAAAATACATGAAACTACAGTACATCGTAACAACTCATAGGCAACAGGTAATGATTATTTCTTTTGTGATTATTTTTTAAAAGCAATTTATTTTACCCATAGCTTTATAATTCATTTTGTGTGTGTGTGTAGGTTAGATTTTTACTTGAAAAGCCTAATCAAATTAAAGAAAAATACGACATAACCAACCAAGAAAATCCAACTTGGAGTTAATAAAGAAGCTTTTCTAAAAACAGCCATTTTTAGGAAAAATTCATTACTTTATTTTTGTCAAATTTGTAAAGATCGATTTTAGAAAAGGGTGTTTATTTACTCCAACTTACATTTTTTCCACATAGAAACGTGGTATTTTGGTTTAATTGGAATAGCTCATTCCAATTAAACCAAAATACCACGTTTCTATGTGGAAAAAATGCAAGTTGGAGTAAATAAACACCCTTTTCTAAAATCGATCATTTTTATGAAAACTTCATTACCCGCCGCCTTTGGTTTTGAGACAAAAGTTATTTTTGATTAGGTTATTCGAATTTGATTAAAAAAAAACAATGAAATTAAACAAAATAGTTTTTCTCTCATCACCCAAAGCTGGCGGGTAAAGAACTTTTAACAAAAATGGCCGATTTTATGTTATTTATGATATTTCTGTTATTCCAGTTTGAATTTTTTCACTTATAAATGTGTTATCTCTGTTTAATTTGATTAGGCTTTTCGAATTTGATTAAAAGAACAATGAAATAAAACAAAACATCAGTGTTCCTCGAAACCACTCAAAGGAAATGAGTTTTTCACAACAGTGGCCGATTTTTTAAAAGCGTTTTTATATACTCCAATTTCCATTTTTTCACTTTGAAACGCGGAATTTATATTTAGTTGATTAGGCTTTTCGAATTTGAATAAAAGAAAAATGAAGTTCAATAAAATTAATATTTTCGTCCAACTATCCAAAGGCAGCGGATAATACATTTTTCACAAAAAAAAAAATGATCGATTTTAGAAAAACGATTTTTTTTTACTTGGAAATGTGATATTTTTGTTTAACTTCATTAGGCTTTTCGATTTTGAACAAAAGAACAATGAAATTAAACAAAAATAATTGTTGCCTGCAAATCATCCAGATGAGGCCAGTGATGATGTTTTACAAAAATGTTAGATTTCAGAAAAGCGGCTTTGTTTACTCCAATTTGCATGTTTTCACTTAGAAACGTGATACTTTCGTTATATTTCATTAAAACACACTGAATTGAAAAAAATAATGTTTGCTACGAAAGCACCCGAAGGCGGCGAATAATGAATTTATCACAAAAATAATCGATTTTAAAGAAACCTCTTTGTTTCTCCAATTTCCGTTTTTTTCAGTTTAAACGAGGTATTTATGTTTAAGTTAATTAGGCTTTTCGAATTTGAAATAAAGTTCAACAAATAATGTTTGCTTCGAAATTTTCTGCAATCAGGCCTGGATTTTGTTATTTGTTTGCTAAATGTTGACAAGGAGAAGATATAATTCAGATATGAAGTAAGATGGATAAGGGCTGATAAGTTTGGGTCATACAAGTACAAGAAATCCTTCAATTGAAAGCGAAGATTTTAAAGAAGTAAACCTGTTTGGGATATCTTTCTGCCCACGATCTCCAAACTATACTCTGAAAAAGGTTAGACAGCACAACACTATCTCAGAAAAAAATATTAAAAACTTGAAGACGCAAATGGAGTATGTACCAGACGTTTATCAAATTTTCTACAACGAAATCTTCCGCTCAAGAGAACCGTAATTTTGCTAAGTACATTAAGTCTTCGTAAAATGGAATATCTAACATGTTTATTAAAATTGTTTATACTTAACACCTTTGCAACGTTTTATTTCCGTCCAAGAGCGTGTTTCAAGGTCAAAGATGTTGAGCACATTTACCACTGAGTTTCGACCAATAAATATGGTTTCAACAAAATCATGTTTGTTCAGATATTAGTGATAATTAATAATTTATTGTGAACAACATAGCGTATTTTCAGTGAGCAGCCAAACTTTTAACATCTCGCAACTGCCAAGATGTTACTTAACATCTTTGTCCAAGGGGAGGCCTTTAATTGTATTATTGGATAATTATTTATAAAGTAATTTCTTATTAAATATAATAAATTCCCCCCAAAAAATTGAAGATATCTATTTTTAATTAAATATTGCAATCTTTAAATTTTTTGTTTAAACGTCGTTGGGGATAAACCAGTTACTCTTAGATTCTTATCTTTATAGAAACAATTCTTTGAATTTATAAAACATGATTCAATTAGTAATGTCTGGATCATTAACGTAAGTTACATAACGTATAAAAAGTTCATACTTGTTGAATAAACCCTTACGTGTTCTGAGAAGCATTAAAGTGAGCTATACACCTGGTTAAGTATGAACAATTTTAATAAATTTAAGAAAATACACGACTAGTTTCGCTCCGAGAGAGGACCTTTACAAGTGTAATAAAAACGAAATTTAGAGAGAAGCAGGAAAGGCATAAAACTTCGGTTACAGCTGCATGATGTGATAATGAGTTTCGGTAAGGCAAGTGCTGCCGGCAGTGGCAGGACGAGGAATGAAGTGACGCCCTTGGATAGTCGGGATGCCAAAAATCATTGACAACCGGCTCTACAGACAGATGATCCATTTCTGAACTCCACCAAACATTGGAATAATTCCCTTCGTAGGAGAAGAAAATCTGTAAATAAATTAAAAAAAAAAAAAAATAAATAAATAATAATAATTAATTCACAGAAGTTTATTTCATATATAGAAGTTTTATTGAGGAACAATAAATGATTCACAGATTTCGTTCTCTTTCCAAACAGTTGTGTCCTAAATCCAAGTGTTCACGTTACTGTTCCTCGGACCATTGTTGCGTCTGTCTTGGCTTCAACTGTAGTTAATCCTATTGCACATGGATCCGAAAATCGGTCGGACGGATCGCTGTGCAATGAGCTTAAGGGGAGCGTTTGAGACCAAAATTATCATATTGATATGAAAAAAGTAATGTGAATGAGGATGTTTTGGAACACAATTTACGTGTAGGGCGATTCAGTCCAAAAATTTACAACATCCTCATTCACCTTACCTTTTTTCATTTAAACAATAATTTTGGTCTCAAACGCTCCCTTTGAGCCTATTACACACGGATCCGACAGACAGATTTCGGAATCCATATGCAATAAGCTTTACTCTCCTCCCGTTCTGTTGGGCCTTCATCTTATTACGCTGTCGTCCCGGATCTGGAACCTTCTTCTGTACTGGAATATCATCTTCTAGGCAGTGGAGGACCGCTCATAGTTGTAGTCTTCCAGACCTACTTTTCTCTTCAGTTTTTCTTTGGGCTGGATGTCCCTGCCTTTTCCCCTTCTTCTACATGGAGGAGAGGAATCCACTACCTTTCTTCTTATTCTGTAAGCGGCTGGGCTGTGGTCTGAAGACGTTCTGTTTTCTTCGATGGAAGGAGGAAGATCCTTTGTGGCTAACTGTCACTGTCGATCTGTGTTAATTTGACTCTGCTTCCGTTTTTATACTTCATGCAGTCACCTTCTGACTACTGTGGAATAGTCGATTGTAATCCAGGGAGGCAGAGTCAGGCCAGTCGACTCCAATAAAGGGAGGTGCAGGTGTTCGGCCTAAACAACCGGTAACAATATAACTTTTAAAGATAATTATTTTTTTATTATTTCTTTAAAATGAGAGAATTAAGTTTGTAGGAAGACATTAATCAGTATTAAAAAATAAAAGAGGTTTCTTTATTTGGAATCTTATCTTTCGGGTTTCCAAAAAAACACCTACAAACAAATGTTTTTATTGGAATTAAATCGTTAAAATAATAGATACAGTTTCATTTATAATCCTTTATCATTGAAAACAATGCTTCTTCATTAAAACTTTACAAATTTTCTCTTCCGTAACATTAAATAATTTTATTGTAAACATTTTTAGTGAACAATTTTCATTGTCGTTAAAAATATGAATTTTTTTTCCTCCTAGGTTTCATTAAACTTGTTCATCAAAGTTGTCATTGATAAACAAATAAAAAACTTTATTAGCAATATTTTTGCCATTTTTATTTCTCTTATTAAAAAAGAAATAAAAATATCAGAATGAAGATTTCTTTCGATGTTAATTATTAAACTTGGGTAAGAGTGAAATCACGTGATCACTTGTAAGCACTTGGCGCCATTTTCTTTTCACCTTCGTTTGGTGTCAGACGTGTTTCAGGTAAGGATTTCCGACATTTTATTAATGTAACTGAATTTCAATTTTACATTTATTTTCGGCATCTCGTTTTAAAAGTTAATAGTAAACACATTCTCTTTTCAGACTGATTACCTACTTTAAACTTTTATTTACTTTCTTTTATTTATTTTGAAGCTTTAAGAAGTCTGAAAATAAATTCGTTGAAGATATAATTATTTTATTCTTTGCTTATAAATAACTCGAAAAATAAAGAAAAACGAAGGGATTCTCCAAAAAATTTCCATAGTAATTTGAAATAAATTGTTTAGTTTTTTATTTCCCGTTCAACTTAGTTCTTTTATTTGCCGCTTGGTTCGCATACTTTCCATTTCGCGGAACTTCGATAAAGATTCTGAAAACCTGTGAACAACGAAATACAAGAACAAAGTTAAAAGTAAGTAGAATATTTTCTTTTTCTCTTTGGAATCTTTCAGGTTTTCGAATTTATTATAGATTTGTAAGGTTCCTTCAATTACTGTTTTTCGTTTGTCAACAGTTTCAAGAATCCAATTTTACATAAATGAAAGTTTAAACTTTAGATTACGGTATCCCGAATGGCCGCCCGCCATCCTGTCTTTATGCATAGGCCTACTATTATATCAAGATCGTGGTTACCGAAATGAGGGTTAATTTTTCTAGTAAAAGATCGTTCAAAACCAATTTGAAATAAGCATTCTACTTTTTAATAGTTAATTTTACAATATTCGCCATGTTCAAAATGGTGCGACGTCCGCTGGCTATCGGGCAGCCATTGAGGGTACCGTAATCTTAAGTTCAACCATACCTCTGCTTACAATACGGAATTTAAGTATATGACAGTTGAAAAATGAAATATATTGAACGCGCAGCTGTAATAAATACGAAGCGACCGTATATAATATTATTCGAAACAGTTTATTAAATCTGTTATTTTCTTATTAAATCTGTTTCTAATGTTTTGTGTAAACGGTTGCTTCATATTTGATATTTATTGAATAATAGTAAAAAATATTATAATTCATTTATTTATTCAGTTTTCAGTTGCAGTGAGTAATTCAGGTGTCAACAGACTAGAAAAGAAATTACCAAATAATATTCGGTCTGACTTCACACTTTTGGTTGAATAATACCTCTAGAATTTGATTTGTTAAAATCCCTAATCCCTATTCAAAGAGTGAGGGAAGGCTAAGAAAAATTGTAAATGGGAAATTTTGATTTTTTTTTTTTTTTTTTATTAATTAGGATTTTTTTAAATCATTAACTTTTTTGTCTGAAGAAGTTTCTTTAAAAAAAATAATAAAATAAAGAGAAGTTGTTAAATATAGTAATTATTATAAGTAAATGTAATAATGCTTTATTTGAAACTGATAATGGAACACAAAAAAAATTTATTCGTCCAAAAAAAAAAAAAAAATGATGATTAATAACAGAAAATCATATGTAAATTCCTTTATTGTATTATTTTATGAACTATTGTAATATTTAATATTCATTCAAGGAACTCCTGATAAAAGCTTGAAATATTTGCGCTGTGATTTTGAATTTGTCTGAACTGAATTTTTATTATCCATTTATTGAAGTATTTAAATGTTCTCCATTTGACTGTTGTCATATTTAGTAATGTCTTTGTGATTGCAAATTATTGCTTTTCTGATTTAGTTCGTATTTTTTCCCTCCAATCAGGTTATAAGTTAGTTCCGCAGCAAACAAAGTTATAAATAGAGGAAATAAAGCGGTGGTCAGAATTTTGGATCAATCGGAAGAGAGTTGTTGCTGATCTGTTCGACTCCTGAAGAATTGTGGGAAAACTGCTAATGCCAATGAAAGAACACATTTGGCCTGTGGTACAAAGGTTGTTGCTATAAGCTGACACATACAATGACTCTTGGAAATAGCATTTTAAAATTAATAGGAAATATGTTTGATTCTTTTTTTTTTTTTTTTTTTTTTGTAGTAACACTTAATGGCTTTATGAAGGACGGAAAAGTCAGCCACCATCTTTTAATTGAATCCTTTCGGCAAATATTTCAAAGAGATAGATTGTAGCTTTCTTTGAATATTTCCACAAAAAGGACCCCAAAAATTCAACCAATTGGAAAAGGTCCGAACACTTCATCGAAATTTCATTCTATGAAGCACTTGAGACCCGAAGATTCTTCAAAAGAAAAAAAAAAAACAACCGAATAAATTAGACAACAGTGAAGAGAACCAAGGTATTTCTATTATTATTTTATTAATTTAGATAAATATTGAACATTGTAACTTTATCCAGTACTGAAATTTTAAGGAGAAACTTCATAAAAAAATTGAAAAACAATTCGAAGCACTGAATACAGAATAGTGTTTTTTTATTATTTATTTCAAGAGGATTTTTTTTTTTATTTTTTTAGTAACTGGAAGGATATATTTAAAAATATCGAAAGTATATTAAAGATTACTTACTTTTAATTCTTATAATAATTAAAGATTTGAAATTCTGTTAAACTGGAAATTAACTTAAATTTTGAAATGAAATACTTAAATTAAAAATCAAGTCCTTATGAATTTCTTCCATTTAAATATTTAATTCAAGGAACCTGAGTGGTTTTTTTTTTATTTTACTTTTGAGTAGAAAAGTGGAAATATGTCGGAGGATTTTGAATGAAAATATTATAAATTAAATTATATGTTTAGGATATAAAAAAATTACATTAATAGATGAAAAAGGAATTAGGACAGTTTGACTAAAGATTCAGATTTCTATCTTTGATGTCTTTTAAGGCAATTACGTTAAAATGGTTAAATATTACTTTGCTGTGGACAGATTTGATAGGTTGAAAGAAGTTTTTTTTAGTTAGGGGATAGGAAGTTATGGTTGATTTTATGTAATGTCTTATGGAATTTGAGATTCACACCGAGTGAGACCACCTGAAGGAAGTCCAAAAAAACATTACTGGAAGGAGTAAAGTCATTTCTGTAAAATTCTAATTTTAAATGAAATTACTATTTAAAATTTTATTAGAAATAGCTTGAAAAACGCTATTACCTTAAAAAAAAACAAAAAAGCAGTTTTCTGAAATGTTTTCCTATTTCAGATAAATCTGAACTTTATTCGGTGTCTTTTAATTGAAGATCAAATAAAACAAAGTTGAAGTATTCGTTTTTTTTACAAAAACAAAAAAAAAAAAAAAACGAAGACTTAGCTTTTCTATTTAAAAAACAAATTGAACTTAAAATCTACAATCAAAAAATTTATTTTTAAATTGGGTAACAGTAGAATTTTCCATTTTCTGAGAAGAATGAAACCCATATTAAGTTAATTCGAATTCCTATCAAAGCAACAGAATTAGACTAGCTAAAAGAATTCATTGTTAGATATCATTGTTCTGAATGTGTTTCTATGGGAATTTGTCATTTCGTGCGCTAATTTCTGAAGGATCCTGAATAGAAAAGCACGTGTTAGTTCGTCTTTTAAATATGGATGCAAAGTGCCAAGATCTACAGATTTTAGGTAAACGCTTTATTAAGAAGTGAAAATTAAGTTCGTTAGATTGATATTAGAGAGCCACTACAAAATGTCTAATTACTTCAGAAAGTGATTGAAATTATGATAGCGTGGAAATCTGGTAAAAGAAATTATAAAAATTATCTCCATGCTATCATTATAATTTTAATCGGTTTCTGAAGTAATTATTAGAAAATGTTCTAGTAAAAAAAATTCTAAAAATAATCTTTTCTATTTGAAATGCTGATCTTCTGCAATTTTTAGTCATTGTAGTGAATAATTGAGTATTTGATATTTTGAAGTATGTTTTAATAAGTTAGATGCTATTTGAAAAATTTTCATTCAAACAAAAAGAAAATTAATTATGGGTACAACTGTAATGTTCAAATAGAACATTCAGCTAATTGTAATAAGAGCTTATGTAATGATAGATTGACTGGGAAGTAATCCCTTGGTATAGGGACAGATAATTGTTAGTTTTCTGATATTTGTAATTTGGATTATGGGATAAACATAACAGATTCCTTAGTTTCTAGTTCTTTTCTACAAGTCTATTTAGTAATCGAATGAGATCCAATATTTGAAAATAAATATTTCTGTTTAATGTGGTAATTACATTGATTATAATAGATTGATTAATGTATATTTCAACATATAAATTTCTGCCTAAAACTTTGTTTTCTTTCTTCATTGCTTATTAATTCTGACTAGTTTTAAACCATTTAATAATTGATAAACTGATATAAAAAGTAAACCACTGATTTAACATTAAAATTTGTAAACGAAGTGTTTCAAAGTATTTTTCAAATTGTAACTCGGAGCAATCCACATGCTTTCATTAGATATTTTTGTTTTTTTAAATAAGAAAGATTAAACTGAAGTAATGGACAATAAAACTGGTATTTGATTATATGATGAAACTGTGGCTCTAGACGAAAACTTATAAGTGAATTCCTGTTTCAATAGAAAACCTGGTGCACTATAAGAGCAAAAACTGAATAGTCTTATAGAAAGGACAAAACATTTAAAAAAAAAAAAAAAAAATCTTAAGTTTGGGCTTTTTTTTTAATATATGTATTCAGTTACGTTTGGATGTGAAACTCTAATGAAATAAGCAAAACTGCAAATGGCTGTCAATATTAGGTATTTGCACCTTAAATTACTGTAGGAATGTTAGTATCTATAAACATTAGTTTTCTCCATTTTAATTGTTACAAAAAATGGAGATTTGTAAGATGTTCATCTTCAACTAAGAATATTATCATCTCGCCTACATTCCCGAAACATTTCTATCCTTGTTAATGTTCTATCCTTGGAAACATTCCAATCCTTGTTACTGGAGAATTACAGTTAAAATTCATAGATTGCTATTACGTTGGCAATAAAAGTGTCTTGACAATAGAAAAAGTGCTCACATTCCAAGAAGCAATAATTCAAAAATGTTAATTTTTTTTTTTTATTTTATTTTTGCGCATATAAGTTAACACAATACAATTATTTAGTTAATTATACTAAATATAATCATTTACCACTTGTTATTAAAGTTCCTGATCATGTGGGTTCCAAATTATAGTAAGTAAAAAGTTAACGACGGTCATTTTATTAGCAGACGATCCTTTCTGGTTTCTAAATTAGCATATTGAACACCAGAGGGAGTTTCTCACTTCCGTTTCTTTCCTTCCACTGTCACTTCCATTAACGAAACAGGAGGATGTTTTTAAACAGGGGGCACACTTGAAAATGAATCTTAGGATATATTGAAGATTCGAAACGTTGCGGTATTTTAGTTTTTATTTTTTAAATTTTTATTACATAAGTGCTTTTATTAGTAGAGTATTTGTAAACTTTTAACAGCACGTTAAATATTTTTCTTTTTATGTTAAAAAAAATTAAAACTTGAGAAATCTGAATTTGGAACAAATTTGAAGCATAAACAATTTATCTAGTGAGTTGACATAGTAATGACAATTGAGGAAGAATTAAATAACATTTGAGGAATAGAATGAGTTTTATCAGATGAATATAATCTATTGCCATTGCTACAGGCAACTTATTTTTGAATACTTTTATCAGAATGAAGTGAATTAAGAATTTGAGCGAAGGAAATCACGTGATTTTTAGCAATAAACAAAATTTCTAGCAAAAGAATGAGTTAAAATTGAGGTTTTTTTTTTTTCTAATTATAATTGGCAAAGTGCAGAATGCGGTACCACCAACAGACGTTTTCGCAAGGGTACATTTGCTTCCGAACCCGCGCAAGGATACAGGATAGTTTATACTGTTATCTCAAGAACGCAGTTAGCCAGATGGGGGTTAGTTTTTTTTAGTGCAAAACCATTTTCAAATCTTAACTGCTAATCTCATTGTACTTTTTCACTAGTTAATTGAAAAACTTTAAAATTCATATCTTAAACGTAGTGCCAAGGCAGCCATCTTGTCAATGCTCGGAAAAGTAGGACAATGTCCTTGGTATCATAATCTGCACTTTGTTTTAACTTAAATTATAAAGTTAATGTGCTTTTAAATTTGATGTGAGTGAAATGTCAGCTTACTATTATTTTGTTGCTTGTATTTATGATGCTAATTTTGTTTTTGTTTCTTTTCTATCTAAGGAACCTTTATGGAAGGGAGAGAAATATCTTTGAAAAGGTAAAGAAGTGAGTAACCTTGTATTAAGTCGTAAGTAGGAATTGGAAAGTTTTCTTGAGATATTTACCAAACATTTAAAAAAAAAAATCAAATGTTTAAAATGTAAAACTGTGAAATTATTATTTTTTTTTTCGTTTATTAGAGGTTTTTTTTCGCGAGTGTTTGGGCACAATTATGGTTCATTTGTTTTTATAAAATTCCACAAATGTCTTTGAAATAAACAAAGTATATAGGATATTGAATGACATCATTTCCATCTTACGAAAAATGTAATATTAAGTTAAAAAAAAATAATTTAACATGCTTAGAAAAAAGGGAAAAAAATAACATTAAAAATTTCTGGGAATTTTGGATGTATCGGGTGATTCAAAGAGTATTGGAAGTACTAAAATTTGTTTTATTTATTTCCCCCCCCCCTCCCCCGGGCTTCTTGTGTTTGAAATAAACCCAATGGAGTCAATACTCCATTTAACTTATCCTAGTCTAATCTCGCTCCCCTTTCTTTGCTCTTCCCGGTTGTGAAGGGTGCTAACTAGATCATTTTTTTTTCATAGCAGCAGAAAAACAGGCTAAAATGGAGACTCAGAATCGCACGTTCGATCTGTAAATCTCTGCCCTATTTTACTTTTTTTTTTACACCGAATTTGACAGAAAAGTATTTCGATGCTCGTTCTTTATAGGCCTATTTTTCCAGTACTTTATGAATGACCCTGTGTATTTTTTATTACTACCCTTTACAGAATGTGCTAACTGGTTTTTTTTTGTTTTTTAAATGATGAAGTAATCTTCAGGTAAACTAAATAAATGATTTACATACGAAGATTCGCAAATACCAATTTTTGTTAGTTTGAGGAAGGATTTCAGCGAAAGAAAACAAATGTTTTTTTAACGAGGAAAACTGAAATTCTGAATTGAAGTTGACAAAGAATTTTAGCATTTTTCTGTGTAGTATTTGAATTCAGTTCTAACGGTTTTAACATTGTGCATTAAAAGATTAAAAGACTCCTCCGACACACTAAAAAAAAAAACCAATACGTATGAATGGGTGAGTGAAAAAAAGAATAAGATTCTCCAAATGTGGCAACTAATGTGATATTGCAATTTGACTGCTATTTATAGAAGATTTAGTAATCGCTCCGCTTCGTAGTGAGCCATATGTTTTCCTTCCACTGAATTGGAAAAATACGGAATGTTATCCTTTTTAGTCGTCTGATAAGATCAGCACTAATATTCCCGTTTTGTCTGTCCTGTGGACAAGTATCATTAAAATCTCATTAAATTATCATTAAGCGCAACAATTGCGTCTTTGCGTGCGCAACAATCACATTTATTAATTAAAGCAATATCAATGATATTTTCTTATCAGAAGACGTTGCGAAGCATTGTGATTGGTTTACTAATCGCTTTCCCTACCGTGTTTCCACTCAGCGTCACTATTGCGTAGTAATACATGTTGTGACTTGTCAGTCAGTCGTGAAGCGATCTTTAAGAAATCTTGATCGGATTTATTCTCTTAATCAATAAGTCCACATTATCTGGACACCAAAAAGCCTCAGTTTCAAGTAAAGAGGCTACAAAATACTGACATAAACAACTTCAAGGACTGGTGGCCTCAATATTTAAAAAGAAAAAGAAACAAGTCTTTCAGCATCAATAAGTACAGACACCTTATTTACAGAGGAGATGAAAGATTATAGTAAGGCTTTTGAATTCATTGACAGTTCGATCTGTGGGTTTTTCAATATGAAGAACCAAGATGGTGAACTTCCCAGTGCTAACGCATATACTGGAGAAAGTATCAATCAATTTGAAAAAGTTATAAGATATTTCAAAAGTAGTTCACAACACAACTGAAGACTACAAACCATTCTATGTCGACATCCTTACAAACCAAGAGAATAACGACATTTATGAATAGAAATGGAAAACTATCATTTTTTTTTTTTTTTAATTTTGATTGATTAATAAATACTATTTCTTCGTAAATCTTTTGTTTTTATGAGCTTTTCTCTGATGTTATAGAATTTAGTGGAAAAAGGATAACATTCCAGCACTTTTAATTACTAGTAATTGCTAAACTCTGATCCACACTGCTTTGAAATTTCGATAGTGAATACCAATTGACTAAATGAAAAATTGACTAATAGATAACTTTTTAATTCAATAAAAAGTTTCGTCGAAAAATAGCTTTTTTTTTTTCCAAAAAATGAACTTTCTTGTAATATTAATTTTTTTTTTCATTCAGCCCTTCATTGAAATGACTAATTTCGTCATTTGAACATTGAATCTGTTTTCCGAACATCTTATTCAGAAAGTCATGTGACAATTTCCTTGAGATAAAATTAATTTCTTGCTCTCATTAATAAATGCACTATTCAAAATACAATTCTTTTCATTTTGAATAATATTATAATCAGTGCAGCCTTGTTATGGATCTATCCACTTCCGCCTCCCTCGTGGAAACTGTAATGATATATAGTGTGGTCGAGAAGATCCCGTACCTCTTAATTAAATATGCATTAAGTGTCCAATGCGTTTCTGTGTTCGCCATTATGCTGTCCATACGTCGTCACTTCCTACTTGACATTTTTTGGAGCATGTCCGGTGATATTTTGAAATGCGTCGTGAACTGCATTGCGCAATTCTTCATTTGAAGTATAACGACGTTCAGACACGTAGGCCTTGATGATTCCCCACAACGAGTTTTCAGGCGTTGTGAGGTCAGGACTTCGTGGTGGCCATTTCAACGGAGCTGGCGATACTGGAGTACCGCGAGCAATCCGGCGTCCTGGAAAATATTCATGAAGAAACCCGCGCACAGTAAGAGCGAAGTGAGC